>OV839568.1:45031251-45548751 GCA_929447395.1 Epistrophe grossulariae
TTCCCAAAGCATTACTGCACTTAAATTTTTTATGTTGATGCAAAAACAAATTTATATTTTTTCCTAATGAGGAAAATTGATGTACTTATTTTTTTTTATCCTGTAAACATCAAACATTAATTTTTTTTTTAATAGGTATGTATTTCCAAAAATAAAATATAATAAAATTTTTTTGGAAACTTGGATATTATTATTATTATTATTTTTACATTATAGTACCCAAGTAACATCGTTGGAGCTATTAGATGCAAGACTGTTCTTTTACAGCTCTTAGCTAGCAAAATTGAAAGCTATTGCTCTGTAAAAGATTATTTCACAGCTCCTTTCATTTTATTTAAAAATTATGTTCTATAATTTTAGTTTGAGAACACTTTTAGCTCTACTAACTTTATAACGCATCAAGATTTAAAAATATGCTCCATAACAAACTTTACACGTCTACTATCGAGCAACCTGTCAATATCAGACAATTTAGAGACGTTATACAGCTGCTAGCAACACATCCCCAAAATACTAAGGCATTATCTTCTGAAATGTAAAAATTTAGCATTTACAGAGCTGTACAAAAAGCGGCTGTAGAGCCGAATTACTAATATTTGCACACAAATACTTCGTGAAGCGCATGCTTATTTTCAAGTTTTAAAAAAATTCTATAACAGCTGTATATGAAAATTCTATAGCACTCATGTTATAGGGTGTTCCATACTAGAATACGAAGAAAATAATTATTTCAAAAGAAAAAATTAAAGCAGTTTAAAATAAATTAATTAATTTCATTCTGCATGATGTGTCGTTCTCGTCATATTGGTTATTAATAGGAATGTTTTTTTCCAAATGGCGGGTGAGTTATAAAAATTTTATTTGATACAACTTCGTTTCTAAAAATAAGCTTTGAAAATTTTATTGCGTAGATACATACAAAAATATACCGAGGACCTTAAATACATTTTTAGAATAAAATATTCTTCAAATAAAAATCTTCGTTCATAGAAATAATTCTTTTTATTTATCATCCACTTGCCGAAACTTTCAATTTCTGAAACACCCTTTTTATTTCATTAAAAAAATATAAAAACCAGAAAAATTCCATCTTGTTAAAACTAGCTCCAAAAGTACAGAAAGCAAATCTTTAAGTGATATAAGAGCTCGATATCAACAGCAATTAATATTGCAGCTCTATAACAATCAAAAATATAGCTCAAAGTGATTTAACAGCTGTATTGAAGAAACCTTCTTCCCTTCTGAAAACATGGCGGCGAGAAAAAAAATAATGCAATATTTTCTTTTATTCATTAAAAAGAAGAAATATCTATATCCCCGCGCTCTCACTCAAAATCAAACTAAATTGTATTTTTAACCAAAATAAATTTATTTCGAATTTGAAAATTTTTTTTTTTTAGAATTTTAAATTTTTTTAGTAATTATTTATTTTTATTTGACAGCTTAAAATACAAAATTTCGAAGGCGCGTTGTAATTTTACAAAGTACCCGCATAACGTTTGTGAAAAAAATTAATTCGCACTTAAATTAAGCTAACATTTCACCGAAAAATATTAACTTCTTTTATTATTTATTTTTGTAAGAAATTATAATTGGCATATCTTACAAACGATTCACTTATGCTTTAGTAGTATTAAGGTTCCCCCACACCAACGCGATTTTTCGGTGGTGACAGCGAAAACAACAATAACAACACGTGGTTGTCAATGAAAACAACACGTTGTTATTATTGTTTTCATCGTCGCCACCGAAAATTCGCGTTGGTGTGGGGGAACCTTTAAAGCGTGCCTGCGTTTACATTTTGTATCATTTGTATAAATCAAACCAATACGAACAAACATCTTTCAAAAGATTTTCTTTTAAAGTGTATAAGGTATACCATAGACCTTCAGAGTCACTTGCCACTAATAACGAGCTTCTTAAGAGAAAAAAAGAGCTCTCAAAGTCAATGATTAAGCTGGAAATGAGCTCGACTTTAGCTCTAAATGTGATTTTAGAGGTCATTATTAAAAAAAGGAGCTTTAAGATTAGCTCTAGAAGCGCTGCTAAAGCCTTTAAAGAACTTAAAATGTTACTTGGGTAGCGCCTTTAGAAAATATTGATCTAAACCAGCTAAGCTGTTCCTGAAAAAGTTGAAAAATACGAATTTTCATGAGAATAATAGTTATACCTATTTTCACATTTTCATACTTTCACCCTCTTACACTGTTACATTTTCACGCTTTTACATATTCACACTGTGACACTGTTCTAAGCATTGTAATCATTGATGATTTCGTATTTGAAATTTTATTTTTGATTGCACGTTATTTAACACTCAAAGTTGGCGTATCAAAATATTTTTTAAAAATTAAAAATTATGTATAAAAAATTTTGTTTAAAAAAAAAACCTCTTCCAACTATTTTTAAAATTTATTTCTTAGTACAGGTCTTTCGAAGCTGCAAACTTGGTTTTACACTACATTGGTATCAACCCTAACAACTTTGCCAAAAATCAGTAGAGTACAATTTTTGTCGACATAACTCCAATTTTTTGTCTTCGTTGACTAGCCTAATTGTTATTTGATCTCAAAATCTAAAACAGAGTGTGATCGTCGTAAATAAGAGCAAGTTTGAGCTCTACCTAATGTCCGAAACTTACACTTACATCGGCCTTTGTTTAAAGCCCTTGGTTGATGTTAAGCAAAGCCCTAAATTTCAAATAGCTATATATGTAAAATCAAAATGTAAGCAATCAATAAGACTTTTTGTTTATTCCCCTTTAAACGAATTGCTATAAAAAGTAAAAAAAAAGCATCTATATGCGCCTGGTTCGATATCTTAAACGATTATTACAAAAAGAGATGAATTTGTTTAACGTCTTTTTGAAGGGTTGAAAATGCTTGACAGCGTTTACACAAAGTGGTTTATTATTTTTTTTTTATTATTTTAAGACCATTTTGTTTGTTCCGAGACTATATTACAAGAACGAAGGTCCACGTTTATTTTTAAAATACAAAGTTTATGGCAGTAAGTATGAACGACTTTGTGTTGTGTTGCTTGCTCCTGCTATATAGCCACAGGAATAATCGCATTTTTATTGCAAGATAACCAAACCAATTCTCCCTCCATCTTTAATAGCGAATTATCTTTTTTATATCATAACTTCTGGTATGGGGGGTCGATTGTATATTATATAAGTGTGGTTCAAGTAGATAAACGCTATTTCATATTTTTTTAAACGAACATGTTTTCGTTGCGCCCCATTCGCGTAGATATATATAAAGCGATGTTGTTCGCTTAATAAATACGGTTGAGCTGAGATTGGTTTTATATCGATTTCATTTTTGATTTTCCGTTCATTTTATTGAGCAACCATAAAATGTTATCTCTGATTGGCAATGATGTTGTTTTTTTTTTTTTTTAGTTTGTTGTTGTTGATTCTGAGAACATGGAGCTATATACGTTCATTTGACGGAAGGACGTGGTTTTTTAACTTAATTTGTTATTTGATTTTTTTGTGACTGCAAATTCGTTTGGAATGATTGTAATTTTGAGGAGTTAAATATGGGTTAAGGTTTATCCAAAAATGTTAAAGCATTTATTTTTTTAAGTACATAAAAAGTTATCCTACAATGTTTGTCTAATCTGTTTACCAGCTCTTATATATAGCTTTTCTCACATCATTTGTTATAACGAGCCAAAACGCAAAGTGCGTGCTTGACTATTTTATGCCAAAAATCGAATACCGAAATAAAAATATTTTCGATGTAACTCGTCAACTATTTCGTAGATAATCTGCTCAAAATGTGAACTTAATCAAATTCAAAAAGTATATACCTAATATTCTCGAGAATCTTGTAACTTTTAAAATCAGTTTTTACTTAATAGCCCCGAAATATACTAGATACTAAAATAAAGCTTTGTCAGAGTTTTAATGGATTTAATATATTATTCACATCAAGAAAATTTTTCTTGCTCAAAATACAAGTTTTGGCTAAAACTTTGTAACATTTCAATGAAATGTCTCGCAAATTGATTACGATACCAGCTTTTTGGTTTTATTCTTAAAAGGTGGTCCTATATTAACTGGTGAAAATAGTTAAGAGAATAAGTAAAAACAAATATACCATTTTCCTTGCAAAAATATTCCAAGATTTATTATGTGACAATTGTTTAGGAAATTTTACATATTCAGAGAAAAACTTGAGGTACAAAGGACCATCAAAGGACCGTGGGCAACTTTGTACGGAGTTTGGGCCCACTTTCAACAGTGATGAAACTTATGTCATATGAAAGCGTATGGAGAGCACTTTATTTCATTATATGGCAGCTAATTTAAAATTGAGAGCAAAAGTTGTGTTTTGGCACATTTTATAAAAAAAGTATTTAAAATGCAAAAAAAAATATTTAAAAAAATGGAAACACTTACTAAAAACTTTTTCACTTTTTTTTTAAAGCCTGAAGTCTTTTATTTCATTTTATTTTTAAATCAACTTATTTGTATAAATAGTTTTCGGAAAAATAACTTTCAAACTCAAAAAAAGATTTATTTTTATTTATTTAATAAGCCTGTTTGCTTGAGTTAAAATTCTTATAACTTTCAATCTAAGGCTGTCATTGTTGAGTTTTGTACCTTTTTAAGAAACTTCAATATCATGACCAATTTTTAAATCTAAAAACCAGTATTGAGTCATATGCTTTTTTTCAGGATGCTCTTTTAAAAATTGAAGTAATAAAAGGTTTGATCAAAATGTCCTATTATCAATTAATTTTGAGCAAAATGGTGCAGGATATCAAAAATATTTTAATGCAGAAAATTAAGTGACCAAATACCTGGTTCAAAGTAGGGTTTTTTCGAAATTGATAGGGTACGGACAAGTTACATAATTCTGAGTAGTCATGACCTGCCCTATCTCCAGTTTCAGTTTGGACAGTAAAGTAGTAACTTTCTTTTTCAGCTTTTTGAGTTTGAATTTTTAAATAAAAGATATTATTTTAAATAACTTAAAAACACTTATTTTAATTATTTATTTACTTAAATGGATTTCGGAAGCTATGCATAAAAAAAAAAAAAAAAAACTTACTGACGATGGAAGCATAGCTTCCGAAATAATGCATTTAAGTAAATGAATAATTAAAATAAGTGTTTTTAAGTTATTTAAAATAATATCTTTTATTTATTTCATGAAAAAACACGTTAAAATTTCTAATATCAAATCAATTTGAATTTTTCCAAAAACTGTTTATACAAATAAGTTGATTTAAAAATAAAATGAAAGAACAGACTTCAGGCTTTCAGAAAAGGTGAAAAACTTTATAGTAAGTGTTGCCATTTTTTTAAAATATTTTTTTTTTCGCATTTTAAATACTTTTTTATAAAATGTGCCAAAACACAACTTTTGCTCTCGATTTTAATTTAGCTGCCATATAATAAAATAAAGTGCTCTCCATACGCTTTCATATGATATAAGTTTCATTACTGCAGTTAAGCAAAGTTGAAAGTGGGTCCAAAATGCCCATGGTCCAAGAAGTGTCTTTATTTTACACAAACAAAGTGTACTTTCCTATATAAAGTGGCAGAACATTCACAAACTTACAAGGCATCAATAATAATATATTCATGGTTAAAATTAACATGACACTATTTTAATACAATTATAGTTAATTAAAAGTACTTTCGACATGAGATTTTTAGTTAAAAAGATTTTTTCAAGAGCTTAACATGACCGCAGTGTTAGTTTTAAACAAGTTGATGCTATTTTGATCCCACATCTTGTAAATTTAAATTTAACAAATTATTTTGTAAAATTACAAAATTTTGTATAATTATCGAAGCAATCGTTGTGTACTATACCCAATCTGCATATTATAAGGCCAATACTTTTGGATATGAACTAGGTATCGTCCTTACAAAATATTTCGTGAAACTACAAATTTTTTGTGAAATTATTGAACCAATCGTTATATTTATATTAGCCGATATACATATGTATATGTTAATAGGCGAATGCTTTTGCGTGTATCTATGCCTTTACGATCTTTACAAATAATTTCGTAAATTTAAAGAATAAATCTGTACAATATCAAAAGGGATTTTGTAAAATGTACAATATATTCAAAAACATTTCGTGTATTCCACTAAATTTGTTCTCAAAATTTTTTTTTAAAATACAAAAAATCCAAACCTTTGTATGTATATAAACAAAGCCAGGCCACGGGCAAAAACAAAAACTTCGCGCTTTAATGATTAAGAATTATAATTTCGTTGGATAAAGTTCACACTTGATATTCGTCATGAGATCTATGTAAGATGAACTGAACTTAACAAAAATTGCCTATGTAGGCAATCACTATAGTCAGCTGATGAGTTCAAGTGATATCGCTGGCACGAGTCACTAAAGGAAGTTAAAAGCTATTTTGTAAAAAAAAATAGTTGTATTTACGAAATTTTTGTATTTTTGCAAAATTCGGGAAAAAATTTCGTAGAATGCACTTAATTTTTTCTCGAATTTTGCAAAAATACAAAATTTTCGTTGTATTTACGAATGCATTCGTCAAGAAGATCAAAAGATTTCAATTCCAAAAATTTCGTAAAATCCACAAAATATTCAAAAAATATTTCGTGCATTCTACTAAATTTTTTCCCGAATTTTGCAATAATACAAAATTTTCGTTGTATTTACGAATGCATTCGTAAAATTTCGTGCATTCTACTTAATTTTCTCTCGAAAAGATACCAAATTTTCGTGGTATATACGAATGCATTCGTCCTATCAAAAGATTTCTATTCCAAAATTTCTTAGAATGCACAAAATATTCAAAATCATTTCGTGCATTCTACTAATTTTTTTCCGAATTTTGTAAAAATACTAAATTTTCGTTATATTTACGAATGCATTCGTCCCATCAAAAGATTTCAATTCCAAAAATTTCGTAGAATGCACAAAATATTCAACATCGTTTCGTACTTTCTACTAAATTTTTTTTCCCCAATTTTACAAAAGAACGAAATATTCGTTTATTTACGAGTGCATTTCACAAAACATAAAAAAAAAAAATTCGTTAGCCTACTAAGATTTTTTGGAATACATATTTCGCAAATATACAAATGTTTCGTAATATTTACCAATGTATTTTTATTTCTTTATTGTCGTTAAATAGTATTTGTACATTCTACAAAAGTCTATTAGTGCTATTTACGAAAAACATTTGTTCTTTTGCACCACGAAATTTTCGTACAATAGACGAAATTTTTAGTTATATATACACCAATTATTTTGTTCGGTGTATTTACTTAGTAAGATTAACCTGATCTTTAGTTAAGTTAACACTGTGTCTGTTCATATAAACAAAACAAACAACCTGATCATCATGTAGTTGAACAAAATGTACCCATAATTACAAAATTTTGTCTCTATTCAACCTGATCCACAGTGTTGATGTTTATAAATATTGCTTTCTGAAATGTTTTATACAACGCTGCTCTATTCAATCGGTTGCCTTGCCTCAGATCATTTTTTCAGTTGATGTTTCATTTTATTAACTCGACGTCATAAATCAAAATAAGTATACCTTTAAATATAGTTTAAATACAGTCTATATACAGGGCCTGACCAACCATATGTGCAATATGTGCAAATGCACAGTGCGCAAAATTCTGGGGGCGCATTACTATCTTGCGCAAACAAATATGAACTGCCATTTGCCATGTGTATGTATGTGTGCAAATATAAAAAAGGGGCGATTTCTACAAATCTTAAACAGGGCGCAAGTTTGTCTGAGGCTGGACCTGTCTATATACCATGCTGATTCATTATGATTTTCGAGCAAGTGTAACCGGGCCACTGCACTGGTTTAATATACCAAGGGCACAGATAAACTAAACAGGTGAGAATTGTCAAAATAACACATTGCCATGTTGATTTATCGCTGTTCTTGTCCAAATTTAACATGGCTATTGGTTTATTAAACCTTAATTCCTGTAAATTATACTTTAACAATCGTGCGTCGGTGAAGCTAATTTATTCAGATTTTTTTGATGCCGATTTAACACTATTGTTTATTTTAGATACCTGTTGTGAAGCTTACGTCATGTAGATGTTAAATTAAATTATGTTGATTCAACACTACGCACGTTGATCTGGAATCCTCTTAAATATTTAACATGGCTAACCGTGTTGAAAAATCTAACAACCTGATGAATTGTTTAATTTTACTTGATATTTTCTATGAGTGTAGAAGTTTGATAAAATTTTACCAAAATACTTTTTAGAGAAAATTAAAAAAAAAAGAATTCCTTACAGAGCAGTTACCTATACGTAAATTACTTTTTCCGTTACAAAAAAATTAAAAAATTGTAAATAACGCCCAAATAGAGAAAAAAAAAAACCAACAACAAGTGTTCAGAATTTTTTTGGGAGATATTTCCAAATCGATTTGGGCATTATTTTCTCGAGCGTTATTGCCTTAACGCCAATTAAGTAGCATTTTTGTTTTTATTATTAAATTACCTAATTAATTTTTAGTCAAACGCTGAGATGCTATAATATTTTATACTTTTTGAGAAATATCAGAAATCATTTTTTTTTTTTAATTTTGAGTTTGAAAATCAATTTTTCAAAAAGTAAAATAATTTGATTTAAAAGCAGAATTAAAGAATGGATTTTTGGCTTTTAAAATCAATATAACATGACACTGTTACTGTTGCCGTTGCTCTATTTTCCCGAAAAACTACACATATTGTCGGCTAAATACGTAAAGCTGCTAAGTCCAATTTTGACCTAAATTGAGATTTTCATGCCATTTTTTTAAGAAAAATGACTAAGGGCCATTTGCTGAACAAGTCATAAATCTGGATTTTAACTATTCTCAACTTAGCACTATGTGGAACTTAGTTCTTAAGATTAACTTTACTTATTTTACGTTGCTAACAAAAATAAAATTTCATCTTAGCTATATGTATGAATTAATTGAATGTCAAACTTAATAATTATTTGCATCAAAACTGAAAAACAAAATATTATTTACCTACATCCCTATAAGTAGATACATTAAATTTACATCATTTGAAATGGGCGAAAAAAGGAAGAGAAATAAAAAACGGACGGGGCCACTTGGAAGGAGAAGGAATTAGCCTAGAGGAGAATCACCGACAGCTCCAACTCCCAATCTGGGCTTACATGCTACAGAAGCTGCGAAGCATTAAAAAAATTGTACAATCTTTACAAGAATAAAGTAAGAAAGGAAGCTGCTGCTGAAAATATGCAGCACTTTAAACAGGAGGTTGCAATCCATACACTGTCAAGGATCCGGGGCGTTCTATTAACTCGAGGACTTCAACATCATCCTCAATTACGTCCAGCAGCGTTTCGAAATTCATTTTCAATTTGTTTCTTGTTCTGACAAATTTAAATCAAAATTGACAACAAAATTATTTTTTGCTTATGTATGTACTACTTAAGAAATTTAGGTTCTACTTTTTCTTCCCCCTAAGTTACTTTTAAGTTTAAGATTTTTACTGGTGCAAACCAATAAGAGGAACTTAAGCCAGTATGTAGAACTTAAATATTTAAGTTTCGTTTCAGCAAATGGCCCTTAATCATTTCTGTCCAATGTATCTTAGTTGTTGCAGAATCCTAAATAGAAAATCAGTTTTATATGGAGCCTTATGTAATTTTTATTTGTTTTTTCGGTCTCCTGTAAAATTTGCAAAAGTGGACTTAGCAGTTTTACGTATTTAGCCGACAATATGTGTAGTTTTTCGGGAAAATAGGGCTGGAGCTTAAGCCGCCATCTTGAATTTTATAAAAAAACTGACAATATGTTCCTAATAACCCCCTCTAACGACTGGGCTATGATGAAATTAAATTTTTCGTACCATAAAACCATAATTTTGTTTTTGTACACAAAACCAATACTAGCCCTTAAGAGCAAGTGAAAACAGCTATAATGGTAAGTTCTTTAAAAATAGTAATTTCAAGATTCAGATTCCACATGCCTTACATATGTATAAGTGAAGAATTTTTTTATATTTTAATTCTTTGTTTAAAATGCATCACAACGTTAGTTTGCACATTGAGTCAATTAGTCAAAAGATTAACCGGAAACTTGAGAAGTTCTTCCCAAATTCATAGTAAATGCCTTATCAACTCATAAGCTATCACATATACATACATATATAAATATGGAATTTAATTATTTCCTTGTTAAATTTTATCAGGTGTACCAAAACAATGCTGCACGCTGCACACGCACGTTATATAAGCTTATACAAATTTATGCACCTGAAATCTGACAAAACAAAAGTTTGTGTATCTTTATCTGCATATATGAAGGTATATAGGTAGTCTTTATCTACCTTCCTGGTCCTCTCATATAAAGTATTCAATCTTTTGAAAAATCTGCTATAATGAATAAACGGACACATACCCTACTGAACTGACCCAAAGGTATGTTGGTATATTTCAATAACAATGTACAGGATTCACAGCCACTGCCGGATATGTATTGTACATACCTATATATACGTTGGATGTTGGACAAAGAAAACATCTTCAGACTGCATTCAAAATTAAATGTAAAACTTTTCCCTTAATTTGAGTTCTAGCCTGGGTATTATCTCGGCAGAATATCCAAGCCACATTAAACTTGGTTGGGTTGGGTTATATATGTGGCATAGTATACCATCTCCCTGTACATCTTTAATAAGTCATCTACGACACACTCCTCACATAAATATATATCCTTGGCGAAGGATCAAATTGTGGAAAATCTTGTTTTGACCTCCGGAATGGAAAATATTATGCAAAATTCGGAAATTGCATTGTCCACATGTGTGGATTGTTGTATAGAGACTCTATACCTATATACTATAACAACAATATACAGCACCACTCCCACTGACTGACTGACTGACTGATGGTCAGCAAGTGCATTCTTCGTCCTACATTGCTATGAAATGCGTGTGTTTCTGTGTGTGTGTGTTTTTGTTAGCAAACAACTGCAGCTTCACGTGGGAAAGTATTTCTTAACTTGACTATATAACAAAAGCCAAAAGGCGTAAGGGGCAAGTGCACATTCCTGATTTTGCTTGGATTAAAGTCCTCAATTCAACTCAACTCGACTTAAACAACACAACGCTTAATCATTCGAAGGAGTCAAGTCAGACAAACCTGCGTATACACACACAGCTTCCTTTTAACAATTGCTGCCAATATACCAACCCACACAACATCGGTACCACTCTGCCCTGCTCCAACCAGCCGCCAATGATGAACCTGACCGAATGTTATTGCAACCCAGGATGTATCTTGACATTTTGGATATCCTTCTATTTAGCATATAAATAGGCAGCACTATGGCATAGTGGTGGCAGGAAAATATTATTCAACTCGGAATCCATCGGTTGGTGAATACATCAGAGATGGCCAAAAGCAAGCCGCATCTACCCATACCGGGTGACATTGACGATGTCATGAGATGGATCCGTAAACGGGACTCAATTTTATAGTATGCTGTTAGGTATGAGCCAAAGCACTGTTGGAAAATGATGATGATGACGATGATGATGATGATGATGATGAGGATGATGATGATGATGTCCTTCGTTGTCATTTCGTGTGCTATTTGACACGAGAAAATGATAATGTGAATAGGTTCAACGAACAAGAAAAAAATAACATAAAATAAAATAAAATGCAGACACGTGTCGAAAGAAAACGCTCACACGCTTACTCACTAATTCCTGAAAGGTTAATTCAATGATTTTTATCAAAAAAATGATTCTCCAAAAAACATGAATGCCATCTAATGTACATACATATCGAGATAAAATTCGATCAGAAATATCATCCAAATCAATACGTAACAAAAAAGGGCGTGGTAGTGGGCGGTTTTTACGAAAACTATATCTACTTCTTATTTTTTTTTTTGTTCATCAGAATAAATTCAAAATTTCACCCAAAATCAATACTTAAATAAAAAAGTGGGTGTGGTAGTGGGCGGGTTTTACTAAAACCACTTTTTTAATTTGTGTCTTATTATGAGAAGAAACTCTAAAAATTTTATCCAAATCATTTGATCATTTTCGAGAAACCAATTAATAAGAAAAGTGGGCGTGTCAGTGGGAAGATTTTATTAGAACTAATTTAATGTTGCTCTTGTTGGCCAAAATAAACACTGAAAATTAAATCCAAATTGTTAAAGCAAAACAACAAAAAACAATAAAAGTGGGTGTGGTAGTTAGGTAGGTGGATTTTACTAAAACCATTTTTTAGAATTTTTCTAATTCATCAGAACGAACTGAGAAAATTTCATGCAAATCATTTTAGCCGTTTCTGAAAAAACAAGAGACCGTAAAAGTGGACGTGGCAGTATATTTTTTCTTATTCATCGGAATAAATATCTACTGAAAATTTCTTTCAAATTATATTAAATCGAAAAATATGAAAACCACTTTCTTAGATTTTTTTTCTCGTCCATTTAGAACAAATTCTGAAAATTACATCCGAATCAGTAAATTAAAAAGGGGGCGTGGCAGTTGGCGGATATTCAACTTAAACCACTCTATAATTTTTTCCCGTTCATCAAAACAAACTCTGAAAATATTATCCAAATTGATAGAATTTTTTTCGTAAAACCCTTAGAAGTGGGCGTAATAGTGGGCGGGTTTTACTAAAACCGTGAGAAAAAACTCCGAAATTTTTATTCAAATCATTTGAGTCATTTCCGAGAAAACAATTGATAAGAGAAGTGGGCCTGCCAGTAGTCGGATTTTAATAAAACTGACTTAAAAATTTTGTTCTCATTCATCAAACAAAAATTTCTTCTAAATCGTTAAAGCTGTTTCCTAACAACCAAATAAACAATAAAAGTCTGGGTGTGGCAGTAGGCGAATTTTACAAACTAAAAACACTTCTCCAATTTTTTTTTCGTTTATCAGAACAAACTCTGCAAATATAATCCAAATCGTTGGAGCTTTTTTCGAAAAAAACGAAAAAAAACAATAAAAGTGGGCGTGTTAGTGGGTGGATTTAACTAAAACAATAAATAAAAATGCATAAATTCAAAATAAATAACTTTATTTCTGTACAAAAAAACAATACCTGACCCTTTTCATAATTAAAAATATACAACAAAAAAAAAAACAGACAATATGAAGGATCCTCGGTGCTAATTTGTATTTATCTGGGAATATAGACGAGATATCGCCACTGATATACGCCATCATCATTGCTTACGTGCATTGAAGGTTGGAGGTGTTCTCTTAGTTAGACATTCCCCATAGATACAGTATTTGTCCTGACATTTTTGCAAAAGTGCGTTCGTTCATTTTGGCATTATAATTGAAGGCTTGCCATCGCGACTGTCCCAATTTTATCTCTTACACGTGTGTGTTTGTGTGTTCTCTCTCTCTAAAAAAAAAGGCACAAGCGGTAAGCTATCAGAAATTAGAATCTGTCGGATGATGGTCCAAGAGTTGTCTCTGAAGCATGAAATTGCCACAGCATCATCGCAGTGATGGCGAGAAGAACCCTTGCTCAGTGCCCTCCCTCACTCCCCATCCCTACTCTTTTCCATCGTTGTGTTGAAGAGATCATTCATTGTGATGTGCTGTTGGGACTCATTTTTCGGTCCTTCAGTGTACGACTCAAATATCCTTAAAATGAGAACATTTAATCATGACCGACAGGATACTGTGTTTCGCCTATGACAATTTTGTGTTTGTTGGTGTGGCCATCAAGAGGACAACGAATGTTTTTTGTTCTTGATGTTGATTTTTAGTCAATTATGCGTCTGTATACATTATCTATGGATATACACGGTAGATGGTAGGTACATATATATATGAAAAGGATATACTTTTAGTGTTCCTTAATTGCAACCTTGGTCAGTTTTCTTTAGATGTTCGGGGGAAAATTCTGTCGAAGGAGAAGCAATTTTAAAAGTAAATTAAGTCTCTCGTTGACATTATGGTGTTGGTGTTGGTGGTGGGTAGGTATATGATTAAGATGTTAATTAGAGGAAGACCGAAAGCTTCTGATTTGGAAAATTTCATTTACATTTTTGGTTAAATTTATGAGGCACGCATTGATATAGAATTGAAGAGACAGAGAGATGACTCTTTGACGAAAATAATTGGATCCCTCAGGGACGAATGTGTCACCATCTTCGTCGGCGTCGTCGATGACAGTGACAGAATATGCTTCGTAACTTAATTTATGGCGGTTTCTTTTTGGTATTATGTTCTGATGTCAACTTGAAGTTTAATTATTAATTTTTGATGAAATGTTTTGAATTTATAAATACAACAATACGTAGGTAACCTGACAAGCTTACACAAATTAATTGTGTTCAATCTATTTCTTTTAGGAGTTGATTATTAATTTTTTTTCATTTTAATCGTTTTTTTTTTTTTTGTGAGACAAAATGTGTACTCTTTTGAAAATCAATTCAAATTTACGTGAAAGGTTTCTTTCTTGGTGGTAATTTATTTTTATACAATATAAAAAGTCTGAGTTGAAAATATTTATACATTTGAAAAATTTCAAGGGAATTAATGTCAAATTCGTCCTGAGGAAAAGTTCAGTCATTCTAAGTTAGAGCGTGCTGCCATCTTCAACAATTTATTTTTTTCATTATTCAATTTTTGTAGAACTACTCAAATAAATACATTTTCACAATTTAAAAATTAATGTTACACCCAATTACTCCAAATTAAGGCTTTCCATTAACTTTTGCAGCCCGTCTTAAATACCTAAAACGTAGTCAAGGGTAAAATTACACAGTTTACTATGTTAATTCTAACGTAGTTGAATTGATTAAAAAAAATAACTTAAAATAAAAACCTTAAAAAGTTATATTAATGCAAAAACATGGTAAGGATTCGCAATTTTAAAGATCGTTTATGTTAAACGAGTAGCTTGCTCAAATAATTATATTTAGTTAATTTTAAACATCTCTTAGTAGATTGGTTACTATGAGCGATTTAATACGTTTCACTAACTAACTTAATTTGTTATTGAAACCGAACAAACTAACCCAAAAGTATAGTTTAATAAAATTAAGTACAATATTTTAGTCGAGTTGACTTGCATAATTTAATCTATTGGTAGTTTATAAGTTGTATATTAACAATGTTTTTTATTTAGCTTAACTGAGTTTTACGATGTTTTTAATCGATTATTGTGTAATATATGTTGCTTTCCAAGTTGATCTCGATTTTATATCAAGTTATGACCATATTTAAATAAATTAAATTTTAAATTAAGAAGTTATGAACATATTTAAATAAATTAAGTTTTAAATTATATCTATATCATGTGATACACAGGGTTTTTGTAAACTCTTATGGATAAAAATTTTGTTTTAAAGTTTATGAAAAAACATCACAGCCTCAGGTTCATCAAAAAAGGACGCTTTCTTAACTTAGTAACCACTGTATATCTGTAAGTACGTCCTTAAATTTGGAAAGAAAGTTCTTATGTATATCTATGGGGGAAAATTTAATTTTTTAATAAAGTTGCTAAAGTGAATATGTTAAAATACATGAAGTTAAAATAATTTTAAAATAGTGACAAAAATTATGTTAATAATAAAAAAAAAATACACATACGCCACAGTGTACATTTGATCATAATATATTAAAAAACTATGTCAATTAAAATTATTTTCCGGAATTGCTTCTGTATTACGGTCTAATGTTCTTACTTCTTTTGAAATATTTGAATTGAAAGTTCCACTTTTACCACATTCAGTCTTAAAATGTATAAAATTGGCAGAAATATAATATAAGTTGTGAAATTTTTCTATTGAACAATGTTGCTTGTAATAAAGTTTAAAGACATTCAAACTAGAAAATTTAAATGCATGACTGGGTCGCACGAATTTATATTTATGTGCGATCACACTGTGATTGTAAAGCCGGAAAAGTTTAGATTTATTCATCTGATTTTAAAAGAAATAAATTAGTTATTTTTGTATTTCTATTTTTACTTGATATTATACAATGCTAAATGGCAAGTTATGCATTCGTACAAAAAAACACACTCGAAATTAGCTAGAACTTGACATTACGATGATAGCGAAGTCGAAAAAAAGGGTCTCGCAATTATGTCCGTCTGTCTGTCTGTCCTGTCCTTTCGGTTGCAGCCTAATCGGGTGGGCCGATTTTCTTCAAGCTTAGTACCTAGCGTTTTTTGGGTATTTTTTTTTTAAGGACCAAAACTCACCGTAGAAATTTTTTTTTAGCAAAAAATGAAAATTATATTTTCTCAAAAACGTGCCCACAACTTAAAAAAAATCAGTAATTTTTTATTAGAAAGGTACAAATTTTATAAAAAATAGTTTTCTTTGATTTTCGATTTTCTCAAAAAACGGATCAACTGATTTTGATCAATTTTTTTAACGAAGAATTTTTCAGAAATGTTTAAGGCAATTGTATACCAAAATTTTCAATTTTTTTGTTTTTGGTTTTTAAAAAAAGTTTCAGGTTTATTTGTTTTTGAGAACTTAATAATTCAAAAACGATCTTGATCAAATTTTATTACACTTGGCATCCAGCAGTTTAGTAGTTTTAACTGCGATGGACACAATCTATAATTTTTTTAATAAATCTTTATTGACGAAAAAAAATTTTAAAAGTCGTTGGAGTGGTTTTTTTTTTTAAATAATTTTGTATAAGTAGCTACATACGTATATAAAAATTTGTAAACAATTTTGAGAAAAAAAATGGTAGCTACACATTTTTTAGTTATCATTGATGCGAAGTTAAAAAATTGTTTTAAGAAAAGCCTCTACCCGTTTTGGAAATATCGAATACAGTAGACGCTCAATATAGTGAAGTAATTAAAACCAGGCCTTTTCACTATTTCGAGATTGTTCACTATTTCGAGAGAGAAACTAAAAAGGCTTTCCAATGCGATTTTAAAACAAAATGAATTTTTGTTTATAAATTAAAGCTTAAAATAATTTCAATTGGTTAAAAAAAAAATATAAATATTTCATAATATTATACATAACATACAGAAAACTTTATTTTTAATAAGAACAAAAACTTCATAGCTCCGGGTACAAATCAATTTTTAAATAAGAATGAAATAAAAAAAAAAATCACTTCTGTTTATTTGTTTCTCATTTTTAATTTACTTGCACTGTTTTTTCTGGTAAATGTTTCATAAATATCTTTAAAAAAAAAGTCCACAATACTGTAAACGCATTGCTGCTGGCATAATCTTGCTAAATATTGGAAAAAAAATGTGAGTTCACTATATCGAGATACCTTTTGTTCACTATTTAGAGTTGTCTGTATAAAATTTTCTGTGTTCACTATACTGGATAGTTCACTCAAAAAAAAATGTTTCATTTAAAAATAAAAAATAATACTATAAAAATGGTTTTATTTGAAATATCATTTCTAATAATATGGTAGATCGTTCTGACATTAGCTTACATACAAATTCTAATCAAAATTGTAGGAGCCGTTTCTGAGTAAATTAAAATGGGACGTACTATTAAGGTTATAAGAATAATTTGCATCTTAAATTTGCTATAAAATGTTAGAAAACTGAGTTTTCAAATTATACAAAAAATTTTGAAACTTTTTTTTAAATCAAAAAAAAAAAAAATTGAAAATTTTGGTATGCAATTCTTTTCAAACTAAATAATCCATTAAAAAATGATCAAAATGAGTGATCAAAATTTGTGAGAAAGTAAAAAAAAGGAAAAAATGGTTGTATTATTGCAGGTATCATTTGTAACCATTTCCATTTTTTTTTTGTAAAATAGTAAAAAAAATAGTGATTTTTTTTAAAAAATAGTGATTTTTTTAAAGTGCCCACCTTTTTGGGATAAAAAAATATTTAAATTTTTTGCTAAAAAAAATTTATGTCAGATACCGTTATTTTTGTTCATAAAAAAATTAAAAAAAAAACATGTCAAGTCGGAGTCATGTCCAAAAAAAGTTATGTTAAAAGAAAATCGACCTACCTGTTTGAGCAGCATCTGAATGGACAGACAGATAGACATGACAGACTTTTTTGGCCTTTATCAACTAGAATTATACAGAAACATATCCTATGTATATTGTTTATAAATACTGCAGCTGTATAGATTGAAAACATATGGTTTCAAAAAAATATATAAATTGCAAAAAAAAATAACAGTACATTGTTCATGACATATATTATGTAGTTTTTCTCCATTAGTGGTATAAGTTTTTCTCCATTTGTGGTATAAGTGATCAACTATGTTTTGACTCATTTATCATTATACCCTATAGACATGCATTCTAAACTTCCTTTATAATTAGCTTTTGTCAAAATGACTATTTATACGCAAAGAGGATATAATTATAAAAAGCACAAAGCCAATACAGAATGAAGGCGCACGATTATATACTCGTATTACCATAGATTTACAAAAAAAACTATAATAATTATTATAATTTCAATTCCAGTAGCGTATAGGAGTAGTTGTTTTCTCCTCTCGATGTAATTAAAATACAAACCATATACCTTCGTTACGCAATTAATAGTATTTTCACGCAGAATGGCGCTGATGTTGCAAACTTATATTTCTCTATAGTTATAGAGCTGAAAATTTATAGTTTCATCGACTTGGACTTCATAGTATAATTATAATGGAGCTCCAAAGTATAAATGTAGGTAAATAGTACTGGAGAGTTTTATTTTTTACTTGTTCCTTTGGATGATTTCTTATAGCATCTTTTAGCGGTTGCAAATCAAATTAAATGGAAATTCTATTTTTTTTATTTTTGATCAAATAATTGTGAAAGAACATTATTTGATGAAAAATATTAAATAGAATTTCCAATAAATTTTAATATTCATGCTAATTAAGTTATGTGATACAATATTATTCATAAATTAATTATACATTCACGTAACTTCCTTTCAAAAATACAATGTTAAAGAAAAAACAAATTTAAACAAATTTTTTTCTAATTAATTAAAAACCCTTAAACAAATCTTCCATATACACTATTACATATGTAGAAAGGACTCAATTTTTTTTTCTAAAAAATTGACAAAATAATTGGAAAAAAATGAACGTCTGAACTGCAAGAACTCTTTATCTCTCTTGTTGTTCAAAAATATGTATATAATTTGGTTTAATATATAAAATTGATGGTAGTGGTTCAGTATAATACTAGCTATATGATATCGATGGTTAAATTGGAGAACCTCGTAAGTTGCGTTTGAATATTTTTTTTAGACCCATCCACAGTAGCCTTGTTTTTATATTTCGAATTTGGTACTACCAAAATAATTTAATAATTTAAAAAAAATAAAAATAAAAGCAAGTTTTCTACCAATGAAAAGCAAGTCAATAGTTTTGTCCCAAAAGAAAAAAAAAAAAACAAAACTATTGTTACGCTGAAACTGCCAAAAGGTGGCTTTGATCGAACTCGAGATTTTGATCAAAGTTGACATTACGATGATAGCGAAGTCGAAAAAAGTAGGTCTCAAAATTCTGTCTGTCTGTCTTAACAAAATTTGAAAATGTTTTGATACCAACTATGTATGTTTTCTGATTTCTTTTAAATAAATCTTGATTTATGAGAAAAAAATCATTTTTTTATATAAGATCTTGGAAATTTTTTTTAAGAAAAAAAAATTGGTACGCCATTTTATAGTGTTTTTTTAATACGGAACTAAAAAATAAATTTCGGAAAAAAATCTTCTATCCATTTTCGAAATATCGT
Source organism: Epistrophe grossulariae (assembly GCA_929447395.1). Lineage (NCBI taxonomy): Eukaryota > Metazoa > Arthropoda > Insecta > Diptera > Syrphidae > Epistrophe > Epistrophe grossulariae. The sequence goes on from OV839568.1 coordinate 45,050,957, forward strand.
GAATTTTCAGAAAATAATCTTGAAATTTTTTTTTTAAATTCAAAATTTGATTTTTTAAAAAATTTTGATATGCACTACTGAAAGTCGGATGGGGGCAGTTTAATGTGAACACCGTCAAAAAAAATTTAAAAATCAACTTATTAAAAAAAATCACAAAAATCGGTTCAACAGGTTATGAGATACTCGAAAATAAAAAAAAATGGATTTGTATATAACAGATACTATTATTAAACAGTAGATATAAATTTGTTTTTTAAAGTATGGTAGATCGTACTTATATCAACTCATATAAAAATTTTAATCAAAATCGTAGGTTTCCTTTTTGAGAAAAATGAGTCGTTTTTGAGAAAAATTTAATTTTTCTTATAAGTTTTTAAACACTTGTAGTAAAGAATGTTTTAAAAGTACTGTACAACAAAATTTTCAAAATAAAAAATTTTTGAATTTAAAAACAAAGTTAAAAAATTTTTTTTAAGAACTAAATAATAATAAAAATAATGATGGATTTTTATTAAACTTAGCACCAAACAGTTTTCAATATTATTTTGGATTTAAAATAAATAGATTTTAAATAAAACTTATTTTTATAACCAAAAATATCGGTACCTCCCTCACAAAAGTTTAAAAACCGGTATGGAAAATCTCATTTTTCTCAAAAAACGACTCCTACAATTTTCTACGGATCTACGGATACCATATTATTGGAAAAATTTAATCTATCGATTGAAAGTGCTATCTCTCATAGAACCATTTTTTTGGTTTTCGACTATTTCATTATTTATGGGATCGAATTTAATGAAATTTTGTACCCAAAAGCTTCTTATAAGTTTAAATACTATTGCATGTCAAAATTTTCCAAAAAATTTAATTGTAGATTTAAAAAAAAAAAAATTCAAATTTGTTTTTTGAAAATTTGATATTTCGAAAATGGGAAGGTAAATGATTTATTTTCAATTTTTTTTTAACTTTGCATTAATAAACACTAAAAATGGCTTATCATTTTTTTTTTCTTAAATTTTTTTTTCAAAATTTTATATTTAAAAAATCAGTTTTTTAAAAAAGCGCTCCAACGATTTATGATTATGATTTATGAAAGAAATCAGATGGCGTATATAACGTTGGTTTAAAAAAAATTTCAGAATTTTTTTAATTAATTTATTTTAAATTATATCTACTTACATATCTACATATATACATTGTATATTAATTTTTAACCAATTTTTCAGTTTAAACTGTAAGTTTCACTTGGCATATGAGCTCGCGGTGCTTTATTTTTTGTATTCTCACAATATAATACTATACCTTATAGAAACAAAAATTCATTTCAGCAGGTGGTTTAAAATATAGACTCCCATAACTATTTTCAAATTTTTTGTATTTTTTTTTATCAGACGAATATTGCACCTGATGTATAAATAGATCTTAATGATTCAGACTTGAAAAAGACTTAAAAAAAAAATCCTGTGACCCCCTCCCCTGGTTACAGCCTTGTTAATACCTACAACATGAAAAAATATAGACTCATTTATGAAGATTTTCAATAAACTCACAAAGAAAAGAAAATCCTTCTCCCTGAATAGAGGACTTTTGCTTAAAATTTACACATTACATTTGTATTAGAGAAGATATCTATACCAAATGTACAAAATAACATAAATTCCCATCCTGGTAAAATGTCTGCAATCATCCTTTTCTGATATTATTTAACAATTTTCTAACCTAAGTTTAGAAAATAATGGATCCAACCCCTTTTTTATACCAAACCAACTATGGTAAATAAGGCGTTTCGTCTCTATCTCTATCGGTATATCTAACTACATGTCCATTCTATTTTTATTTGAAACTAAAGTAGTCAAACAAAAAGACTTTTATATCTCTATGTTGTAGATTTAACCCACACGCTATGTAAGACCTATACTTAGAATCTAATCTTAATATAAAGTGATAACAATATTCAAATGAACCCTATATATAGCACAAAGTAGCCACAAACAATTACTTATGTGTCTCGCCCACGAAAACCGCCAATAAATCAAACCATCATGATGTCTTTATAAATCCTCCATTTGGATTAATTTTTCAAGCGCATTGCTGTAATATTAAGTTCAATGGCAAATCAAAAGAACTGTATAAACAAATGACATTCAGAGGAAGGAGATATATACCTACGAATCCGCCCATCTACTTGCATTTTGTTCGAGTATAAGATTCTGGCCTAATTCAGCTATATCTGCCAATATACCCCCTCTCCACTCCATTTCTGCCTTAAGTAAATCCTCCCATTCTCCATTAGCGTGATAAATGTGTCACTGACAATGATAAACGTCACCACAAAACCAACATTAAGTTTTCATAGAATAAGTCCATAAAAGGGGACGAGGGTATAGAGGCTCTAACAAACAATATAATATGTTGTAAGCGTATATGGTGGTTTAGGCCAGCAGCAATAGCGTTTGGCGGTAGCGACGGCATGACACTGCCATTGGGACTTTTCTTGTCCACCCTCTATGTTCTCTGGCGACCTCTAGCATGGCGCACATTCTAATCAAGATAAAGTAAAATTGCCCGATAATTATCTTAAGTGCCATTAAAGTTTATTTTATTTTTTATTTGCTTCTCCTAGTCGTTTTTTGATAAAACGTTAGTATTAACGGTCGCCTCTGACACTAATGACAGCATTAAAAATACATTTATTTGTATATACCCTCGATTCAACACGTCTCGACTGTGCCATTTTGACGGGTGGCCGCCAAGTGGCAATAAGCCGCACTATTTCAAGAGGAGGCCTTTCATATTCTATGTTTATAAGCACAAGCACATTAGTATGTGTGTGTGTGACAGCCGTTTCATATTTTCAAATATGAAATTATTTGTTTGGCACCTGGTGCATTAAACTATCCAATATATGCAGAGAGGGTTTACAATAAAAAAGTCTGTGTTATATAATAAAAAAATACGACTCAATATGAAAGGACCATAGTGTCGGAATGGATAGAAAGAGAAAAAGATAGAAACATGGAGACTGAAAAAATTGCATAGGACATTTTTAGAAACAACAAAATTGAATAAACAAATTGACACATCCATATAGTCATATATTGCTGCATCAGTTATTATAAAAATGGCGACAAACATCAGGTGCAATATTCGTTTGTTTTTATGTTTAAGATTAACGTATACAATAAGCGCCAACACCTCCGACACATATGGCTATGATGATAGCATTTTATCTGTGTCTATAGTGTTTTTTTTTTTTTGACAAATATCTCGCAATCGTCTTCATATGCATATTTGTTCTTGAATATTATAACGTACAGACATATTTGCTTAATCATCACACAGATTTTCTGGAAATAATCTGGATATGAATTTATTTTTTGTTGTTGCTGTTTTTGTTTCAAATTGTCGCATTTTTGAAGTTTAAATTTGGTATGGCAAATGTGTGTGTGGGTGGTGAATGGCACAGTAGATGACTGCTGCTAGCTTAAAAAAAAGGTGTGAATTCGAGCTTCGCACTCTAGACGTTATTATTTTTTATGTGCATGTGTACACTCATTTTGAAACTGGATGTCACCCATGGGATTTCATGAGATAATAAACACCTTATTCTCAATCTAATGTGCCAACAAGATTTCTTTCCTATCCTTAATATGTTTCGTAAAATTCTGGTAGAATTCAAAAGACCTCCGCATGTTACAGGCATATAATTAAAAATTATTATTATTATTAACTCTGTTCGTTTACATACTTTCAAAAATTGCTTAATTCTATCAATTTAAATACAAAGTTTTTTCAAAGTCCATATAAAATAAAATGCATGACTGGGTTGCACGAATTTGCTCTTATGCGTGCCATCACACTGTGGTTATAAACCACAGTCTTAATATTTTTAAAAATATACCTCTGATAAAGAAAATTAGTAATGGGAGCCTTTATTTTATACAAACTGCAAAAAATTGAGGTTAATTGATGGTATAGTATTATGTGAGTACATAAATATAGTAACAATATAGCACCGTGTTGTACATAGGTCTGCATTGAACTTACATATTTATTTAGTCTGAAATATTTGTTTACTAAAAATCAATATAATTAGAAATAAATTGATTAAACTTTACTATAATACTTAATTGTAATTAGAAATAAATTGATTAAACTTTACTATAATACTTAATTGTAATTAGAAATAAATTGATTAAACTTTACTATAATACTTAATTGTTTAGTTTTTATTTATGAATACATAGTTAAAATATTAATAAAAAAAAACGTCTGCCCATTTTCAAAATATTGCTAGAATTTTCAAAAAATTATAAAAAATTTTTTTTTTTAATTTTGATTTTAGAAGCTCTTGCATAAAAAATTTAATAATAATATACATAGATAGTTGAAAGTAAAAAAAAATGGTTCTATGAGAGATACCGGTAATAATCTATAAATACAAAATTTGTACAAATAATTAATTTGGTAAATCGTACTGATATTTGCTCACATAAAAATTTTAATCAAAATCGTAGGAGTCGTTTTTTGTAAAAATGAGATTTTCCTAACCGGTTTTTAAACACTTGTATGGCAGGTACCGTTATTTTTGGTTATAAGGATAACTTTTGTTAAAAATCGTCTAGAAAATGTCAAAAAAACTGCTAAGAGCCAAGTTTAATAAAAATCAACTAAGTCGTTTTCAAATGACATATAAAGTTAAAAAAAAATTATTTAAAACATTTTTCAAAAAATTAAATTAAAAATTTTGGTACACAAAAGTTTTAAAACTATCTCAGACCGAATTGCGAGACCCACTTTTTCCGACTTCGCTTTCATCAAATGTCCAGTTTAATCAAAATCTCAAGTTCGATTCATAACTTGCAATATATGTAGTTCTTATATGGGTTATTCTCTGCCAACTGTGTTTTTTTTTTTAAATCAATATTTTGCTTAAATTAAAATTCATTGAAAATAAGTTTTTTTATATTGTTTATTTTTAAATTTTTAGATATCAAATATGTAAGAGTATTTAACTAAAACTTTAAAGGAACAAAAAATATAGTGAAAAGTACTAAACCTAGAAGACTCGGTATTGGCATGTTTTCTTTTCTTTTTGAATTTTAAAACGTTCTCATACTTTTTAAAAATATTTCTGGTGATCTTGTGAATCCCCTTTTATGTTTGAAAGGCATTTTTTTCTTCAAAATTTATTTTTTAAATTTTTTTAATATGTTTTTCGAGGTTGCAGTCTTTATTTTTATGCTGGATTATTACTTAACATTTATTTTACGGATTTGTTTTTATTTGTTAAGCCTAGTACGCTGCTGATGCGAAACGAAAATTTCCTGTGATCTCCAAACAGACAACGAAACGCTTACGAAAAATATCCTTGGAGAGTTTCACTAATTCCAAAAACAAAATCAAACATAAACGCAAAAAATCAGAGAAACCCATGATGTAAGAAAATGATAAACAAAAAACAAACACAAATGTCATTTTTCCGCTCACAATAAATAGTCTGTATAATTGATTCAGTGCGAAAAAGGAGCGGAGACTTCTCCAAATAATGTGCTACAATTATAAATTTCGGTCTTCGAACAGCGTACTGCAAAACGAAAAGCAAAACGAAATTTTCCGTTTCTGATTTCGTTGTGTCATTTTTGTATGGGATTTTTCGTTTCGCATCAGCAGCGTACTAGGCTTTATGGCGGAAGTATATTCATAACATTCTTTTACAACATGATTTTTGCACTGATGCCAAATTCATTTAATATAATTTCCTTATAAATTAATATACATCCGTACTGACATTTAGGCTTTAATGTAGCCACATATCTCAAAGCCTCTTACAAAAATAAAATCCGTGATAACTTTAAATTATGTATATGACTTTTTTTGAAAATAAAAAAAAAAATCTAAAAATCGCCCTAAAAAAATATTGTAACACTACCACCATACGGACAAGTAATTTTGTGACACACTTTTTTAGAATAAAAACACTTCACTCTTATAGCACAATTACGTTAGTTAAATAAATTAACTATAAATAAACAGTGTCTCAGCAAAACGCAATCACTCAAGCGCCATTTAACTAAAAAAAAAGATATAAATATTTTAAATTAAAAGATAAATAAGATTTTTTTGTATTTTAACTTAATGCCTCTATGAAGTAAGGTATTTTAATTGCGACCTGAATTAGACGGTACCTACTATCAGTTAGAATAAGAAAGAATTTTTATTATTTAAAGTTTTGACTTGATATTGTCAAAATTTAATCAAGCAAATATTGTACTTTAACTTCTCAGAGAAAAACATTTTTATTCAATTATTTATATAAAAAATAGTAGATTTTATAGAAAAACAAGGAATGTGCATGCCACAGTACTGAAAATATATTAAGTATACTTTTTCAAGTCAAATGGACTGAGTGGCAAATTTTTAACAATCTCTAATGTACAAATTGTACTATGCAAACTTATTTCCACAATTCAAGTCAGGAATTGCCAAAAAATCGGAGCGCTAACTGCTAACATTTTAATGACGAAATTAATTAGAAGTTCAAATTTTCTATAGAGCAAATCTTATAAGGAAGAACTTTGTTAAAAAATTGTCTATTAATAAAAAATACCTATTACTTTTTTCAGCATTTATTTGTTGTTATATAAAATAATGCCTCACATTATTTTTTTGTTCGGTTATTAAATACATTTTATTTATTCCCTTCAAGAATTACTGTTACAGTGCGAAATTACTTTATCAAGCAATTTTTTTCTGAAAACAGTCAAAACATTTTGATTAAATAATTTCCGAAGAAAAAAATGTTCCACATACGCCACAGTAGCCCAAATCGTTAATGCATTTGATTAGTAAATTAATTAAATGAATACAAAAATTTAAATGCAGTATTTAATATATTTTTGCTATATATTTCGATCAATAAAAATTCACCGTTATACAACCCATTTAAGAGGACTTTCCCTATATATATGAAGAAAAAACGAAAAATTGTTGATTCGCTCTACAATTTCTATTTTTGAGCGTTTGGCATTAATTTAAAAAGCATATTGTCTCTTAATATTTAGCCTCGATTTTTGGATAGTTTGCTGCACACAGCAGCAATTGTTTGAAAAATGTATACCGTTGTATTGTCAGATTTTTGATGAAATTGCTTATCGGTCTATAACTTCTTAGATAAACTAGTAATTTGATTGAAACAAATTTTACTTTTACTTTACGCAGTAGCCAAAAAACACAATTCAGTAAGATTTTTAAAATATTTCGATTTAAAAAGCAGTATAAATACAGTTTTTCACTTGAAACCAATAAATTTTTGATATTCGACTTATAAAATTTATAATAGTTCATTCAAAATAGACTTTTTCCTTAGACAAAATTCACATAGAGCTGTCAAAATTGATTCCTCCTTATAAATGAATTGTTAAAAGTCACCATAAATTCAACATATGCTAAAAAAAGTTAATCATGGTTAAATATCGAAAATATGGGCTTTTTTTATGTAAAATTTGTAGGTTAAGTATGTGTTTTTCTGCAAAAATGATTTTGACATTTGTTTTCCTACGAACTATCGTTAAGAAGGTATTGTGACTTTAAAAAAATCTAAAAAATGTAAAATGTCAAAAACATCGATTTTACGGACATTACTCTTAACCGGTGAGTGGCTATCGAAAAGTGGTTTCTCAACAACTTGTAGAAAATAGCATTCAATACATTGAGGTCTCTCATTAAAAACTAATAAATTTTTTTAAAAATTTAGTCAAAAGTCGAAAATTGTACTTTATTTACTTTCTGCACTTTCTTTGAATTTAACTCTTAAAAACTGAGGTTTTTGTAAAATATTTTCAAATCACTTCGTAAATCGTAAGCTAAGATATTTAATCCACAAAATAGCTTGAGATATCCTATATTTTCTACAAGCTATCGTTACAAAAGACAATTGAAATAGAAATTTAAAATTTAATTTTGGAAAAATTATTCCCTAAAACAATTTAATCAAATAAAAAAAAATGAAGAATAGGTTTCTGGGTTTCAAAAAAAAAAGAGCTAAAGCATGATTTTTTAGGCCTGTTGTTGTGATTAAATAATTTAATTATCTATTTTAAGTTATTTTTGCTTTAAATAGACAAATTTTCAAAAAATCATGTTATCAAAATTATTTTCTGAAAATTCGATATTGCAAAAAACAGGCAAAGCATTTTTTAGTATAATTTTTTAATATAAATATACATACATAAATTTAAAATTGACGCATCAAAATGTTTACTATAAAATTAGAAAAAATAATAAATAAAAATAATAAAAATAAAAATAATAAAATAAAAATATTAAAAAATTTAGTACGATGTTAAAACATTTTGGTTATACTAAAAATTCTCTATAATAACATACTGAATCGCTTGAAATTTTGTGCCATTATTTTTGAAATGTTTGTACAGTTTTTTTTCATTAATAAAGATTTATTAAAGAAATTAGATATTTATTTACTTGTATAAATCTTGTCAAATAACGTCTTTGTGAAAATTAAAAACGTATCATTACTGTTCAAGACCTGCTAAAAAATCATAAAAAATATTTTCAAAAATACCCTTTTAGAACTACACTTACAATTACTAATTTGTTATCTGTTTAAAATTTAAGCAATTATTATTTCATAGTTTCTTAATTTAATACAATTTCTTATTTTTGCCTTTAATTGTTTTGAGGTTCTTTACAAACACTTTTCATCTTTTCTTATTTAAACCCAGCAACCTAATAATTCTAACGAAGTCCGAAAGTTGAAAACTTTTGCAATAATTAAGTTCTACATGATTTTATTTCATCTCATTATTTTGTGTTTCTTTCCATTGTGTCATCTTCCTTATCTTTATTTTGCTGATTAAGCTTTAAACTATCACGAAAACATTTATATATACACGCACATACTTTTAATTAAACAAAAAAAAAACAAGTAGAGCTATGAAACTGTTGATAATTTCGTTTATTTTTCTCTTTTGCAATACTTTTATGTCTTTCAATACATATAGACACGTATTTTATAAAAAAAAAGTTGCACTAAAAGTTCCATCGTCCAAACTTTTTGTTTATAAAACAAAACAAAATTTTAATTAACGCATCCTCTGTGTCTAATCAAAGTATGCACTATGCATCCTCTTTGGATGATATCCTGCTTTATTAGCATCCTTTTCTCACTTACTTATATTTAAAGTCAATAAAAAACAACAACAAAAATAGTCATAAAAGAAAGGAAAACTTTTTAAATAAAAGCACCAACCAAATGTTTTTAAAACAATTATTTTAAGAGAAAGCTTTTTTTTTATCTGATAAAAGTTGCTGAAGTTCTTGGAAAACTGCATTTATGTTAAGGTAATTTTAAGTGAATGCGATAATGAATCCCTGCAAAACATAACATTATGTTCGGATTTTGAAAACTATTCGTGGAAATTTAAATTGAAATAAACACTTTTATCACTTTCGTTTAGTTAAAATAAATTGCGTGTTTTTGTATAACAGTAATATATTTTGTACTATCTATCGAATGCGAATAAAATCGTTTTAAGTTTTTAGAGGGTGGCAGATAAAAGAACTAATTTTTTTTCTTGCGATAAAAAGGAATTATGTATGGATTCTTAAAAAAATCGATCACAGGATTTAAATCAAACCTTTTACATACATTACGATGATAGAGAAGCTGAATTTTTTTGGACTGGATGACTTTATTTTTATGTTTTGATCAAGTCCTTAAAAGTACACTTAATTTGTAACAGGAATTTGATTTAGATTTTTTTTTTGTAATTTTTTTTAAAAAGTAGAAGATTTTTTTTTAAGAAAAGTCAAAGCAAGCAATTCTTACAAAAAATATTTCCATATTTTTTTATTTTCGTAAAACTGATGGGTGTATAGATTTTAAAAATAAAACGTCTGGAAACGCAAACAGTACTTCGAACTCTTATGATGTGGAGAGCCGTGCATTAAAAAAAAAGGAACTGATAATATAAATTTTTCCCACGTTTGTGAAGGCGAATTTGGGAAGAACGTTGCTGGTTAGAATACTTCAAACATTTTCGACTGCCTTAGAAATTAAAGTAGAATAAAATTCAAAATGTAACCTGTTACAAAAATGTTTGTTATATTAAGTCCTACATAATTGGACTGTTACCTAAAACCATCAAACAATCCGAACGAGTATTATATTCTGTTACTCATTGCTCAATTAAAAAATTACTTCTTCTTTCGGAACTTACATCGCTACGCGGTACACGAAGAAAACTGATCGGTTAAAAACAACGTAATACTCGGTTAAGTTAAATTACAAAATTTTTTATAAGCAACCTGTAAATAAAATCATTTAAATCTACACTTTGACACGGTTAAAGTGTACTATATTTTATTAATTTACTTCTGGGTTAGTTTGTTCGGTTTCAATAACCAATTAAGTTAGTTATTGAATCAAATTAAATTGCTCATATTACCCAATCTACTCAGAGATGTGTAAAATTAACTGAATATAGGATTATTTGATTAAAGAAAGCTTCTCGTTTAACATTATCGATCTTCAACCAAGTTTCTCCATTAAATATAACATTTTTAGGTTTTTATTTTAAACAATTTATTTTAATCGAGTCGACTATGTTAGAATTAATAAAGTGAACTAGGCAATTTTTACCCTCGATTAGGTAACATTTAACTCATTTGTTTTAATTATTTTTCTTCGTGTATACATTTACGTTAATATTTTTTTATACTGAATGGCTATATAGCTGATGCAGTACTCAATCTCTTTTGTAGTGATTAAAATAAAGTGCACATCCTGCACTACTGTACACATATGCGATATTTCCCATAGGCAATATACTCGATATATAAATGCAGTTGGAATCCTTGTCCCCATAGCCTAGCCCTTTTTGCATTTCAATCCTTATGCAACTTCTATATATTTATACAAAACGACGACGACAACGAAGAAATATTATATATGGAGAGTTGTTTCTGCTGATTAAATGTAAATATTTTGAGAAAGTCATTTAAAAAAAAGCAATCATAGAGTTCTAAAGTCGATTTATTGTATGAAAATATTCTACATATGGGGACCGCAACTGAGCACCGGGGAAGTCCTCCAACCTCAAGCTCATCCTCCAGTTGTGTGAACGAGTCAGTCGCGAAAATTTGCATTTCGATTTCCGACAATGAATCTGGTTATCTATATTGTTTGTTATTATTCTCGTATAGCGTTGATGCCAGGGAATTATATTGAAGCTTCAACCTTATTGAGTTGTTTGGATTCACTTATCTCATTGCCAGAAATTGAAATTATTATTTTTTTTTAAATTATTTTTTCTTTGGTGTCGTTGGAAGTTTTTTACTTTTGAGATTTTTTATGATGAGACAAAATTAATTCAGCTGTTTTACAAAAAATAAATAAAAAAATTTGTTAAAATATCTTAACGAAATTTTTTTTAACAAATTAAGTTTTTGAAATAAACTATAATAAAACAATATAATATACATATGTTCTTCCAGCCCCATACATTTAAAACAAAAAGCATAGATAATAGTAAGGAGTAAAGAGTAAAAAGTAAGGAAAGAGGCATGTAGGAAATATAGGGGGTATAGGAAAAATTATTTCGAACTTTTTAGTGCATTTTAAAAACTTTTTATACTAACAATTTATTTTATTTACTTATTTTTTTTTCAAATAAGAATAACGATTTTTATAAAAAGAAAAACGTTTTAATAAATTATACGAGAAAAATTACAAAAATCGTTGGAGCAGTTTAAAAAAAAACATTTCGTTATTATATAAAATTTTGAAAGCATTTTTAAGAAAATTAATTAATTATAAGCCATTTTTTAGTGATTAATTATGCGGAGTTAAAAAATAAAATTTGAAAAAAATATCGAATTTTTAAAAAAATTATTTTGAAATTTTTTTAAAAATCCAAAATTAGTTTTTTTTTTTAATTTTGACATACAATATTGATAGAAGCTTTTTTGTGAAGAATTTTATCAAAACCGGTTCAACAGTGTTACGTATGGCAACATTGGCCATCCGTGTTATATGATATTTTTGTTAAATGAAATGTATAGTTAGTTCTTGATCGGTCTCTGGCAGTGATAGACAGGTATTTTTATTCCGAGAAAATGAGTGTTCATTTTTAATGAGAACATTATACAAACAGGTTATGAGATACTCGAAAAACAAAAAAAAATGCTTCTATGATATAAGCTTCCATAAAAATTTAATCAAAATCGTAGGAGCCGTTTTTGAGAAATATGAGATTTTCCTTAACAGTTTTTAAACACTTGTATGAAAGGTACAGTTAGTTTTGGTTATAAGAATAATTTTTATTAAAAATCTGCAAGAAAATTTTAACAAACTTCTGGGTGTTAAGTTTTAAAAATCGATCAATTCGTTTTCAAAAATAAAATTATCAAAAAAAAATTTTGAAATTTTTTTAAAAAACCCAAAAAAAAAATGTTTTCCAAATTTTGGTATACATTACTTTTAAAACATTTTGAAACATTCTCCACAAAATAAATTGATCAACAGTTGGACCGTTTTTGGGAAAATCGGTAATCAAAAAAAATAGTAAGACACCATTTATAACAATTTTTCGGAAATTTTTTTATAAAACGGCAGGCATTTTGTAAAAAAATTTACTGAATTAAAAAAAAAAGTTGTGGCAACCATTGTATATAAAATCTATAGTACTATCATGAAACAAATTTTTTAGTCGAATATATGTCCTCTACGCGTCGCTGAGATCGTCACAAATTAGACTATTGAGACTTAGCTAAGTGTAGGGAATAAGTAGTAAGAGCGAGAAGAATCTATTATTTAAATTGTGTAAACATAATAAGATTCTTTAAAAGGGTCAAGTCAGTAAATTAATTACATTTTTTCACACATACTTTTATGTTCCTCCGCAATGATTTCGTAAAAAAAATGTAACCCGACATTCTACCTAAATTTTTAGGCCTCAATCTTAACGATCCGATTATTAGAACAAAATTTATCAGCCCACCTTACCAATTACGAGGGTACGTTTACAATTATTATGAATAAAAATACCTACTACAAACGTGCATACCTACATATAGCAAATTTTTTTTTCCGATGCGAAGCCAATTTGTCAAGGTTATGGTTTTTTATTGCGTTTTTTCACTTCCTCGCACTCGCATAAATTTAGTATACAGCGTTCCCGTTCTTATTTTATTATTAAGTTTCTCGTTTTCTGAATGTGTATTCGGGTTACAACCAACACTCCACAAAGAAGTCGAACATATGTCCTTAAGATGTCGCTACCGTCACTCCTCTTCGTGATATTACTATAGATTTTATATACAATGCGGTGGCAACGTTTTTGACAAAAACAAGATGCTCATTTTTTTTTTGTTAAAAAATATTTGTACGGCAGCTAATGTTATTGTTGGTCCTAAAAAAATGAAATAAACGATTCGGGGGAGTGTCCAAAAAACGCTATGTACCAAGTTTAAAGAAAACCGACTCATCCGCCTGCTGCAGTCGAAAAGACAGACAAACAGACAGAATTGGGAGATCCATTTTTTTCGATTTCGCTATCATCGTTATGCCAAGTTTGATCAAAATCTCGAGTTCGATTTTTTTACGAATTCATAACTTGCAATAAATACATTATACATCGCAAGTAAAAACATGCAAAACAACAAACGGAAAAAATTAAAACCCCACAAAACGACAATTATTTGAAAAAAAAAAATCTAAAAAACATAAATACCATATCCTTGTTTTGGACCTACGAGCACAATACCTAGATATTTTCAAGCTTTAAAACCTCAAAATAAAAATTGCACATATACAGAAGTATTTACATATATCTATATTTCTAAACTCCATATAAATTCTGCCTCCAATTTACCTCATCTATAAATTAACTGCTATTGAAACACTGGCTGTACGGACTTAATTGCCACTTATCTATATACTGGATTTTCATACTGGCAAAACGTTAAGAATTAAAACTCATCCCTAAATCAATTGGCTAAGTAATTATTATAGACAGTGCAATTAAATAGAATTATCATCGGTATAGAAAACTTTCATTACCAAGAGGAAAAAGAAAAAGAACAAGGAAGAAGAACAAGAAGACTTTCAAACATAAATACAAGATCCAGTTGCAGTTAAATGCAAAAGCCCGATATAATAAAAGAAGAAAACAACTTTTGCCAGGAACGATTTTATTCCTTTGATAGTTCAAGTGGCACGGACTAACTTTAAGGTACAAATAATGTTGGAAAATAAATGTTCAATTCATTATTCCCAAATTTCGATAAAAAAAATGTACCCACTTACAAATGATTCAAACATATTATTTTGCTTCTCAATGACAGCAAAGAGTTGTTAGATTGAAAAATATAAATAACTAGCTGACCCGTCCCGGCTTCGCTCGGGTTTAAAAAAACCATGTATCGTAATAAATTTACAAATTATATTAGTCATGCAATGTCAATTTTTTGAACTCTAGAATCTGTGAATCCAAGCACTTTTCGCTCTGCATACATGCATATTTTCCTTTTATATCCGGACCAAAAGTGTAAGAAACTACAGAGTAAGTACAAAAACAAATAAGTTCCTTGAATGTCGGATTAAATCCTCGTTCCTCGATAATGTCTGCCCCAAATGAGGTCATTTGGAAACAACCATTGTATTTTTGAGTGTTTGCTAGAAAATGTCGGGATTCGCCACGAAGCAATGAATGCAATGGCTCAGTTGTAGGAGTTAATAGTGGCAATTTCACTTTCCCTCTAAGGCAGCACAATCCTGGAGTTTCTCCGGAAAACTTCAATGCGCCACAATATTCTCAAACAACGTCCATTGGCCCAATGCGAACGCTAGTATGCATAGCAGTAATCAGTGCTGCAATCGTATCGAAACGCTGGTCGATTCAAATCAGTACTTGATAAATTTCTTCTTGTGCGTCGAAAATTATCTAGTTTTTGATTTCTTTCATTGTTGCCCTTTCATTCGCAATGTTTCGAATCCTAGTCGGGAAAGATTCGATCGTCTTCGTCGCGGCATTGTTAATGATAATACCGGCACGATAAGCTAATAGAAACTCGAAACAAACACATCAACCGGTCTACTTCAAAATTTCTAATTGTAAAATTTTCAAAAATATAAACACGATTACTCGCAAAAATTCCTCACTTTAGCTGTCACAAAGTGATACTGAATTTTTTTGGATTCGTCGTTGGATTTCTTAAATTCCTCTGAACACAATGGTCGTGTTCGGGTATCAATCCAAAGCCATCCGGATATGTTTATTTATTTTTTTATTTTTTTTGATGCAACAACAACCCAACTTATCTGAAAATTTTTGAATAGGTGGATACTGGATAGCCTATCTGATAGTTTACCCATCGCAAGGAATGCAATGTGTTTATATTTCATTCTCTTGCTCTGTCAAAATGACGTTTTATGTCACGTCCCACGGAAACGGATTAAAAAGTATCCTATGTCCTTCTCCTGGTTCTAAGCTACCTCCCCATTAATTTTCAGCCAAATCGGTTCAGCCGTTCTTGAGTTATAAATAGTGTAAGTAACACGACTTTCTTTTATATATATAGATATACAAAATATAAACAGACTTAGCACCACTAAAAGGAGTCTGATGATCAACTCTTGAAATAGCTATAAATCCAGCCTTAACTTGGTGGTTTTTTTCATAAACAAGTCTTCAATGCAAATATATTGTTGTTTGTTTAATATTCACAACAAATTAACAACCAATTCGAAAATTGTTAAACAATCAAAACTCTAGAAGTCAACTAATTAGACCAATAATTATAAAGAGTTGTTAGTTACACAGGTACACATAGATAAAATAATGTTAACAGGTAGGTATTTCCACTTTTGGTAATTCTTTTCTACGCATTAAATCTCAAAAATTTTAATTTCAATAAATGCCACAACATTCCTCCTTAAGTTTTTCCCCAACCAATAAGACCGTTTATGGTTTATTATAAATTTTAACGAACCATTTCAAGCTCGATGGTAAACTACTAAGATTCTTTAGTTGAACAAAGTATATAATCCATATAACAACAGGTTGAAGGGGAACGATGTGAAAGTGGTAAAAGAACTTTTAATAAACAACAATATTCTATATACTCGATACGATAGCAAATATGTTGCATTTTTGCTGTCCGTCATATGAAAACGTTTACTATTTATATATGTATTGTACATACATACTATTACGTATATGAATATATTTTATAACAAAGTGCCTGCTACAGAAAATCTACACATTTGAAAAACTTTACTTTTAATTACAAACATACATCGTATGTTTTTCCTGTTCCTAACCTACTGTTATAGTCATGACAAGATATTATATCCTCATCTTGGGATAACCTAGGTAACACTCAGTCATTCTGGACGGATATAATATGCTTTACTATAACAATCTAACATTTTCTTACTTGAAATACAGACATCATGTTTTGAGCTTTACTAGAACATCATGGGCATGAGAAATTTGGAGTGAATTGTTTCATAAGAAATTTAACTATATAAATAAAGGTACAAAACAGGTTGTATCTACATAGTTCTATCGTTGTTTTATTTTTATTTTTATTGTTATTGTTATTATTTTAATCCATTTGTTGAAAATTTTTCCTTCCGACCAAAATGAGGGAAAATAAACCATCTCTCGATAGAACCTACATTTTTGTTTGTCATACCTTAGGTGAGCACTTTTTGTATTTTAATCATACCAAAAATTTTTGAGTTACTATGGCTTGTAAATGAACCACTCGTAGAAACTACTGAATATTTATTATTTAGGCAAGTCGAGAGTATTAAGATTCTGGCGATCTCAGTTTGTCTCAAACTACCGATCCCTACAGGTCGCTTTCATAATACCTCGTGTGATATTGTAAGCCATACC
The DNA here is from genome assembly GCA_929447395.1 of Epistrophe grossulariae. Taxonomy (NCBI): domain Eukaryota; kingdom Metazoa; phylum Arthropoda; class Insecta; order Diptera; family Syrphidae; genus Epistrophe; species Epistrophe grossulariae. Next base: position 45,067,885 of record OV839568.1, read on the forward strand.
ACTTTTAGTAGAAATCGTAGTGGTAGTGTTGTTATCCCTCGGAATTATCCCTGGGCTGGAATCAGATTCCTATAAACCGTTGATATCCCTGCCTTCTCCTTCAGAGTTAGTTTGAGCCAAGTAATTTTCCCTTGGGGTTGCCTTGGGCTGGAATTTAGATTCCTATAACGTTCTATCCCCGGTTCACTTCTTCAAAGTGTACGTCTTGGGACTGAGTTTACTCCTGTAGCTCGAATAACCAGCTTTGATGTTATATGAAATACCATGTTGGTTATTTTAAGAATAACAATATTGTAAGATTGTAAAACACCCCTTTTAATCGTAAATAAAAGAAATATTTATAACTGGTAATTGGCGAGTTCTTCCTTCTTTATCCGAGTTTTACCTTGTTTTCTTCGGAAAAACCCTGGACACGACGAGCTTACCTCAGAATCAGGAAAAAAGCGTCATATTTTGGCTTGTTCAATATTTTGTGAATGCAATCGTTAGGTACTGACTTATTGACTTTGACTGATAAAAACTGACATTAGTTCTGTTCTGTTGAGATATAAAATCTCCTTTTCATTTGAATCAATTTCAGGGGCGGCAAAATTTCCAAAATATCCAGGAGGCAGATTGCTAGGAGGCAGCAGTTTTTAAAAATATTTATCAAAACAGACGTTAGTGTTAAAAGATTAACGTATGATCTGTTTTTATGTTTTTTTTACATTCGGATCCATTTTAGGGGCCAGTTATAGCTTTCATTGAAACTGATCATTGAAAATTTTAATTTCTTATTTTGAGAAACTTTGAAAGCAAAATCAGTAAATATTTTGATGCCAGTAAAAAGCTGATAAATCAGTTATTATTTCTAGTCAAAAAAAATATTTCATTTTGCCCTAACTTTTCACATAAAATGAATTCTAAGATTTCAATGATCAATGGTAAGGTAGTTAAATCATTGAAATAAAGAAATTCATTTCACGTGTTAACTTGGGCCAAAACGAAAATTTTGTTTGACAAAAAATAATATTTAAGTCTGTAGCTTTATATTGGCATTAAAATAATCACTGATTTTGCTTTATAAGTGTCTCAAAACTTAAAATTTAAATTTTCAATGATGAGTTTCAATGAAAGCTATAACTGGCCCCTTAGGGGCGCAAATTTCCATTACTTGACACATAAATATCGGAACAGGGTCATAAGTCCACAGACAAAATAAATTTACTTTTGCATTTATAACCTATTCAAGTCGTCAAAAGACAATTTGTTAGTTTTACCCCAGCAAACATTTATGTGAATGTTCACTTAACATTCAGCAAAAATGAAGAATATCATCCGATAAATGTTCATTTTCAGTGAATGAAATCTGAAAATGTTTCAAAAGCCTATCATTTTTACGTTATGAAGGGAAGAGGGGGTTTGTGCGGAATTTCTTGCAGGATAAAAATAATTGAGAATCGATTCTCCTTCATTGTAGGTGAATAAAAGTGAACGTACACAAGTAATTCCTCAAACAAGTAAATTTGGTGGATTCACCTATATTCGTATTTATTCATCATTTATGAATCATTTAAAAGATTCATATGTGTGTTTCGTTACCCAGGAGTTTGGACCCAAATCGATTTAGAAATGAATTCAGATTCGAAGGTTTTGTTCACTTATGTCAATCATTTATGATACAGTTCTGAATGAAAATGTTTGCTGGGACTCTTCTGAAATTATTACCCTGTGTCAATATTTAATGTGTCGAGTTACTAATCAGAACTTTCTCAGACATTGTGAAATAGACCCTTAACCTGCTATATTTTATCGAAATGGGTAAAGCCGTTCATGAGAAAAGCTAAAATAAAAAAATAATATGGCATTTACCGTTATTAACAGGTTTTGGTAAAATTTTATTAACTAAATTTTGATAATTTTTTTTTTCACCAAAATGCAGATCAAACCTTTAAAGTACACAGAACAATGTTCATCAAAATCGTCAGAGCTGAGAAGTGTTGGATTAATAAAATTTGATTTTTAATGAATCCAATATCGTATCGTATAAATATATCAGGAAGACCGAATAAAAAAAAAAAAACTGAACAAAAATTTCATTGCAGCAGCGAAAAATTAGTATATTTAGCAAATCCTTTTTTCTTTTACTTCCGCTTTTTCTTTTCCTGATGTTGTACCCCAAAAACCCTTCGTTTTACAAACAAGTGTTTAATAATAATTATGTGATGTTCTCTTCTTGCCTTTTTCTCGGTTCGTTAGATTCTCCACACACACACAAACAAATCTACACGTCCTTAATATTATATGGTTATACCTATAGTGTTGCCGCATATCTGTAGCATAGTGGAAGCTTCATATATCTCCCCCATTGAGTCGGCCATGCCGTTCCATGCCGCCACAAACGAAAAAAAGCCTAGAGTTGGTTCGCTTAAAATCCGCTTCCACATACATAATGCACAGCCGACATAATTTATTTGAAAAGTTTTTCTTTGATTGTAATTTATTTTTGTGTAATAAAATAAAATAAAATGTCCATCCCGCTGCGTGTTGGTTGAATGGATTTTGGATCCTTTCCTTAGTCTTTCTATATACGAATATATAGTCCTGTGCCTGTCGCTGCCCGGTTTCTAACCACTATACCAGTATAACCGCCAACCAAAACCGACCTACCGCAGCTATACCACAAGGAGCCGCAAAAATGCCGCTGCTACACACAGCTATGTAGCTATTTGGAGACTAATTTCATAAGATTAAAAGATAAAATTTAATGTTCTTGTTCGAAGCGAACAAGGCGATAAATTCTAATTGTTTCGGACGGTCCCGGTCAGTTGGTTTGGAATATGGCTTGTTGGCCTAAGGTTTGGTTATATACTTACGTTGCGTTGGTTCGGTTTAGGTCAAATTCCCACGTTGCAAATTAATGTGTGCTTTTCTGAATCCATGTACTGTACATATTCGTTATGAAGAGTTGTCGAAATTTCCTTGCAGGACTAGGACTCCTAATAGCGGTGGGCGGTCTCTAGATGTTTTTCTACCTCATTTAATTTAATTTCGTTCCTATAGTGCCTTACGTATATACATATGTGTGTATACTGAACACATTACACACCTTCTCATAATTGAACGAATACGTTAAGTTAAATGACCTTATCCGTGACATGGCAACCCAATTTATATACCTACATTTTTTACAGAGTTCCTTTAATGTGTAGGTAAAGGTGTTCGAAGGTAACTTTTTATAAGGAAAAGAAGGTAACTTACAAATATATTATTTTGATAGATAAATAAAATATTTAAATAATGGACTTAAGGGGTTATGACCAGGGGCGGACTGGGAGTCAAAGGGCCTCCCGGGACTTTAACAAAAGGGCCACAGAATAGTAAAATGAGTAGAAGGAGTAAAAAAGAATAACCTCCGAAAAGAACGATACAGAAATTTTATCTTTGTGTAATTGAAGCCAAAAATAGTCTGCTCCGAAATTTTTATTACGTGTTCAACTTAACAAAAAATAAAACTAGATTTTTGAAAACATTTGATATGTCCTGTTTGCTGTTATAATGCAAATTTTTTAACTGAGGACCTGAAATTTTATGTGAATTTTTTTTTTTAAATGAACTGAACGTAATTTAAAAACTTACAGAATATAAGATTTAATAAGAGTAATTTTGTTACCAATGGGGCCAGAATAGCTCAATAATTGGAGTTTTTCTTTTTTACCTCAGAGCAGATCACCGAGCTGTCAAAAATTAATTCTGTGTTTCTTTTTTACCTCAGACAAATCATAAGTCGTGTTTCTTTTTTCCATCTGTGCTAGCTCGGAGTATGATCAGTATGCTCAGAATAAAATGACCTAGCAAATGGAGCAAAACGCTGAGCGAAGCCAACTTCATACAATTTTTATGTAATTTGACAGATTACTATGCATAAGACATGTTCAGTGCTCAAGTGTGTTTCATAATTAAATCTGAGGGCTCTGATCATAATCTCCTCAGAGCTTTGCTCTGATCGCTCAACCTCTGCTCAGAGCCAAAAAAGAAAAACGCCAAATAATAAGTGTGGGGCCCCATCTGCTTAACTATAGTTTTCGTTAAAATAAACTTGGGATGCAACAGCTTTAGCTAACATGAGATATGTGGGCTCCTTTAGATTCTTTTGGGGCCACAAAAGCTGTATATTTACTATAAGGCCCATAGAAATCCAATTTTATAAGAAGTTTTCTTTTAAACGAACAGAAAGTACTGCAGAGACACTTTTTACACTTTTTACACTTTTACACTTTTTATTCTCCCAGGGGCCCACCGGGCAAAGTCCCAGTTACCCGGTGGCCCAAGTCGCCTCTGGTTATGACTACCTTTAACATGTAAAACCACAGTGCGAGCGTTAGGAAAATAGGATAAAGTTTTAGTGGAGATACCGATGCATATTGGTTTTAAATTTCTGAATATCACAATGAGAGGGAAAAGTAGAGTAAGAATATCCATACTTCACAGTACGTCCAAAATTGGGCCCAAGGGGGAACTGATAGGTATTCCTGAAAGCGCGAGTATTACAGTTAAATTGTTTCAGAAAAGAAATGCAAATAGTTATGTCATTGGAACAGTGTTTATAGAAGTAGCAATAAAATAAGGAAAGGCGATTGTAATATTACGACACGAAGGTGTTCGAGAGACGTGAAAGTTTCCATTATGGTTTATATCACCTATCACTTTTAAAGCTTTTTTGTCCCAATATGCGAGTAGTATTCAAGCTTTATTAATTAAAAGTAGGTCAAAAGATAGTTTTTGTTTGTGTAGGTTCATATAAGGGTCAAAAACTATTTTGTCTTCAGTAAGAGATTTCTGGAAATTTGTTTTTTTTTCAAAATCTGGAAACTATAAGACGTATTTATTAGATTTTTTAATAGTTACACAGTGTCTAACTATTTGAAAATAGTTGGAAATAGTTGGATATAGGTATGCTTTATTTGATTAAATAAAATTTTACCTTAGCCAAGGTTTAGTCTTCCGAGTCCGTTGTCTAAGTTATATTGCTCTCAAACATCAAATAAAAATGTTTATCTATAATTTGGACGGCTGTCTAAAGTTAGACAACGTTTATAAATATGACCGTATATGTGCATTTCAGCTTTTTGATAGATTTTTTGGCAGTTAATACCATTTCTTTCATAGCAAACAAAATTTCATCAATTTATCAGTCATTTTCTAAACGGTATTCACATTGGACACAATCTCCTGTTTTGACCAAAGAGTTTTTTTTTTTAAGTCCTGCCTCACTTGGCCTAAGCTACGATTAGACAGTAAATACAAGTGGTTAACGCGCTGACTCTCTGACGTCAAAATATTGTCGAGGCGCCAGAACGATGTCAATGCGTTGACGGCTGCGTTGACACTCGCTTTGAAATGAACATTAGTGTCAATGCACTGACTATTTTGTGTGACCGTGTAATCGCCCCGTCAACGCAATTAAGACATATTGACAAGAAGCTCGTCATTGCATTGACTGTACAATTTTTGTGCCTTTAACAATATTTATTAATTTATTCTTGCTGTAAGGACCCCCGTCTTGACTGCACAGGCCCCCGTCTAGCCTTCACGGACCCCATATCAATAATGAACGGGCCCTTTCTAGCCTGCGCGAAGCAACCATCTTGCCTTCACGGGCCCCATCTAACATCCCGGGCCCCTTAGAAGGCTGCACGGGCCCCCGACTAGCTTTTACGGGCCTCATCTAGCCAACGCGGGCTCAACAGGCACTTTTAGATACTATTTTTAATGCATATATGTATCTCTATTCAGGCTGTGAGGGCTTTAGTCCATAATCTCTACGGGCCCCTTTAAATACTATTTTTATGCCTGTATTCAGGGTGTAAGGGCCCCTGTCAAGACTGCATAGGCCCACATCTTACAAGGACGGGCCCCGTACAGCTTGCGCGGGCCTCCGTCTAGCCTCTTTGGGCCCCGGCAGATCCATTTTCTGTAGCATTTATCAACCATGATTTCGTTATATATGCTAGAAGGACCCCGTCTAGACTGAGAGGGCTCTTTTCTTACATATAAAGGCCCCTGTCTTGTATATTTTGTCCGTGTATCAATTTTGATTTCTTTAGAACCTACGAACAGTTTTGTATTAAAATTTTAATAAATTTATTGATTTTTATATTTCAATTCTCTTATACTTATGATTTTTTTTTTTGCTGCCCTGGGGCCCGGGTGGCAAATGCCACCCTGACTATATGGCCAGTCCGACCCTGAGTGCTGCTACAAAACAAAACAAAACAAAAAAATAAATTTCTTCTTACATGGAAACACATCCCGAGCTGGCGATAGCACTTTATTTCACTGAACTTTCGATTAGTAGAGAATCTCACACAACTTATCATTCTCAAAAAATTAAACAAAATGTGTGAAAGTGACACCTAAATTAGCTGTCACCAACAAACCACACCTATAACAAAAAAGTTATAGTCGATTTGATAATCACCTTACGTGGAGTAAAATCATTCATTTTGATAATCAACTGTATCGCCTAACGCGATCCCAACCCAGGTTAGGGGCCAGTTATAGCGATCAGGAAAACGAAACAGGAAAAACTTTCAAATAGATTATTTAATAGGTTTTCATTCGATTTGTAACGCAATTGATGCACTAATCGATGGCAAATAACTGAAAGAATTTTGTGTGTCAATAAAATTTTTAATTTAACAAATATTTTTTGTGAAAAATGTACTTATTTATTTTCCTGACTGAATTTCATTTTCCGTACCAGCTGATTGTCATTTCGATCAAAATGAAACAAATCGTTCCAATTATTTGCGTTCCAGCTTTCACTGGTTCCACTGACAGATTAGTGGAAGGAAAAAAAATTCGTTTGCATTTCAATCAGGAAAACTCGATTGGCAGCCTACTCACTGACGTAATTTTAATGTTCGCTATAAACGCTCATAAGGAAAAAATTTCTATTTCCATCAGGCAATTATTTGATGATTTGTACGTCAGTTGGATTCTTTTTCGTTTCGAATTTTTTTTGTTTTTTTTCAATTTCTAAAATTCAGGGGGCCGATGAAAAAGTGAATCGAGTAAATAGTTTTCACATTCGCTCTCATGCATTTCTTTCACTTTTTCTATTCAATTGGATTGGTGCAAATAACTAATAAGCGATTTTGGTTCAGTTATTTAAATTTTCCGACGAACTATTTTACCGATCCCGATTCCCTAATCTCCTTATCATTTCCCCAGCGCAATTCTCTCAATTTTCTTATTTTTTTGAAGATAAAAGAAAAACCATGAGATAAAAATATTGTTTTCTTCATGAATAGTACAGAGAAAGAGATGTGCTTGAATTAAGCATTGTTTATTCGTATTAACCCTTTCTTTCCACAGATTCACTTCCAAATGCCAACGTGAAAGTAAATTAATCATATTAATTAAATTCACGCGGACATTACTGAACATGTTAAAAGTTCATTACACAGGGAAATTTATGCAAGCCTTGATCACAATCTATGCGAAAACAATTATTTTAACAAACGGTTCTCTATCGACACAATTTCTACCATTTTCAAAGCCAGAAGTGAGATCATGGAATTAAACCACAGAGAAGATCTACCATTAATTTGTTCACTTTGCAATCTTCGGGAGAGATGTCCAGTACTAAGGGAATTCGGACTTCAAGTTTATGGAAAGCTATAGTCTTGGAAGATTTGGAGATGAAAAACATTTTGAAGGGAAATGAATGGAACAAGCTTTATAACTACTGTCAAAAAGCATCGAAGTATAGAAGAGCAATAATCGAAGAATCTTTTGAATACATCGTCAAACTCGGGCAGACGGCTTTAAATCATGTCTTAAATTTAATGTATTATACTCATTGTAAATTAATTTAAATTGGAAACAATAAAATATTATCTATCTTATCTATCTATCATTTTAATTTTTGACGTTTCACATTTTCGCAGAAAGAGAATCGGATTTTAGGTGATAGCAGTGGCGGATCTACGGGGGGGGTTTTCGGGTCCGGACCCCCCCCCCCCCATTAGCATTTAAACCAAATATTTTTATATTAATTTATTTATTTATTAAATTTTTGTCTATTTCTCTTCATTCTTAATTTTGTCTACATTTGATCTACTTAATTCCAGAAGGCCCATCTTTTTATAAAATTTTGACTAAAAATTTCTTCTAGTATAATGAATAGGTATAATCTACCTCAAAAACTTCAAATGCATCTTAGTGGAAAAAGGACAGTTTTATGAGGGAAACTTAGTTGAAGAGCTTAAGGTATTTTAAATTTTGAAGACTTATTTAGTTTATCATACCCCTCCAAAGTAAAATATTAAAATACTATTAAATATTATAAGGATAAAAAGAAGTTAGCACACCAAACGGATGTGCTGCTATGTGCCCAACTTATGCTGCCATGTGCCGTAAAAAATTGTACAAGCTATGGTTTTTAGAGACTAGCAATATATTTAGCGTGAAGTTAAAAATGTACTGTATTGTGCTCAACTTGTAATGCGAATACCTACCTGAACTTTTAGTGTGGAATTTCTTCCAAAATTATGTTTTTCTAAAAACTGTAAGTAATTGTGCTCTTTTGTGCTCAAGAATTGATATACAATCGAGGATATAACAAAATCGCATATTTGCAACTTTGAAGACCGAACGAAAATGTTGCAAAGGATTTCAGAGTGAAATTAACACTATCAATTTCGATTTTCAAAAAAAGTTGTACTGTGTTGTGCTCAACTCCATGTGATGCCGTAAATATTTTTTTTTAAATTCGCAAATTTTGATATTTTAGGGATGTTTTTTTTTTTTGCAAAATTACGATTTTCCAAAACATTAAAGTTGCTCAAAAAATGATTCGAATATTTATAGCATTTAGGGCCAAAAATACATTTTGGGAAGCGTTAAGTTAGCACCGCCATTTTCGATTTTCAAAAAAAATTAAGTTATGCTGTATATTGTGCTCAACTTGTGTTGCCATTGTGCCGTAAGTATTTTTTAATACGCAAATTTGCAATTGTTTTTTCAAAATTATGATCTTTTAAAATGTTATACTTGCGCTGTTTTAAGCTCAGTTTGTGCTTTTTTGTTTTTTTAATCGAAAATGGCGGTGCTAACTTCATGTAAATAAATAATGTACCACAAAGCCCACGCAAGTTTTATTTATCTTAAAGTTTTCTATTTGTAGTTGGACCCCCCCCATTACCAAATCCTGGATCCACCACTGGGTGAAAGGGTGAAAACTTATTCGATTCACTTTTTCACAGAACCAGAATCGGCCCCCAGGAATCATTTCACGTTCGGTTTGGAGTGCGGTCTATACTCTCTCATGCCCTGCTCGGGTCTAAAAAATAAAAACCTACCATCTGTAAAAAAATCCTTTGATGTTTCCAATAAAAACAAGATCTTTCATTTTTCAATATAAGTTTTTTTTTTAATTTATTTAATTTCTTCATCACTTTAGTTTTGATTTAATTCATACGATTTTTCTTCTTTATTTTCTTTTGTTTTATTTTATATGTTTTTATTTAGATTTAACCATTTAAAAATTTTCCTTTTTTTTAATGAAGTATATCGTTTTCATTTCATTGAACATCACTTGCAGTGTTGTGTTATGTTTTTTTTTTTTTTGCTTTTGTCTTTTGTTTAATATTACATATTTGCCTAAATATATTCATATTTTTTTTTTTTTTTTTTCATTTTTACTTTAATTTATGTAAATAAAAATCTATTCACTATGTACCTAATTTTCATCCATACCCCATATAAAATTGTTAAGATAATTTTTATGTATATTTTTGTATTAATTTTATTTTATTTTTTGTATCATTATTTTATTTCAAGTTTACAGTTTTTATCATACCATTTTTCTATTTATATTCGTTCAAATTAAAAAAATGTTCATCTATTTATATATATCTTTATATATCCGTTGCTTTTATATACTTGTAAAATTTTTAAGATTAAAAACAAAACTAAAAATACAAAACTTTTTAATATTCAACTAAAATCTTAGCTATAAACATTTATTCAAATAAATTTACAGTTATAATCATGTGATTTTCTTAATTTCTATATTGTTCTTGGTTTTTTTTTTTTTTAATTTTATTTATTTAATTATATTTTTTTAGTAAAAGTTTTACATACTTAGTAGGTTTTGGTGAAATTGGAATATCTACAAAATGTTTGTAAAATGTTTTCACATTTAGAAACATTGTTTTCTTTTACTATAAAAAAAGTGATATATAGATCTTTAGTGTTTATTTGTTTTTTTCTTGGTCTTTTATATGCATTTTTTTTTTTGTTTATATTTTAAAATTCCAATTGTGGTTTAGAATTATTAAGAAATTGCCTTTTTGTGTTAGTAAGACGACAACGTGAACGGAATCCTGAATTCCTGCAAACAGGATTTATTTTATTTTTGTCAATCTGTGTTCAGTGTTTAGAATATAATTTTTTTTTAATGTATTTTCTTGTATTTTTGGTTTTTGTTGTTTTTTTTTGTTTTGTAAAACAATATTAATACGTACATATAACACTTTTAATTCCATTCCTGAATATTTATTTCATAACGTTGAAAATTTTATAATTTTAGTTTCGTTTGCATTAATTACTTACATATGGATGCTGAATGCTGATGGTGTTATTATTTCTTTTTTTTTTTTTTTTTTTCATTTTCAGTGGACCATTGGGGAGTAAGTTTACACAAAAAAATATACAAATACACAAAAGAAAAATAAACAATGTACCTATTGAATGAAAATGTTTTATTTAAAAAAACATTTTATTATTTATAATTATTATTAATTACCCTATCTACACTGATGTATTGTATGTATTTATTTTTTTGTTTTGTATTTATAATTTTTAACTCTTTTTATTTTTGTTTGTTCGGAATGTACATGTGTGATGTATGTATTTGTTTTATATTTATATAGGTAGTTATATATGTTAAAACACGTATATGGTATATTTACAGTTTTATTTTTGTTTTACTTATAATAATTGTTTGCGATGCAGTTGCATTCGGTTTTTAATTTTTTATATTTTTTATCATTCAATTTGTTTCATTATTTTAGCAGACGAATTTGTAATTAGCCAGTAGTTAGTGTTCCCGTTCCTCAGAAAATTAAAAAAAAAAAAAATCATATCAATCGCTAGGCTATAATGACCCTATTGCACTTAATGCTTTAGCAGAAAATATTTTAAATTTCCTGAAACAATGAGTTAAATTAAAACAAATGATTCAGAACAAAAAGAAAACAATGTGTTTTTAAATAGGTAGTTAAAAAAATCGTTTTATTTTATGTAATTCAAATTTAAAAAAAAAAAAAAAAACGAAAAACGTAGTCAGTAGAAAAATAAAAACAGAACCTTTTAAGTTTTAATGCAGATTAACTTGGAAATCATGAATAAAATATTAAATATTATAAAATTTTTAAGATTAAAAACAAAACTTTACACAAAAAAATATACCAAAATTTTTAGTTTTATACATTAAATTATTTTTTTTGACCTAATAAGTAATATGTCTTCGAGACTTATTTATCAAAATTAAAAACATTTTTCATTGAAATTAAAATTAAATGGATAAAATTGTGATAAAAATTCAGCCTATTTGTGAGTTTCACTCGAAAAATATTTCACCTCAAATTTTTTTTTTCTAAGTTTCACCCGAACGAAATTTCGTTCGCCTACTAAAAACAAGTGAAAATTTAAGCTGTTGATGACATTAAATTCCGCTTAAAATGAATGTTCACAATAAGGGAAATTTTTCGAACATGAAATTTCGAGTAAAACTCACAATAGGAGAAAAGTGAAATGAAAAATTTTTCGTGTGGAATTTTGTTTGAGTGAAACTCACATTGAGGCTGATTATGTGAATGCAAACCAAATAAAATTAAGTGGAAAAACTTTCGAAAAAAATTGCTGAAAAGAAAGAAATATAAGAACGAATATACTATTGCACTTTCAAAGCAAATTCGAAAATGTTACGAGCTCCAATCAAAATAAGCAAACTTTAAATGAAAAAACCTTTTAAATTTGGAATTTTATCTAATTTCGGCTGTAATTAAAAAGTAGTAAAACAAGGGTATTTAGGTACCTCTCTCATATTAAAAATAGAGACAGGGTACATAAAACGATAATTCTCCAGATGGTTGAGCAAATTTTTTTTTTACGAAAAACATCGTTCAATATACATAAAATCAATAAAATAAATAAGTCGGTTTTGTTTAAAAATTTTATCTAGCTAGTTAAGTTTTTAATCCATTCCACGACAGTTTTTTAAAGGCTAAAAAAAACGGTGTACTATACATAGAAATTTTTTGGTTTTTAAGAAAAATCCCTTTTTTTTTCAAAAACGTGTCCATATAATGAAAAAAATAATGCGGTCAATTATAAAAGGCCTAGACTATGAGCGAGTTTGTTTTTTAAATTTGCTTAGTTTAAACAAATTTAAGAAAAATGGTTGTAAATGGCATCTCCTGCATAGAACCATTTTTTTAATTTTGCTTTTCTAGAAAATATGTAGTTCAATTGATTTTATAATCACTTTTAATTTACGAAGAATGTTTAAAAAATTTTATAATCACTTTTAATTTACGAAGAATGTTTAAAAAATTTAAATAAATTTATTAGTTACTTAAATTTCCAAATAAATAATTTTTGAAGACTCAATTAGAGAGTATACCTCTAATATAGATATTAATATTATATATCTTCGTACATATTTTTATCTTCAAAGTTTTTTTTTTTAAAAGAGCAAATTTTTTAAACACCCGTATGAACCACGTAAAATATCTAGAACATTAATTGTATTCAAGGTTTTTAATAGTCGTTGATTGCTCAAAGCCCTTGTAGGTAGAGCTTAAACTTTGTTTATTGATATTTCAATTTATTTATATATCAATAAAGTTATAATAATAATAATAATAATAATAATAATAGTCGTTGTACCTCCCTCATAATGGACTTGGATCTGCTCTCATCAACCCATATTGGGTCGGAAAAGTTTCAAAGAAAACTTCAATTTTTTTTTGTAGAAAAGTCAACCAAGAAAACTATGCTTATTAAAAAGACAAAATTCTGAACTATGTTTTTATTTGATTTTCGGTCTGAAAAACTCCGATCATTTTGCTGATCTAGTCAAAAAGGTCCAACATTTTGTATTCGAAAAAATAAATAAATGTTGATAAATTTTCTTAAGAGATAAGTGAAAAGTACTATTTTTCAAAAATGGAAATACAAATTTTAACTGTATTGACATTGCGTTTGATATTGCAATCTGATCATTGCTCAAGGGTTAACATGGCATATCGGTCATTAAAAAGAAGACTCAAAATATGAAGTTTTTGAGTTAATAACAGCATCATGCGTAGTATTTGTTTGCTTTATTTCTGCAAAAACAAAAATATCTCTTCTAAATATCAGTCACGACTCACGAGCGTCTAATTTGGCAATTTGACGCACTATGCCTATTGCAGTTTTTCAAAACAAATTTTCAATCTCATTTATCTCGAAACAGCATAATATAATATTAAGGTTATGACAGTGTTCTTTTTAATGAGAAATAATAACGAAAGTAAAGAAATTTAGAAAACTACTTTTGTTTTAGTGGAGCGATTGAATATAATTTAATTAATAATTTCCAGTGAATTATATTCAATCGCAGCACTAAAACAGAAGTAGTTTTCTAAATTTCTTCACCTTCGTTATTATTAAAAAGCCAGACCACGGGCTACTATTTTTCTAAGTGTCTGAATTTAATCAAATTCCCTTAGAAATATAAAGTTCACAGTATATTCATGCTGTGAGTTTTATCTGTAATCATCGACCATAATTTGCGTTTTAGAAGGGTACGACAGCATCTAACTGATGAGCCCAACTGTCGTAAATGGGCGAAACGCAATCTTTGGAGTTGAGGTCACTTGAACTTACTAATCGTACTTTTTAATGAGAGTTATTGGCAGTGTAGTACCTGTGCGTAGCTAAAAAAATCAATTGTTGAACAAAAAGTATTAAAAGAACAAGCTTGTGACGAGTGCATGCAGCTATAGAAACTATAGAGCTTAAATAATTACCAAAAAGTGTTGTACGTGGTATTTTTTACGTGTATACAATGCAGCTGTACAGGTTTTTGTGTATTTTCAAAAAAAAAAAAAACGATCGCGGGCAAAATCCACTTTGTTTATTACCTGCATTGTGAGAACGCAAAAAATAGAACGTACAACACTTTTTCACAGATGTTCCAGCTCCAGCTCCAGCTCCGTTTTCAGTTGCGGCATTCTATTGTGTTAAATTGACTATTATTTTATGTTTTCGATTGGTCGAAGATACAAAAGCATGCTGTCAGAAAGTTTTATGATCAAAACAAATACTGCAGGTGTATTTTATTCATTGCTGCATAGCCAGCGCAGCACAAGTCTGAATAAAACGAAAGCTCACTCTATACGTTCATTTCAATAATTGAAAGCTCTATCGCCAGCACAGCCATCTTTATTTTTACTGACTTCTTTTTCGCCAGCAATCAAATTGTTTTTGTTTGCCAAGAGAAATTTTGCTGCGCTGGCTATGCAGCAATGAATAAAACACACCTTGTATAAAAACTAAAGTTCTCGAATTGAAGCGTGTATCTGTAATTACACGTGTATTCGTGTCATGAGTACATGTGTAGTAATACAAATTTAATACTACTTGATGTTATGTCACATCAAAAAAAACTTTCCAAAAACCTATTTACGGCATTATATCTAATTTTCAACGTGTTTTGAACTACAACAAATCATAAGTACGATTTAGAAGTAATTACACTTGTATTACCAAAATACACTTGTATATAACAATAAATACACGTGTAAATTTAAATATATGTGTTGCATAAACGAATAATTTAACTACACGTTTATCACGGCTATACCTACGTATACACGTGCGAAATCCAATAAAAACCAATAGTCAGCTGTTAAAAAAAAAAACAATAATGTTAGTCAACATACAAATTGATAAAAACTTTAAGTTGGAAGAGTTTTTTTTCGTGCGCTTAGGGAGCAACTTATATGGTCGACATAATTAACCAACCAACTGAACAAGTTGCTATATCAATGAAACATTTTAAATCCTAAATTTCATCATTGGATAAAACGTGACCAAACAAACCACAACCCGCTCGTAGTAAAATGAAGTACCTTTATAAAAGTGGCGGTACTTAAGAATTGGACGCGATGACCAAAATTAATGGATTCGGCGCCATAAACCAAAGATTAGCTTGTCGTATGCAACAAGTTATTGGCTTATAGCTGAATTAAGAAACTTTGTTTAAAAGCATTCAAAATTCAAATCATACAACCGTAGGACGACCTTCTAATAATAATCAAAGTTTCAATATTTGGACTTGAACTGTTCGACTGTTTTCTTCTAAAATTTTGTTCAGGCTTAATGGTTTCGTCAGTAAGCCGGATAACCATCCAATAATAACCGTTTCAGTCTTTGGGTTCGTGAAAAGCTTGAAGAAAATCTACTGTATTCTTCTAAACTTTTGTTCAGGTTTGGCTTCGTTAATAAGCTGAATTTCTCTATTCGAGTTGAAGAGCAACCCGAAAAGATTCAACAGCTACCGTAAAATCCAAACTTCCAAGTTCCAGTTTTATGGGCTTCCATATAGTTCCATATTTCTTCAAACAGCAAGTGAAACTATGAAATATTGCGAGAAAAATTCGGGAAAAAATTAGTTTCACGCCTTGGACTGGTATGAATTGGTTGCCTAAATCATCAGATATAACACCTCTTTTTGCTTTGCGGGTAAGTATAAAGCTTAAAATTTACATGAAAAACCCGTCTACGATTAAATAAATGGAAGTTAACATTATTAGCTTTTTTGATCAAATATATCTACCATTCGAAATGCTTGAAGACGTCATAAAAAATTTGAACTTCAGAAAAGACCATGTTTGCTGCAGTTACTGTTAACATTTGAAAGAATTCATCTTTAAAAAAATACATAATGGTTCTTTTGTGTATATGATAGTAAAGAAAATGCGATAAAATTCAACTGAATTTCTTGTTTTCTAAGCATAAGATCAGCAAAAACACACGTATTATTGTTTTTTTTTTTTTACTTGTTCACCAACATAAGGCGTGTTTTTTTTGCAAGCCTGGGGAAAATTGGATGAAAAAAGCGACGTTAGTACCAAACAATCTAATTTAATGTTAAATGCAACAGCAACTAATCCCCTGTGGGCTTAGCTAAACCCAAAGAATTCTCGTGATTTAATTTAAGCGCGCAGAAAAACTGTATTACCGGCGCGGCGTAAATTACATACTTGCTATCGATAGTTTGTTTGAAAACTCCATTTTGTTTCTGTTATGGCTTCGCTAATCCCCATAGCCGTTTTTTCAACCAGTTGTCCCCGGGATTGTAAAAAAAACACATCTATAAATTGCTTTACTTTCATTCAACCGAAATACTGTTTGATCTGATACAAATTGTTCTTAAGCCTTCTTAAATAATACAGGATACATTTATGTAGTTCTTTAAATAAAATAATACAAAAGCTAGTTACGATTTTCAATTATCAATTGATAAATATTAAAATTTGATATTTTAGAACTCAATTTAAGTTATTAATAATTATATAATTTGTCAATTTTTTTGAAGATGTACAAGGGCCTTTTTCATTCTCAATGATCAAAACAAATTTTCTATATATTATTTATCAATTGATAAAATGAAAATCAAAAAAGGAGTGGTTGAAGCAAAGTGTCTTTATAGTTTTTGCTAAATTAAAAAAAAAAAAAAAACAAAATTATAATACAGGAGTATATTTGTTTCATTTAAATAAAAAAAAATTAAAATAATAGCTTACATAAAGGTAAATATAAACAATACACATATTTAAAATAATAATAATAATTTCAAATATTCATTATTTAAAAACAGGAAAAACAAGATAAATTTACATAAAAAAATATACAAAAAAAAAAATAATAATATTTTTAAGATCTATAAATAGTAAAATGTTGGAAAGTATGCGAAGAGCCTGTCTTACATTTATGTAGTAGTTTTTTTTTATCATTCTTCGTCTTAATTTTTAATTATGGGATTTATTTTATTTTTATTAATTACATATTCTCGATTTCTATGTTTGTATGTTAAATGTCAATTCATCATCTTCGGTTTTTCTAAAACTCACTTCTCCTTCTTCTTGTTGTTGTTGTTCTTTTCTATTAAAATTTCTATTATTGTTAGAGAATTGATTCTTTTTGGTGGCTGAAAGCCTTGAGGTGTTTTTTGTTTTATTTGAATTTGATTTATTTTTTCCTAAAGGTACTCGTGCTAATATTGGTTGTTGTTCTTCAGCTGTGATGTTTTGGTTCTTTTGTTGTTGTTGTTGTTGTTGTTTTGATAAAAATGATTTACATTTTTTAAAACTTGTATGTATTTCTTCATCTTCTTCAGTTGAATCATCTTCTTCGTGTTCATTTGGCCCAGTGGAGAAATTTTGATCGTTTTCATCATCAATATTGTCTTCTTTTTCTTCGTCATCTTCATCAAAGTCCCCATCGTTGTCATCTTCATAGTCGTTGTCATCGTCGTTTTCATCGTTAAGATCCATTTTTAGAAATGTTGAAGATGAATTTCGTCGATTTCGCTTCTTTTTCGATGAAAGTTTATTATATCGAATACCGCTGTGATTTTTGTTTAATGCATTGTTACTAGAACGCTGAAATTAGAAAGTTTGTATGTTATTAGCAGTCAATTAAAAAAAAATTAATTAATTTGATTTTATAAATTAAATACAAAATAACTTTAACCAAAAAATAAGATGGGTTAAGTAAAATATGCCCAATGCCATGCCCACTTTCATCATATTTTACTTAATGAACGTCCTTGGAAGATTATACATTTATATTAAATCTCTTTTAAGCCAAAACCATGACATATTAAGTTTTTTTTTGGAAATCAGCCTACAACCACTCCCACTTTTCTTATATCTTAGATTTTAATTTAGTTAACATCTATAAAAAGTTGAAATTTTGTAATTAAAATATCTTGAACAAAAAACATGACATATTTAAATTTTTTTAAAGTCCGCCCACTGCCACACCCACTTTACATATTTTTCAGTTTTTTTTCTTAAACATTTCTTATACAGTTTTATTTGATAGTTGACATTTTTTGGTTTGACAGTTGTTCGATAGGTGGCGCTGCAAATCGTGGCAATGTTAAGCTGGTATACTACCAGTATACATAAAAGTTAATGTTATTCTGTATATATGAAGCTAATAGATACGAAAACTTTTGAACTTTTGTTTTAGAGAGTGGTAAAATTCGCCGTTACCAAGCCTACTTTTAATATACATGTACAATGTACATATGTGTATTTTAGTTCTATCCTAAATATTGAACGTCCTTATTAGGACGTAATTAAGCTGTGCATGTGTTATATATTTATTTATTATTATAAGCTTAATACAAGCATGTAGCTAGGCTTAAAAACTAGATAACAATTGAATTCTTAAGACTAAATTAAAACTACGGAACTAAGTAATAAGGATGTAGGAGAGAATTAGTTAAAATGTTTGGAGAGCTCGTTGAAGATAGGATTTGGTGAGGCTTGGGTCAAAAATGGCAGAATTATTAGCTTTCCGAAGCGTTCTAGTCATCGGTTCGTTTTGGCCGTAATCAGTACGATGGAAAGGAATCGTGAAAAGCGGTATGGACCTTAGATGATGATTGTTAATTGGCGTTTTTCGTTAAATGTTTAATGTTATTTTATAATTCAGGGCTGGACAATCAATGCTTCCGGTTAAAAGCTGGTGTATAACGATTTAATCGGGGTTATCATGACGTTGTAGGTCACAAACAACGTTTGTAGGTTAATCAGCTTTAGACGGTTTAAATAAGGAGGTAAATAGTATGTATCCCCCCATCGAAGGCCTCGTAAAGCAAATCGTAAAAATCTGCGTTGAACAGCTTCAATACGTTGAATATGGATCTGATGGTATGGTGACCAGACTTGAGAGGCATATTCAAGAAGAGGTCTAACAAAGGTTATGTAAAGGGACTTGGTGACGTAGGGATTTGAAAATTCCTTAGACCAGCGTTTAACAAATCCCAGAGTTGAATAAGCTCTATTAATAATACAATCAATGTGGTCCCGGAAATTAAGCTGACTGTCACAAATAACACCTAGGTCGCGAATGGAAGTTACAATAGAAATTGGTTGATTGTTAATCAAATAATGGCATTGCGACAAGGGCGTGCGCTTGCGAGAGTAAGTAATGGCTTGACATTTCCCAACGTTAAGCTCGAGGAAGTTTTATTGACACCAATCAAAGAAATTGTTTAGATCTATTTGAAGCGCCTTAGCATCTACGATAGATAGAATGGGCTTTGATATCCGCATATCATCAGCATAAATCTGTAGGTCAGATTTTGTAAGAATAAGTTCAACATCAATAACAGTTAACAGGAAAATCAAAGGACCTAAACGACTTCCTTGGGGGACCTGATGATGAACTGATGGGGTGAGAAGTGCATGATCTAAAGATGACTGTATATTGACGATTGCTTAAGTAGGACTCAATCCAAGATATAAATAGTGGAGGAAATCCATATGCTATAAGTCTAAAAATAATAATTTTGTGGACAATTTTATCAAATGCTTTGCATCGACTTTATGACCAGCTTCTAGGACACATAAAGTTTTCGAAACAAACCCAGTTAAATTGGTAATCGTTGATCTACCTTTAAGAAAACCATGTTGTTTTAGAGAGAATAGTTGTTCACAGTGAAGGAGTAAAGTATCATAAACTATACTCTTGAAAATTTTAGGTATGCAAGAGAGTTTGGCAATGGGTCTTTAGTTAGATATATCATTCTTACATCCTTTTTTATGCACGGGAATAATAAACGAGTCTTTCCATTGTTTAGGAAAGACACCACAAGAGATAGATAGTTGAAAGAGCGCTGCCTCATCCCCCAACCCCGCATATAACGTCCTGAAAATTATTAATTAATTTTTCTTGAGCTGAAACCTGAAGATAGCATTTTTGGAAATCCACCTATTACCACGCCCAGTTTTCTTAAAAAAGGGCTTCCAATAGGGACTTCCGAACGTTGACAGTTGATAGCAGCCATATTGTTGAAGTTACATCTGTCAAATTGGCTGTCATTTATTCAGTCTGTTTTGCCAAATTACCATGGACGGATTAAGCGTTTAACAACACGTGTAAATGATAAAATTGTTTTATCAAAATTGTTGTTCTGTTCGGACAATGTTCCGTGCTCTTCTACTAGTTCAGTAAACGGCTAACCAAGACCCGTTCGTTGACAAAACGTAAGATCTGCCGAAAGCATCGCCGCTGTCCGATGAGAGTGTGCAGGAGAACTCCGCCTTTCGCAGACCAGAATTTGTTAAATTTTGCGTCGAGATTTATGCCTGCATCCGTATAAAATTCAACGGACCTAGAAGCTGAAAGAAAAGGACCGTAGATAACGACGAGACGTATATGTTCGCTGAATGGGCTCTGGCTCTGGAGAAGTTGGAAACTGATCCTAATTTTCATCGAAAAATCATCTTCAGCGTTTAGGCCCATTTATGGATGAATGGGTATGCCAACAAACAAAATTGTCGAATTTGGGACGATACCAATTCACATGAATTCCAAGAGCGTCCAATGCCTTCCAAAAAAGTCACTGTTTCGTGTGAATTTTGGATTACGGGCGTCATCGGTCAATATTTCATTGAGAACGACGTTGGCCAGACCATAACCGTCAACGGCGAGCGCAATAGGTCGATTATAAACTTATTTCGACCTGAATCGGATAATATGGACACCAACGACATGTGGTTTCAATAGGACGGCTCTACGTGCCACACATCTCAAGCCACATTGGAAATTTTGCACGAGCGTTTTGAAGGCATGGTCATCTCACGTGGGGCTGATATGAACATGGCCACCGAGATCGTGCAATTTGACTCCTTTAGACTTTTTCTTGTGGGGTTTTCTCAAGTCGTAGGTCTATGCAAATAAGGCAGAAACTATAGCGATCCTCAAAGACGTTAAGTTCTACAGGAATTATATGCCAAAACCTATACCTATAGGTACCTACCTATTTTCGGACTTTTCCATCATTATAAGTAGTTTTAATTTTGATTAAAATTGCTATACCTAAGGCAAGTACAGAACTAGTTCTACTAGAACTAGTCTTATATGCTTTTTACCCAATTTAATAAATACCTATATATACCTACTGCAGTTAGCAATCCACTTTATATCCAATTTTCTTCAAAGACTTAACAATGCTTTAAAATCTAAAATTGGCGAACTTCCTATTTAGTTCAGCTTGCATGTATATGAATTATTACTCCTTTAAGGCTTTTATTTTTCATTTTCAAAAAAAGTTCTTGTCTAACCTATAAATATTTTCATTTTAAAAAAGTCCACAAACAAGCCACCCTGGATATGTAATACAACCTCCCGAATAGAACAAACATTCTTTCTGATGGTTTCTGCTTATTCAAAAGAATATTTGTTGTGTATACCTATTGCTGATAAATATAACAGAAAAAAAAATAAATCCTTACAAGCTTTGCATTCTTCGAACCCAAACAAAAAAAAAAAAAATTGAAAAATCCACTCCCTCCTAAAGCAAACCATATCTCTAAACAACAGCGCAGTCATAACAAAGGCATCACACGTTATTAACAAAAAGTATTCAACAGAAAGGCCCACAAAAGTACCCAACAAAAGCCCACATTGCCTTCAGCTCTAGGTATTCCTATATCAAACGACAAACGGTAACGAAGCTATAAACACAGAACCGTCGCCACCGTAGCTGCGTCACACCACAATATCCACAACTCAGTATTTTATTTATAGAAAAATCCGGAATAGATGCTTGCTTTGTGATTTCCGGTTGGGACATTTATCATGCTGTTCTTTTCTGACAGCTTTAGTACATCTGGTTTCTCTATATTCCAATTTGATTGTTAAGACGATGCCAACCGCAACCGCCATAGACGGTGCAGCGCGGCATTGTGATGACCGAATTTTTTTTTTAGAGCAATGTTCATCAGAAGACCGAATTAACAAATCATGAGGCGTTCCGTTCATTCATCCCAGAAATAATTTAGCTATGCGTGAAGAGCGCCAAAAGCGATATATCACGACAATTGATATCACAATACGTCAGACAAAATACGTGACTTTGAAATATGTGATCCCTTACGTTGTTATAACCAACATCGCTCGCTATATACGTACCTACATAGATAGCGTTGGCAGTCTTTTGAAGTTTGTGCGGTTAGAATTAATCCGGGTGCGCTCGTCGCAAAAGCATTCAACTAGAAACTAGTTGACCAGAGTTTCCTGCAAATACAGGCTGCATAAGCAGACACTACGTCAGCCCTATACGTCCAATCGATGAAACATCAAAATAACATTAGGTTCCGCTGATTGTGAGCTTAGCTCACATACTATATGTATACCCCCTTGTGCACTTGCATGATTTTGGAATAGGAACAGAAATATGCATGCCTAGAAGCCTCGAATAGGCTGTTTTTGGTGGAACTTTGCTTATGAAATGACCCAACCATAAATAATTTGTGGTATTGGCCACTGCTTGTTTGGCGTATCTACTTATATACGTATGTATACGTATATATGAGATAAGTGCACGAAATAGTGGGACCGGAAAGACCTTTTAAGTTCGACGAAATAGTGTACTCTATGGGTTCCCCAATTATCCGGTTCGGCAGTCAAGTACCGAATTAAATAAACGAATAACAGAACGGATATACCAAGCTACATATATACATAAACCGAAAAGAGTCTTTTGCTCGCTCGGGTACATCACGAATAGCCACTATACCAAATTGGCTAACCACCTGGTAAATTTATCAGATTTCCCCGTTTAGCTTTTTGGTTTGCGTGTTGGCAAATTAAAAAAAAAAAAAAAAAAAAAAAAAAAGAATGTAGGCCTAGCTATTCAGGCCATGTCAGTGTCGAATGGAGAAGTATAAACACAGAGATTTTCTCTTGCGTGCATATTCAGTTCAAGCAGGGATGTTATATAGTTTGGGAATACATTTTTTTATATATGTGTGTGTGTGTGTGTGTGTGTGTTGGTAGGAACGTCAGTCTTTAAGAGTCGTTAAATGGAGTTTTTTTTGTTTGATGCGTTGATGTGTGTTTTGAAAAGGATGGATTTAAAATTTACTAAATCTTGAGCTTAATTGTTTTAAATTTCAAGGAAGGTTTTTCAAGAAGACCCGGAGATTGTCAAAAAGAGTTTGAAAAAATAGTTTTTTTTGAAGGAAAATGCATTAAAACAGACAGAAATCCAAGTTAAAAAAAAAAAAAAAAAGAACAAAATGCACTTTTCCGTGACCATTTTCACGCAGATAAATCCTAACAAATCTATTGACAGAACAGCAAGTTAAAAACTTACAAAGTAAAAAAATATATTTTAAGAAAAATTTGACTAAATTAACACATAAACATAAGGATTTATCCAAATTTGTATTTTGTTTTCAAGATTAAAAAAACGTATGCCCCTGAAGAAGCCGGAAAAAACCGGAGAAACTTCGGGAAAAGAATGAATTAATTGATTTTTATTTAATTGCTTCAATTTCAATGATCATTAAGCTCCATTTCCTTCATTAAAAGATAAGTCCTAACTTTTATTTTACACGGTTAAAAATTCTGGCATTAATTTTAATATTTTCAGGGTTGTATATATGACAACACCAAAAATGTATTAAAGTTTAATACATCGCAAATATTACATTTTTACTTTTAATACAAAAATTATTACATTTTTTAATAGAACTTTATTAGAAAAAGAGAGGAAATAAATTGAGGAAATTTCTCACAAAGAAATTTCTCACAAGAAAATTTTCTCTCAAAAGGATATTTCTTTTGAGAATTAATACAACACAGAAAATATTATGAATACATACTCGTAATTCGTAATAGCTATAATAATGAATGTGTATTTTTGCAAGAGTACCTATTTATCTTTGTATGTCAATTTATTTCCATTTGGGAATAATTATTCTTATTATTTTTATTAGAAAAATAACATTATTTTCTCCATCGTTTTTCAGAAATGAGAATAGAAATCTTATTGCGATTGAAATTTTGTCTACTAATTAACATATTGTGCCTCGAAAAACTGCAAAGCGCCTTCAAAATAATGCATATTTAAATTTTTTTATTTTTATTATTCTTGCTTTTTAATACAATATTAATAAATTTTAATCTTGGGTGTATTAAAAAGTGACGCAGTCTGTTCAAAATGTTCATATTCAATATGGCTGACAAAAAAGAGCATCGAAGCAAAAAAAGGGCGAGGAGGTATTAGAATGTAATCAAAAATTATTAGAAAAATTCTCATATTTGAAATGGCAACTGAGAGAGAAATTTTCCCTCTCTACAAGGGATATGTTTTATTCTTTTGGGTTAAAATCGACTCTTTTTTGTATTACAAATGATATTTTAATACAAAAATATTAGAATGTAATAAGAATTGATTAGAATTTTTTTTTAATATTTCCCTAGTATTAAAATGTAATATTTGCTGTATTGCATACGGCTGTAATACAAGAGCTGTATTAAAAAAAAACCCAAAATTTTTAACCGTGTAGGTTGTCTACAACACAACCCGTTCCCAAAAAAAGATCTTTCTAAGTTTTGACTACTGAAGGGTTAAAAAAAAATGGTTGGTACGCCATTTTTTAGCACATATGTATTTATAAATTTTGAAAAAAAGTCAAAATCAGTTGAATCTGTTCTCAAACACGAGAAAATAAAGAAAAAAATTGGTGGGGCATTGACACCGGTCTTCCAACCAGTCCAGAGCTTAATAGTGTGATCGTTCTTCATAAAGACAGACAATAACCAGCTGTACTTGATAGCATACCAGCCGAGTTCCTGAAGGTGGATCCTGAAACAACGAGTGCTATTTTGCTTCCGTTATGGTTCAGAGTGAAAACAAGAACGTAAACTGTCTCAAATATTGGAAGGATGGTGTTATAGTAAAGATACCAATGATAGGAGATCTCAAAAATTGCACTAACTGCAGTGGTATAACTGTTTTGTTTGGTGTTTCCGAAATTAATGGCTAATGTGTTGCTCGAGCGGATAACTTATCCCTCAAGAGACACCAAGCTGCATTTTGCGGTTGTCGATCCTGCGTCGATCACATTAACACTCTGCGAATAATCCTTGAACAATCAACTGAGTACCAGACGCCTCTATACCACATGTTCGTGGATTTTGAGAAGGAATTCAATAGGGTTAATTGTGAATGTATATCTGGAGATCACTCATCATGAGAGATATTCCTTAGAAAATAGTGGCTATTATGTCTGTCATGCTACAAGTTGCTACTGGTGGTTTTTTTTTATGGGAATTGACAACAAATTGTGCCTCGTCGTACGACGTCGTACAACGTTTGAAGTTACCAAACGGACATATCGCACACTTAGAATGAAAGTGACCTAACTTAAAAAAAATTCGGCATCTTTTTTACAACCTGCTTTCAGAGTTCATTTCCCTTTAAAAGGTCAGTTTATTTAAAAATTAGAAGTTTTGAGTTAGGTCACTTTCTTTCTAAGGGTGCGATATAAGGTCTGCTTCTTTTCTTCCCAAAACTGCCTATTTCTATCCATTTTAGCCCAACGTTAGGTTTAAATTCTTGCACAGCATTCCAATTCATTTGAGGTTCGCCAAGGAGTAGGACATGTTATGTTGTGTCCAAATGTTTTGTCACCAAATCTGTTTCTATTAATAATCAATGCTGTACTGACTGCCACAGTTGGAACGAATAAGAGACAGCATCCAATGGAATCCTTCCGAAAAATTTAGGGCCAGTTTGTTCACAGCTGATCATCTTCAATCAAGGATTATTGCAACTGGTAAATCATGGAATGTGCATGGAAATCAATATTTGTTTCAAGGATTAGCGGCATTTAGTTATAGAAGCTGTGAAAGCCATTGTTCAGATTTAATCAACTGATGGTGGAACGGATTTGGATATTGTCAGCAAGATAAACAAAGCCCGTAGTGCATTTGGAATCCTTTCTCTTGTATTTAACTCTAACATAATAACGCTTCGCATCAAGCTGAAATTCTTCGTAAATCTGTGTGGCTGTATACCTGTGAAATGTGGAAATAATCCGTCAACAACTCGAGTAGCCTGCAAGTCTTTGTTAATCGATGTTTCCGCCACATTCTCAAGATTCGTTGACCAAAAAACTGTAACTAATGTTGGAGCTGTGCAATAGGACTGATCAAAAAAGAGTGGATTTCGATATTAAACAACGAAAATAGCGCTTGATTGGCCACACATTGAGGAAACCCAACTACAATATAGCGAAGCAGACCTTCGTATGAAATCCTCACTGTGCGAAAGGACAGATATTAAAAGTAGACTTAACGTGAACGCTTTCAGTTTAACAATTAATTTCACGATGGTCCTACCCATAATATCGGGACCAGAGAAAAACGCTGGTCTTCGTCCCTTTTGTCTAAGTTGTTATTAGACTTAAAGGTACTAATTCCATGTTCACTTTGGGGAGTGAACCTGAGTGCTCGCTACACACCCGGAGACTATCTCACCTCCGATTTTTAATCCACCAAGTGTAAGCACCTAATGGGACCGTGTTTCAGCATGTTAGAAAATAACCACAGCCAGCACGAAACTCCCACAAGGGGAGGGGGCTAACTATCTCCCGTGCTACCAAATTATTTCACCTTTGGTCTGGATAGCGACTGATTGGTTATTGACTTCTGAAGCTTCCCAGTTCCTAAGAACTGACAAGTCAGTCCTCAATTACCAGTCAGCGATAGCCGGAAAGGAAAGGACAACATGGCACAGTATACACATATTAAAGGTTATATCATAAGCGTATTCATTTTTGTTCATTTCTGTGTGGAACGTAGCGCCACGCCGCGCCGCGCCGGCCGTCCTGTCGACCTAACGCGTTCGCTGTTGACAGTGATGGCTTTGCCAACGTCGTTCTCAAAGAATAAAAAGTAAATTCTTCGGAATGCATTTTACGCTTCTTGGATCTCATGTGGATTGGTATCGTCCCAAATTCCACAATTTTTTGGGCCTCATCGTTGAAGATGATTGTTCGATGAAAATAAGGGTCGGTCTCCTAACACACGTCGTTGTCATATGTTCGTTTACCTTCAGCTCCTGATGGGTCAATTGAATTTTGTACGGGTGTAGGCCCAAGTGTGGTATCCGAATGGCCGAGTTCTTGTTAGCTACGAGAAATCGACAGCACACTCTCAAGGACAGCAGCGATG
This sequence comes from Epistrophe grossulariae, assembly GCA_929447395.1. Classification (NCBI taxonomy): domain Eukaryota; kingdom Metazoa; phylum Arthropoda; class Insecta; order Diptera; family Syrphidae; genus Epistrophe; species Epistrophe grossulariae. The sequence continues at coordinate 45,095,194 of OV839568.1, forward strand.
TTTTCGGCAGATCTTAACCAGTGGACTCAAATTTCTCCACCACACTGCGAAGTCCTCTCGGTACAACAGAACACCTATTTTGATAAAACAATTTTATCATTTGCATGTGTTGTTGAACGCTATATACGTCCATTGTGATTTGGCAAAACATATTGAATAAATGGCAGCCAATTTTACAGATGTAGCACTATCCACTGTCAAAGTTCAGAAGACCCTATTGGAAGACCCTTTATATGAGACCATTTTTCAGATTTTTTTTTTTCAAAACAAAATTCTAAAAAGTGATGGGGTTTTTAATTAAGTTTAGACGCAAACAGCTCCACTTATAATCCATATAAAGTCACAAAGCGTAATTTCACTAAAACATTTTCAATACCTACTTTTTGAAAAATGTCAATCTTTTAAACATAAATACCTTTACACAAATCCAATAAGGAAAAATATCCATCACATTTACTACACGTAGGTACCTATATGTATATCTATACCTAAAGCTACGAGCTATTTAATAAGTCATTCCCTGGATATGTACGAAGGAAGGACAAACAGTCAAAGCTATACACTCAAACGTAATTCACTCTGCTAATTGCTAGAATATGGTATTTCCAACTCGCAACCATATCTGCCATTTCCTCCTACAATTTGATGACACTATAGTTTTAATGCTGCCAGCTACTAGGTGCTGCCGTCAGATGCCACTTTAAATAGTTAATTGGTTTCTAGTGTAACCTTGTTATGATGGAAGGAAGGCTTTCTTCATTATTGTTTCTCAAAATAGAGAAATACAGACTCCGACGATGGCGACGACGATATAACGACAGCACCCAACGATGACGACAAGGCATCAGTGAAGAGAAATAAGCTTTACCATTAAGAACTATACGCTATGTTACCTAAACTGCCACCTTTATCCGAATAGAGCAAACTGCAGTATATATCCTTATGTATCCACTTAATGAAGCTTACCTGTAAGATGGCAAAGATGACAGCAAACACAGTGACAATGAGGAGACATCCGGCAACCGCAATAGCCGTAATTGTCGTAAGAGGTGAACCAACACGTGAAAGGACACCATTCGAAGAGCTATCATCGAAGCTGTTGTACGGATTGCCGAATTGTTGCTCTGCTCCAGCTGCAATTCGGCGCTTCCCAGCTGGTGAAGCATTGATGCATCCTCCTGTTAAAGGAAAAACGAAAAAAAAAAAAAAACACAACAGCAGGATAGAGAAATGCGTCCAACCATAACCACATATGAAATACTTTCACTTACCACTCTCTTTATCACAATGACAACAGGATTGATCCTCGGGGGTTGAATCTGTAGGACAGCAAGGCACACATTGATTATTGAGACGATCCAGGTGTTGAGGGAATGCACAGGTTTGACATGAGTATTGTCCAGGACCACTGCACGAACGACACGATTCATGGCATGTTTTGCACGTTTGAGTTGGTGAATCATAGAACTGCGATCCCAAACATTCCATGCAAAGGCCTCCGTCTAACATAAAATGAAGAGGACATGCTGTGCATGCCAATGGTCCAGCTCCTGTTGTATATATGGGAAAATTTATTATTATAGAGAGATGAAAAACTTCACAGGGTATATCTATGTATTGAGTGTGTGTATTTATTATGTATATGTTTGGGATAACCTGGAGGATGCCATTAATTGTGCAAACACAGGACATCCCTCATCATCATAATAATTAAGTGCAACTCATCGGGATGCTCGAACATAAACATATACCCATAAATCATTATAGAGATAACTTAAATTTGGTACTAGAAGATAATATTATAAAGGAAGAAGCATCATTATAACGCCCAGACAACGTGGAGACAATTTGTATATATAGTGTTTTTGGAAGTTTCAACTTTATTTCAAATTAAAATTGTTATAAATAAGTTTCCTATTGATACCTATCAATTTCCGTTTGATAGCGCTCTTCGTTTTAAGTTTTAAGCATGATGGATAATAATTAAAAGTATATCGATTTTTACAAAATTTTACTGTCAGGGGTATAAGCACTCAAATTTATTACATTGAAAACTTAAAATGCTCTCTCTCATCTTCTCTATAAGCCTTAACATCTTAATCTTGAATCGAAAAGTAGTTTAGCATTGTTAGGTAGTCAAAAAGTTGTTGAAAAGTTGTTGTGAATATATAGAATCCTTAGAATTGTAAGTTTAATCTTATAAAATTGTCATTTTCAGATTTTGACAAATTTGTTATGGCCTAAATTAAACTATAGAGTTTTCAATTTGGGCTCGAACTTTTTTTATTTAACTCACTTAGAGATCAAAATCAGCGTTGCCGTCCAAAAAAACAATTTCCGTCTAACATTTTCTAAAAAACAACCATGCCAATTTCGTGCCATATAAAAAAGCCACAAAAAATAACATACAAATAATTTAATTGTGGGGTGGAATAACAACAAAAAATTTGCTATATTAGTTTATTTTCAAAAAATTTGAGTTTCTGTCAGTTTCTCTTTATATTTGGAACAATTTTCCTAATTTTTTTTTCAAAATTCGCTAAAAAATGGAAATAAGAATAACTTGCATTTTTTCGCCAAAAGTACACGATCGTCAATCGTGCCAATTGGGCAACGCTGATCAAAACCATTAAATTGTCGAGGCATATATTTTCACGAAGCTGGGAATAGTAATCAATTTTGATTTGCATGTGTTTTACTTTGCAAATATTGCGTTTAAGAATTTAGTCATAATATATTGTTAAATCAAAAAGGCGAAGTGTGGAAAGTGTAAGTGTTTTTTTTTACAAAATTCTTAGATTATGTGACCTTTTATAAAAACATTTTTTTTTTTTTAAATTTATAAAATTCTTTTTAAATTTTTTGCGCAAAAATTTTCACAACTTGACAGCTGAGAAGCAAAGTTGCTAATCATGTACGTACATGTCTTTTCTATAGTAGCTATAAAAAATAGTTAGATTCAAAAATACCGTTTTTTTTAATTTTATAAATGTATAAAAACTGTCGAAAAATAATTTATGCTCCCTTAATACATTATATAATATTTTTCTACAACAACTATTAATTATATTTACATATTTACAAAATATTGCTAATTCAAAATGGTTATCAGTTTATAAGCGAAAAACCGATATTTCTCGAAATTATCGAAATTTAAAAAATAAAAAAAAATTATTAGTGTGTAGCGACATCTCATGTAGAATCAGGGCTGTGGGTGTGTTATTATGGCATGAATGGAAGGGACCTACAATTGTTTGCCAAATCCAAACGGCTCCAAGATGCTCTTGGATGATTTATTAATTCCTCTTATAAAAGGCAGTAATCCGTGAAAAACATTTAAGTGTTTCTTTAGGCCGTGTGTTATTTCGGAAGAATTTTCCAGAATAAATATTCCCAGAATACCTGAGTCAAGTACGTATCAACAACAGTTTTTTTTTTTATATCTGGGAAGTTATTGACTAAATATAATGCTGCTCCGCTCATAATTCATTTCCTAGGTCCCCTCCGCTACAATTATGCCGAGGAGTTGCTCTCCAAAAAAAAAAGTCGTTCTAAGTACTTACAAAATTTTAAAATTCTATTTTTCGCATATACACATCTTGCACTATTGGTTTATGAAGAAGTATAAAATAATGTACCTACCCATATACATATTATATAATCTTGTAAATTTTAATGATATTCTTAATCAAGTATTATACATATAATCAGATTTCCTGTCGAATTAACGTGGAGAGTCCTTTATTATGGAGTTAAAGTCATCCTCTTGTGAATATCTACTTTATCAACGAGCTGTGCAATTATAAGCCATACTTTACTTTCCACTTCATAACATGTATAGGATATACCAACTCCGGAGATTTATTATCTTTGCTATTGAACTGAACTGCATTAAAATGGAGAGATATGCGAAGTTGAAATTATTTCTATACGTTATTAACCTATGCATCGTACTGAATAATATATTTTTTTATAATTTAGTCATCAACTCTAGTAAAACGCCATAGACGTGTCATAATTATCATCTTCAGTACAAATAACTTCAGAAAAATTGCTGTCGTCAACAGATTTTATCAGTGATCTTAATTTTTTTTTAAATGTCATTGAAAGACCAACGAACATAAGGAAGTGACAGTATCTACTTTTCAAGGACATTAGTCCTTCAAATAAATTTTGTTAATATATATGATTTAAAAATCTATACAGAAAGATATCCTTTCCAACAGCATTATATACAAACAAAGTTCTTCTTAAAAAAAAAAAAACTTTAAGAGCCCATTTTCCAATAGTCCATTAAACATCAGTTAGTACTCTGAAAGTTAATTGAATGTTTGATTTTATGATTGAAAAATCATGTTCTATAATTTTCTTTGAATAAAATTCAAAATACCCTTAAAGTCTTCAACTCTTAAATGTTAAGAAATACATTTTTAAGATGAATTTTCAACTTGAAAGGTGGTCATTTTTTCATTGCTTCAAAATTTCTATCTAAAAAAAAATCCACCTACTATCTCTTCTCCTCCATCATCATTATCATCACCATGACGCAAAAGGGTATCCCAAAAGAACATTTGTAATGTGTTTATATTCTCAAGACTACATACATACATATATTCGTATATAATATGTATAAGTTAATACTTACCGTTGCACGTTTTGCAATAGTGATGACATTTCTGACATCCGAATTCTGATTTATAAAAACCCTCCGGACACTCAGGATGACATTCGCCACTGGCCAATTGCCAACCAGCAGGACATTGTACACACTGGTCACGTCTCGGTCCACTGCAAGTGTGACAACTTAGATAGCACTTGGCACAGGTGCCACGGTCGCTGTAATATCTGTAAAAATGATAAAAATGTCAAAGTATAAGGTTAGTAGTCGTCAGCAATCCATTTTGGTCATTTTTTTTTTTTTGTTATATCATCGGTCAAAGTTTAAACAATCATCATCATTGTCTCCTTTTGCCTTTGGTGAAAAGTGACTATATGCTCTGTGTAGGTATATGTATCCTGTGAGTGTGGTGGTGAATATATGGAGTCCTCAAAATAATTATACGATAAACATTGTCATTAGCTTTTTGTCAAATGTCAGTGCAAATGTCAAGTACTTTTTTTTTTTTTTTTTGTCTGGATGGTTCATGAGTTCGCTGTCACATATAGAAAATGCACTGCCTTGGCGTTCTTTTCTAGGATGTCAGTCAAAGCTGAGTTCAAATTTTGAACTTCAAACGGTTCCTACTTTAATTTCAATCATAGACCTGAAGGCAGAGATGCATAAATGGCATTTCATTTTGAAGCGTATAACAAGAATTTGTAATTTCTTTGAGTTGTTTGAAAACCTGAACACTTATGGACTTTATGAGCTTCTGAAGCTCACAAAAGACATCCACTTTTTGATTAAATACTCTCTACTCGGAGGAAATTGGTCATATATGTACGCTATATACGCACTATAAAGGAGCAAATCTCCCAAGGCCAATACAAACACCATGCGAAGACTGAAAGTGATGCAAAATCGACCAAAATGAACACCATCTATTACTCGTATATATACAGCAGCGTTTGAATGTAGGTATAGCTATATATAGGTATACTCGGAGATGATGACAACGATAGTTCTGGGTTACAAAGATGAAAACAAACAAAGGATTTTAATTACCCATCCGCACAAGTAGTCCTGCATTCGCCACTTTGTAATTGCAGTCCTTTGGCGCATGTTGTACAGTTCATCCGGGATACACACTGAGTGCATGTGTGCAGGCATTTGGCACAGACACCGGCTTCCATATAAAATCCTTCATCACAGGTACTAACGCATCGATTTGTCTGCAATAACAAGCTTGGCGGACAACTGAGGCAATTTCGTTCCGTAGGACCGTCGCAGGACTCACAAGTTGAATGGCATGGATGACAATGGCCATTATCATAGTATTCAGCTGAAAAGGAAGAGAACCAAAAATTCATCAATATAAGTATTTATATGTATTTTATTTTTATTTTATTTTTTTTAATATAAACGTGGGTGGTTAATTAAGGAAAAATATTCATAAATCGTGAAAAAAGGGAAAACCTTTCATGGGAATTATAATATATATTTATGAATATTGCATTTTCATGGCCGATGCCTTCAAGGCCTACCATCTACATATTATATAGGCTCATATAGATAGAATATGGTTCTACCCAAGATAATCAATTATTAACACAACTCAACGCCCTCAGATATATAAATATGCAAACAAGCTGACAGAGAAGTATTGAATGTGGAGAGGAGTAGGTATATATAGTCATTAATTTTCGAAATAAAAATGCAAGAAGATATAAATATTGGTAGGTATATTATGTCATGCTTTAATATCCCTTCGATATATAGAGGCCACTTGAGATGGGTTATTAATATATGTTGCAACCTTCGCCATGGCTTGACCTATCTTGATGGTTAAAATTTTAATTTCCGGTTAATACCGTAAAATTATATTTAACTGATTTATATCATCGAACTCAAAAAGGATTTTTATATCTACCAAGGAATTTATATAAATATACCTTAGGGGGAAAAAACAATAAAGTTGAAATTCTGATATGTTTTTTTACACAATTAACTTAAAAAATGAATTTTAATTTCATGGTTGGTTTTTTCGTTTTCAGTTATGTGATTATGTATATCTAAATAATATAAATAAATATAATTTTTATTTTATTTATTTAAAAAAACTTTTGTTTTTTGCTACACAACAAATTTTTAATTTTATTATACTACGCGTTTCGGAATTATAATTCCATTTTCTAGCTTTGGCAACTCTTAATCAGTTGCAACTGATTATAAGAAAAATAAAAATTAGTTGTGTAGCAAAAAATATTTGTTTTTTTAAATAAATAAAATTAAATTAATAAAAATTATATTTATTAATATTATTTCATGTTATTGATATTCTTTTCATGAACAAAAATTGGTACCTACACCATTTTTTAGTGTTTGTTTGAAATTTGAAAAAAAAAATTCATTCACAAATTTTTTAAATATCGAATTTTCAAAAAATTATTTTGAATTTTTTAATCCAAAATTTGTTTGTATGCAAATTTTGATTTGCAATATTATTTAAAATTATAAGAAGCTCTTGTGTACCTAAGCAATTTTATAAAAATCGGTTCAATAGGTTATGAGATACCTACTCAAAAACCAAAAAAGTGATTCTATGAGATATACCGTTAATAAATGGCAGATACACATTTTATTTTTTCCAAAAATATGGTATATCGTACAGATACTATAGTGCCTATAAATCAAAATCGTAGGAATCGTTTTTGAGAAAAATGTGATTTTCCTAACCGTTTTTAAACACTAGTATGGGATGGGAGCAGGGCCGGCCTCAGCCAAACTTCCGCCCTGTGCAAGATTTGTAGTAAGCGCCACTTTTTATACATACACATGGCAAATGGTAGTACATGTTTGTTTGCGCAAGATTAGATTACATTGGTGTTAGGCAATAACGCCCAAGGAAATAACTCCCAAATCGATTTGGAAATATCGGCCAATTTTTTTTTTAACGCACCAAAAAAATGGAAATATCGCCGAAATTTATATTTTTCCAAATCTTAAGTTGGAAATATCGCCAAATATTTTCATTATAAATTGTTTTTGTAAAATTTGGGCGTTATTTGTTCAATTTTGGCCGATATTTCCAAATTTTTTTTAATTTGGGCGTTCTTTCCTAAATTTTGGGCGATATTTCCAAAGTGAAATTTGAATGATAAGATAATCTTAAAAAAATCACGGCGCATAAACAGATTTTTTTCTGGATTTTTTTTCGATATTTCCAATTCTGGGCGTCATTTCCCATTTGACTTTTTAAATCTTTATTTTAGGCGTTATTTTCTTCAAAAAAAAAAATTAAAAATTGGAAATAACGCCCAAATCGAGCAAAAAAAAAAAAAACAATAACAATTGTTCCGATTTTTTTTGGGCGATATTTCTAAATCGATTTTCTTGCTCCTGATAATTCGCCCCCAGAGTTTTGCGCCCTGTGCATTTGCACATCTTGCTCATATGGTCCGGCCCTGGATGGGAGGAACCGTTATTTTTGGTTATAAGAATAATTTCATTTCAAATCTGCAATATAGTATTAAAAATCTGTTGAGTGCTAAGTTTAATAAAAATACATCAAGTCGTTTTCGAATTATTAAGTTCAAAAAAAAAAAATTAAACTTTGTTTTTTAAATCAAAAAAATTTTGTTTTCAAAATTTTGGTATACAGTATCTATTAAAACTTGTTGATACATTCTCCACAAAAAAAATTGAGCAAAATCAGTTGAACTATTTTTGAGAAAATCAAAAACAAAAAAAAAAAAAATGGCTCTATGGGAGGTACCCATAATAATCTAGAAACTAAAAATCTGGAAAGTTTAACATCTCGAAAACAAAAAATTAGAAAAATCTATAAATAAAAAATTAATTTTTTAAAAACCAAGTTGTTGGCACGTTTTTGAGAAAAATAAGATTTTCATTTCTTTCCTAAAAAATTGTACGACAGCTACATTATTTTTAGTCCTAAGAAAAAGTAAAAGAACGCTAGGTACCAAGTTTAAAGAAAATCGACCAACCCGTTTAGGCTGCAGCTGAAAGAACAGACAGACAGATGGACAGAGTTGCGAAACCAAATTTTTTCGACTTCACTATAAAATCATCGTTATGTCAAGTTTATCAAAATTTCGATTTTTTTATATATTAACAATGTTTGTAATTTAACTTAAACAGAGTTTTTCGTTGCTTTCAACCGATCATTTTTCTGCGTGTTATCGAGTAAAAACATATCATCTGCAAATGGAAGAGCTTTGACGATGGTGCCTGCGAACTCAACTCTTCCCGACTGGTGATTTCTTCCACGAAGAGTGCTAATAAACTTTGACTTATTATGTATGCTTGCCTTAGACCTTAATCCTTTGTATAAACTCATTCTGTGTATTTTCTCCATCCTAAATATTGCTGTTGTATGCTTTGAAAATATTTCTCATTGCGACGAGAAATTTCCAGTTAAGTGAAAATGGTCTGATGATGACTTAGCTTTCCATGGATATACATAGTTTGTTAACAAAATATGATAACCTTTAATCCAAAACAATGATAACCTTTAAAACATCACATCTATATGTATATCGAAGGTTAACATGCTAGAAAAATAAGTCATGTGAAATATTTGTTCATCATCATTGTTGAAAATCTTTTTTGACCCCCTATATAAACACCCCATTTCTGGAAAAAAATAAATCTAATCTAAAACCAAATTTCCACTTCACTAAACTGATTAAATTTCACCCCAAAAAAATCATTTGTTGTCAATTGTTATAATGTTTTGGTTAGAAGTTAATAACATTTTCTGTCGCTACCTATATAGAACAAAACTTGACAGATTCAATTGCTCAGCAATTAATTTTGAGGCTGTCATCAAACCGTTCCATTATATAAGTTATACTATACGTGTTGTAGCTTATATAGCGTGGTCATTCCTACATAGTATATGATATAGGCTTGTCACTCTTGTGTTCTGTCTCGTGTTAAGCCAACTTCATTTCCTGAAGCAATTCAATTTTTATATATGTATAAGTTTACAGCCATTTACAGCCTTGACATTAAAACACTGGTAATAAATCCTTATTAAGTTTCGAGGATTTCAAGAAGGCTATGTGGCGGCATCAGTGGCGATGTAATTAACGTTCATCTTATAGTGCCTTATTTCTACTTTTTCACACAGTATAATATCTATACCTATACCTACCTACGTATAAAGTCCATATCGTTCATTTTCTCTCTGCTATAGCCATAAAGACATTTATGGAAAATCGGACAGGATATCCTTCCATCCCATTCCATTAGGGGTTTATCCATATAGCTAACTATATTTCATGCAATTTTCTGCAGACGGCTTGCAAAACAATGGCTGCGATTTGCGACGACACACCAACCAACCAACCAACCAACCAAACGACCGACGATGACGATGTTATGAACGAATTACCAAGCTGTTGGTTAAGCCCATACTGTCTGTAGGAGGGCAGTAAATTACAAAAGTCACCAAGAAAAGATGAAGAACTTATTGTAAGGCCACACGAAGAATAACGTCATACACATACATACATACAAATATACAAAAAAACAGCAGTCCGCACATAAAAGTGCGGATAGTCGCACAAATGCACGATATTTCAAGTCTACATTCCCCTATTATGGTTTTTGCCATTTTATATACGAGTATATATCTTATGTTTGTGGGGTGGGGAGTAAGAAATTACCGGAAATCGTTGAACATCAGTTGACCTTCCCGCAGGCAGCTACATTAACAGGGTGTTGTGGAAATATACAAATACATGCAAGGTAAATGGTTGCAGGACGAAGTAGAAGTGTCATTGCTTCGAGGCAATAAATAATTAAAGAAAACAAATATTGAAATGTTGTTTGTAGATTTAATATGACAAAAGATTTTCCTTGTATTATAGGGAGAGGTATAATGGTTTATTATTTTAAAATGATATGAGAAAATTATTTAATAACTTGAGGATTGTGAATTTCTTAGTATTTAAAGAACAATTCCATAAGTATTCCAGGAAATCGAAAATGAATAAATCAGAAACCTGAATTTTCTGGTTAAGGAATAAGCAATTAGTTAGAATTTCAGTCGGCATCAGACATACAATACGCAAGGGGGGAGGGAGGTGGCTGTAATTGTGGTGCTAGATTTTTAATGATTTTTATTTCATGAAATGTACAAAAGTTTTGTTTATCTTTTATTATATGACATGGCCTATGCCGTCTGCCAGTTGGCAAATATTAATTAAACAAATATAATTTTAAACAACGTGTTTTTTTTTATTTTTGTATTATAATATGTTTTAAAAAAGTTCACTGAAGATTCGTGTTCTGTAACTCAAAGCTATTTTGACGTATCTGTGAAAATTCTCCCAGTCAGTTTCTCCATTAAGGATATCGACAATTTCAGACTCATTCAGATAGTTTTTTCCAAAAATACTTCGCCTAGTTTCTACAAGCATACGACATCTACCCACAAAATGAAATACGTTCTCTGTTTTCCTAAGGTTGATTGTTGGTTGGTTAATTGTGGTGCTATAATCGCTATTTTAGAAAACCGCATTTTAACCAATTTTTCTTGAAAAACGTATTGTTCAAATTTTTCAGAGTAAAAACACCTAAAAGTATGCTTTTTGAATTTTTTAGTTAGGATATTATTTTTTTTTATCGTAAGGCAATCGATCAAACAAAACGTTTTTCATGTTTCAATAAACATTAATTCTTAGGAGTTAGGAGTCCGATCCGGTGTGTTTTCAGCTTTACGGTTGGTTATACATATCTACCTATGACAAACAAAAATTAAACTTATACTTTTTGGTGCTTTAACTTTGAAAGTATTAATCCAACAAAAAAAATGTCTTCTATATAAAAGAGAGAAAGGTAAATTCTCTATATCAGACATTTTTGTACGATGTCGTTCTCGAGATGTGGGATGAAGATTTTGAAGCTCAATATGTACCTATATAGAGCAGCTCCATTTTGTGTTTAAACTCAGAGACGGACAACTTAGTAATCCGAATTATAAAATTTTAGTGGTTATAGGTATAGTATTGCATAAAAAACCTCCGCCAACTGGCTGAGTAAACAAATTCAACTGAGAAGGTATGTAACTAGTAGAAACCTGCCATACAATGCACAATTGAAGCTTGTAACTCTTCGATCATACTATAGCTAGGGCCCATCACACCTGAATCTTTAATCTACTTAGAGGTTGACAAAATACAGGTAATGGTTGAAGCGTCTGCGGAACAATTATTTCTCACTTATCAGACTAATATGATATTTCTCTACATTGCACAGTGGATCGACTCCATACATTTAGACGTGAAAAATTCTAATCTTCTTGGAAAATATCTGTTTCCATCTATAATGTTCATAAATATAGAAAATTAACATAATTTTACAAAAAATAAGCTGGTAGCCTTTTCACGAAATTTTTTTTTTTAATATTTTGAACAGATTATTCTCTCAAGTTTAGCAGTACTTAAAAAGTTTCTTGGTTGTGATGAATTAAACTTGTTCGAAATATATCCCAGAAGTTGTTTTGTCCGCAAGTCGATTTAGAATTCGAACACCATACTTCAAAAAATTCCTTCCTTCGGACGCATAAACCTTTAAAGCGGGCAAAAAAAAGGATTTATTTAAAGATTTGTTGCAAGAAAGTAGACGTTCACGAAGACATAATTTATTTTTTAAGCAACTTTCGGCACATATTTAGACAAAACAAACACGGTAAAATCAATTTTTTTTGTTCTTTGAATAACACAATTTTTTTATTCAACAAACAAACATTAAGACAATTTCAACACAGATTCACGAACATCTGCCATTTTTTTTATCTTCAATTTCACTTAAAATTGTAATTTTAACAATTATTTTTCTAAAAAAACTTAAATACACCAGATCAAAAAGAGACTTTTCACTTTCAAGTTTGGAGGTAATTTTTTCCATTCTAAACTGAAAAAAAAGAAAGAGAAGCTACTTCAGAAAATCCCACAAGGAAAAGTCTAACGGGGTCAAATCGCACGATCTCGGTGGCCTGTTCGCATCAAATTGCTCGTGTAGAATTTCCAATGTGACGTGACGTGAAACCACATGTCGTTGGTGTCCCTATCATCCAATTCAGGCCAAAGGAAGTGGGTAATCATCGACCTATAGCGCTCGTCGTTGACGTTGATGGCCTGGCCAACATCGTTCTCGAAAAAATATGGACAGATGACGCCGCCAGCCCAAAATCTACACCAAACAATGACTTTTCCGGGTTAAATTGGACGCTCTTTGATCTGATGTGGATTGGTATCGTCCAAAATTCGACAATTTTGTTTTTTGACGTAACCATTTGTCCATAAATGGGCCTCATCGCTGAAGATGATTTTTCGACGAAAATTAGGGTCAATTTCCAACTGACTCCAGAGCCCATTCAGCAAACGTCGTTGTCTATTGTCGATTATCTCCAGCTCCTGGAACAGTGGATTTTTGTACCGTTTCAGGGCCAAGTCAAGAGGCAAAATTTGCCAAGTTGTGGTCTGCGAAAGGCCGAGTTCTTGTGAGCGACGCGTAAAATGGACGGCACAGGTAAAATGGGCGAAGGGTTCAAAACGTTGCCTGAACAGTATACCCTGTCTTATACAAAAGTTTTTATCATTAATTGCACGTTTTGATGAACGGTATATCCGTCCATGGTGATTTCGAAAAACAGACTGAATAAATTACAACCAATTTGACAGATGTAACTTCAACAATATGACCGCTATCAACTTCCAAGTAGCTTTAACAAATATGACTCCCAAGTGAAGACCCTATAGTGGAAGACCCTTTAAAAGCTCCTATAATTAGATCGAAGTTTTAGTAGAAAACAAAATAGAACTTTATAAAAAAGACTTGCTCCCAACCATTCATGTGAGCGTTTAATTGGGCAGGAATGGAGGGACCTACATTTTCTTGATATTTAAGGTAAAACACTTGGGGTGTTCAGAAAAATGAGATCTCAGATATTTTTCTCACTCAAAAATTGAGCAACCGAATCCAAGATTTTTTTTCCTCAGAATTCTGACAGAAAAGCTGAGAAATTTTGATGAAGAATCCTGTTCAGATAACTGAGATTGCTGAGATCAATTTTGCGAATTTATCAATTCCTGTGAAAAACATTTCTGTTTTAAGGTGGCATAACCTGGGAGTCGATGCCGAGATCTCGAATATTTTGGTGGTTTAGATTCAAATTTTCTGACGCATTATGCCCGAAATTATATTTAAATTTGATACTTTAGCATATAGCTGCAATAAAGCCAAAACTAAGAACATGAAGACGAAGGAACAATGAAACGTTCCGTTTGACCATCTCGGTTACAATCGAGAGGCATTTCATAAAAGATATCCAAACAAAAAGCAGTTAAGACTGCAAGTAAAATCATTCCATGTAACTTCATTGAACACCCTATAAATAATATCAGTATTATTCATTCGCACGTTTTACATTAGCCACAGGATACAAAACCTTAAAAGATCTGTGCGAAACCATTTGATAGAGCCTGGCAATGGTCACTATATAAACGCACAGCTTTTTATGGTCCCTTATATATTTTCTCCATTCCCAAACACCTATACAACTCCAGCTACCTTCTTCTTACTTATTTGATGATGGTTATTGTGACGACAACAAGGACAACAAGGACAATGATAATGATGGTGATAGCCATGACGACGATGAGAGTTTTTAGAAAAGGAAGAAAAGTTATGCCCGCCGTGATCATAAAAGGTTTCTCTGTTTTATTATTTTTTTTTTTTCTAATGTTGCTGTTCGTGATGATGATTATTCTACTCATATATATGTAGATACATAGATAGATACATTTAGTATCTCGAGAAGTCGTTGTCGTATGGACCACCGGTATATAAATACATATAGGTATACCTTTATTATGTAAGTACATATACATATATGTGCCTGTAATGGGCGTAAGTGCTGCCATATCCTACATAACCTCTTTTTTTTCTATACTACCGGACCGGAAGGACGAGACAAGTGAAGAGCATTGCTTGTGATTTATTTTTATTTGTATTTTTTCATTCTATACTTTCAACCTACATATGTGTGTAGGTATAGGTATATGTGCTTTGATATGGTGACTTTGTTTGTTACGAAGTGTGGTAATGGCTATTTTGCCTTAAAGAGGAAATAATATCCTTTTTGCGAAATGGTCAGGTCACTTTGAACCATTTAAAAATTTATTAATGTAATTCGCATGTGACTATTAGTAGGTAACCATTTAGGGGATGAGTTGCCAGATACCAAACGTCATAAAATCCTTTAAAATTCATTTGAACATAGCTATAATACACATTACACAAAGCTCCAATGCCACGTGATCTAAGAGTAATATCGAGAAGGATGAGGGCCGTTATGTTCGAATGTTGGGATTATGGTGGGTCTAGGGTTTAATTACATGGATTTTATTAAAGGTGCTGGTTATATAGATGAAGTTGAAGTAATTATGCTCCATTATATCAATGAGATTATAAGTAGAACGCTGAATTTTCAATTCAATGAAAGATTCGAGTTAAGTAGACAGATATCTATATGTATATGTAGGTATACCTCATGGACATTTTTATTTCAATTAGTGGTGTCGAGCGATAAGGTTTTGAAATGGCTCAATTTGAAAAGAGACATTAAGACTTTTAAATAAGACACAAAAAAAACAAATTTGGAAAACCAAATTTAGTTAAAGCTAAATTTTCAGGGCACGTAATATACACATATATATGGTAGGTATACAATTGGTTGAAAAAATATCAGCTTTTTTGTGAAAAAAATATATTATATCAAAGGAAATTGTATAACTTATGGAACTCTGGTTAAAAAACATAACGCTTTTTAAATTTAAATATAAACAAACTTAAAAGTCACACCATCAGTTTTTTATTTTAATTTTCTTTTTCCGTTTCAACTGTTACATTTTTCTCAAAATGTATTGCCTAGTTCTTTTGATTTTTAAAACTCTGTGCATTTGTGTGAATTTCTATACAAAAGTCTGTCAGAGGTTATATAAAAAAAAATTAAATGTGTATAGTCCAGTAAATAAAGCATTTGACTAGGAAAAAATAGCCGGAAAGTTATAGATTTTAGTATATACCCTTCTCATAGCGTTCTTAAGAAACTGTTAAAAGTTTCCATCGATATGAGCGCCGCTAACAATTTTACTATACCTCCAAAATGGGTTTTCAGAAATAATTCCCAAATGGTTAGTTGTACAAAAAAAAATGTCAAAGACTAATTTGTTGCTTCGAAAATTTCCTACAAAAAACATTAATATACTTTTTTATAAACAAATAAATAACCGTTTCCGAAATAAACCAAATTTAAGGTTAAAGGTCTTAATTTTCTACATAATATATGTAGTTGGGCGGCTTAGTTAAAAAAATTGTGCATTTTGTGATAAGTGCATCAATTTTTTTTGTTGTTGGTACATTATACGAACATGATTTGAAGATATCGGCCCACTGTATTTGTCCACCCCTTTAGGTGGGAGGGGCAAATTAAAAAATAAAATATTGAAAATAGAAAATTAATATAAAAAAACACAACGGCAACACCTAAAATATCATGCTATAACTGTTTTTAAAGCCAGCAATTCATTCTTTAATTATGTTTTTAAATTTAGTTATTTTAGTGCAGCTTAGTTTTTGAATAAATGATTTTTAAACTTTTAATTTTTCAAATAAAATTTAAATAAAATTCGAAAAATTAAGAATTTAAAAATCATTTATTCAAAAACTAAGTACTTAAATAACTTCATTTAAGAACATCATACATAAATAATGAATCGCTGCCTTTAAAAAAAGCTATAACATAATTTTGTAAGTACAGTAGAATCTCGGAAAGATGAACGAAATATTTCCACTTTTGAATGTTTAAAAAGATGAACGGGTTGAAATTTTGTATGGGAAAAGATGAATACTTTAATAATACATCCTTCCAAACATAATTATGTTCTTTTTCTTTGCATTTAGTTCCTCCTGAACAGTGTTTTGGGGCTTATTTTAACTTGTTATGTAAATAATTTTTAATGTTTTTATTTATAAATATATCTTCTTCCTCAACCAAATTTTGATGCTCGAAAAGATGAACAATTTGGAAAGATGAACGGGTCCTGTTTTATATCTGTTCATCTTTTTGAGATTCCCACCTTAAGGGGTGGACAAATAGAGTGGGCCGATATCTTAAAATCATGTCCACATAAAAGGGAAAACAACATGTTCAAGTTATTGGATTGTTTAAGTTATCGTATGTTCAAGTTAGCGAGAGTCCACTGTATTTAGTTATTTTTTAATTTATCTAGTTTATTTAATTTAATTTATTAATGTATTTTATCTATAGATATAACAAATTTTATTTTATTTATTTCCCTCTCGTATTTATTTTATATTATTTTATTTTATTTTATTTTATTTATTTTATTTATATAATTTATTTTATTAATTTAATTTATTTTATTTTTTATTTATTTCGTTTGTTTTATTTTTTGTATTACTTTATTTATTTTATTTTATTGATTTTACTTATTGTTAATTTTTTTTATTTTATTAAAAATTAACAGTAGGTATATAGGATACAATTAGATCTTTTAGCATCTAGTTGAGCATTACAAATTTTGATAAATAAAACAACATTATTGGAAAAAAAAAATAACTTCCCTTAGGATTATTTGCTATAGACTATAAAAAGAGGTCAAATAAAGTTGAAAAACGAATAAAAGACTCCATTGAATTTTCGAGATCAGTATTATGTTTGAAATAAGAAAAAAAAATAAAGTTCAACTGCAATGCTTAAGAGTAAATGTCCACTTACAATTTAACACTATCGCCGAGACATTGAGTACTTCTAAAAATTTAATATTAGCTAATTGAAAGGATAAAAGAAAATAGTTATGTACTTTATTTTATTTCAACTCTCTTTTTTTATTTCTTACTTCCAATTTTACCAAAAAAAAAGAAAAACTTTTCTTTTGAGCAATTAAACTAAGTACATTTTTAACGTATTGCCTGCATCATTAGAGAACTCCAATTGCAAATTTCCACCATATGAACATTCCCCGAACGAATGAAAATGACTAACAAAAAATAAAAATAAAAAAAAGAAAAACCTATTCACAAATTAGACATTCCTTGCACGGTTTAACTCACAAAAAAAAAGAAAGAAAAAAAAAAACCATTGTCCTTCTCTGCAGCTCACGTTCTACATGAACAATCGCCGCCAATTCAATGATAATCTGCACAATGTGCATGGAAATTCCATTTGACCAAGGACAACACACTCACATTACCATAACCATTGTAATCATGCAAAACTTAAAAACTACCATTGAACATTCCTTCCCATTCCCATACCAACTCCTCCAATCCCAATCCCAATCCCAAACTAACCTAACGAAAGAATGATAGTAAAAAAAAAATAAAAATATATGTAAAAAGAAATAGAAGAATAAAGAGAAGAATACGAGTATAAAACATGAAATCCACTTACATTCATCGCAATTTTCACTTCCGTTTACGATGCATTTTGCCTTTTTATTCTTCATCCAGTTATCCTTGCAGCTCAGGCAAAATCCATTACTGCTACATGTTGCACAGCCCGTAGGACAGGCCACACACTCCTGCCGCTTTTTGTCCGAGTAGTAACCATCCGGGCAGCTATTTAAACATTTGCCATCCAACGCATACCGCCCCGAACGACATGTTATACACTGGGACTCCGATGAGCCATTGCATGTGGCACAAGACGAATGGCAGGATGCACAACTGAAAAAAAAAAAATTAAAAAAATAAGTAAAGAAAAACCGGAAACAACAGTTGAAGAAAATTGCAATCATTATACACAGGATAAAAAGAAAATATCTAAAAAAAAAAAAAAAAATTACTAAGAAAAAAGGAAACTTGAGAAAAAAAAAATTAAGGATTTTCTAGAAGTATAATATAGGTACATAGTTCCTGTTTGGATTTTTGTCATACCTTTCCAATGCAATGGTTTTTGTCCTTAAATAACAAATTAGCAAAAGTGGAAATAGCTCAACTAGTGCAAAAAAAGTAAAATAAGACGATAAGATCGGAATTTTTCCTGATTCCTTTTTTTTTTCGTTGGAAAGGATTTTTCAACAACATCTGGAAATCTTTTAGAATTTTTTTTTTTTTGCAACTGTTTTGGACGTTGTCGTCGTCGTTCCTTGTTATCCTTGTCACTGATCAAAGATTTGCCAGGAACGTTGATGGAAAATACAAAAATCTGTTAAGCAATGAAAAGAAACTTGACTTTTCGAAACGAATTCTTCTAGCTTTGTTTTTATTTTTTTTTCACTTGGAGCTGGTAGAGCAACATTTTGCACATCAATGAAAGGTATAAGATAAGCATTAACAGAAAGCTAAAGACCAAATCAAACATTAAGCAAAAGCAGTGACAAGTTTCATTAATAAATTCCTATAGTTTGAGTTTTAACTCAATAAACCGATTCAGTATCCAGGGGTATATTGAGTCCTTTGGCAATTTAATTTGATTTATTTGATAGTTACACTTCTTTTTTGTGTGTATGTGTTTCTACTTAATTTTTTTCAGAAAAGTACAAAAAGGGCCAAAACTGTTTTTCCTATTTTATTAGGTTATAACTTGTTTAATTATTTGTGTTAATATTTTTTTTTTTGTTTCAGATAAAAGATTTTGGGGATTCCAATTCTGTTTCAGCACGACACTGCATAACTCTCCACACCGCTCGTGAGACAATGATCTTGCAATATTAACGATGGCAAAATTTTGAATATTTTTGAAAATGGCCAATAAGTTTTGACACTATTGGATGATTATTACCAAATTATAGTCAAAAATTATAGATTGTCATCGGATTTCTAAAAAAAAAAACCATACCGACAGAATTTCAAAAAAATGACGAATGAAAAATGAAAGGTGAACCTAAAACTCGGTTAAGTTAAATAACAAAAGTTGTTAATAACTATATAACCTGCAAACTCACCAGGTTAAATTATACGAATCAACTCGCGATTAAACAAAATTATTAAAATCTACACACTGATTCGGTTATAAAGTGTACTTAATAAATTTTATTAAATTACTTCTTGGTTAGTTTGTTCTGTTTCAATAACCAATTAAGTTAGTCAGTGAAACATATTAAATCGCTCATAGTAAGGGATATGTGAAATTAACTAAATATGATTATTTGTTTTAAGCAAGCTACTCGTTTAACCCAAATGATCTTCAAAATCCTTACAAATTTTCTCCATATTAATACATATAATCTTTTTAGGTTTTTATTTTAAACAATTTATTTTAATCGAGTCAACTACGTTAGAATTAACACAGTGAACTATGTAATCTTTACCCTTGACTACGGTGTATTTCACACATTTTTTTAACCCACCGAAAAACGCTCTCGGTCAGTAATAGCTTTTCTGCGTGTAGCTTTAAGTTGTCGGTATAATACCTTATTGTAAAAATACAACTGATGACATCTGTTGCAACAACATCTTAATTTATCTTACATTTTTAATGATATGAATTTTGACAAAACTATAGGTTAATGTTAAAACAAACGACACTCACAATAAGGGCCTCATCCATCATCCCTCAAACTATAAACTTAACGAAAATCCTTTATACCTATGGAAAAAAAAGCAAAATAATTTTTTGTTTCGATGAAACGATCTCGGAATATTGGATAAAACGCGTTTTTGAATATTCATAGGGAACTAGCGCTCATGATTTTAAACGTGTATTTAATTGCACGTGTATACAGGGTGTCCCATAAATGGTGGTCCAAACTGAAACTGGTGATATACCAGGTCATGACCACTCAGAACTTGTCCTTACCGCATCATAACGGTTTTCGAGTAACGGCAATTTTTTTGAAATTTCGAAAAACCCCTACTTTGACCCAGTTTTTTGGTCACCCTGTCTATAATTGATTTTTGTTTTTGATGTGTAAACATCTATACTGGCGGTAGGGTGAAAAGAAAACGTAACGTAACGTTGTAATCGTGATCGTGGTCGTGATCGTGATTCTGAGCTTTACGAAAATTGAGTGCGTTCAACAATATGTGCGTTCAGTAACTAAACGTTGAGTATTGAAATCGAAAGGTCGAGTTCAGTTCGGGTTGAAATTTGGTTGGCTGCTTAGAGGATATATTAAGCCCCTATTACATGATGATTCTTTGCGTCTGACTCTATTCAAACATAATGAAAGCGAAAGAGAAAAAAGATAAGATGGAAGACCAGTTGCCTTGTGAGTCGTGGGCCAAGTTTTACGAGACTCTTTTTAACGCTTCTTTAGCATTAGGCTACGCGCAAACCAACGCGATGGCGGTGGCGATCACGATAAAAATGTGGATGCCTCATATAAAAATCAAAGCACACTTTAATCGTGTAGATGTGTGCCTTTCCTTTGATTTATGTGTATGGCATCCACAATTTTATCGTGATCGCCACCGCTTTCGCGTTTGTTTGCAGCTACCTTTATCCGTATTTTGTATTCTTTGCATTACTTTTTTTCAATTACATGACTGTTTTGAGACCAGCGGCCTATTTCACAGAACATACATCACATACATTGTATGAATGTATGTACCTTAAAGTAGACACCAAAGATGGCTCAGTGTAAATTTTGAATTTTTTGAAAAACTTTGCGTCAACTTAGAAAACCCATAATTTAAAAAAAAAATTAAAATTTACGCCCACTCATCTCGTAGTCGTGATTCTTATCTTGTAGCCGTGGTCGTGATTTTGATTCTGAGCCAGAGATTAGTCTGCTATTACACGATGCATCTAGACGCATGCGACTTTTCGAACTACGTAAGTGCAAAAGAGAAAAAAAAATCGAAAAGATGGTACGGAAAAAAAGTGACCGATGTCGCGTGAGTAAAATTTTCGGTGCAACTATTTGACGTTTCTCTTTTCTCTTGTCCGTTTTTTACTATTCTGCTTCATATGGTTTTGTTGTTTAAAGAGTAAATTTCGATGCAACGCACTGTTTTTGATAGCCTTATAGGCTTTCCAGAAGTGAGAATTCATCTTTAAAAACAACATATAAAAAAAATTATTGCTTTTCTTGACTGATATTCATTTAAAGGCACACAAACCTTTCTTTCTTCAATATATCTAATTATGAAAACAAAAATAAAAACAGAAAAAGTTTTTTTATTGCTTGAGCACAGCCCAACACGAAAATGAAAAATAAAGAGAACTGTCAAATTAGATTCCTGACTTTGGTTTCAACGTGTAATAGCGCTTGAAACAGCGGACGAAATAACAAAGAAGAATTCGAAGAAGGCGCATGCAACTAGATTCATCGTTTAATAGCAGACTTATGAATTATCCATAATCTCTGTTCTGAGCTTCACGAAAATGGAGTGCGTTCAACGCTATGTACGCTCAGTAACTAAACGCTGAGTGTTTATATACGAAATCAAAAAGTCGAGTTCAGTTTGGGTTGAAATGTGGTTAGTTGCTTAGACCATATAGTACATGGACTGCGCTTTCATTTTCCATGCATCATTACCGATTTTCAAATTTGCTTATGAAAAGTTAAGATCTATATAAAAGTACCAAAAAAAAAATGTTTGCTATCATCCACACCCTAAATTTGATGTAGGCTCTCGGTCTATGAGGCATTCGGACGAATGTTGATGTTTACACATCTTAACCGTGAGTCCCGGCACTCACACTTTTTTTTTTTTTTTAATTTTTACACTAAAATATTGCCTAATAATGAAATCAATTTTTTGCATTAAAATATTTAAAATTGTCTGCACCATTTTGCTAAAAATTTATACATTTCATGACGCTTTGATCAAATCTATTTTTTTACTTCATTTTTCAAAAGAGCACACTGAAAAAAATCGTATAACTTAGAACTGGTTATTGTCAATATTAGACTTTGATAAAAAGTTATAACCATTGTAACTCAATAAAACAGTGTTCTAAAATAAATAAAAATAAATCTTTTTTTAAATAATAGCTGATTTATTAATTTTTATTTTTTATTTTTACAGTTAGCTCAAATTTTTTTTTACTTAACTTACAAAAATTGCTCAAAATGGTACCCTTCTGCACTTGTACAAGATCGAAAAACTTCTTAAAAATTGTATTTTAAAGGGTTTTGTGCTTAACGAATTTTGTATCTCATGATGAGCCGTTTGTATGCGTAGCTGGAGTTCAATAATGCTATACTTATTGGTTTTGCATACACTTTTACGGACAAGTTACTAAATTCTGAGTGGTCATGACCTAGTATATCACCAGTTTCAGTTTGGTTATGGGACACCCTGTATAGGTGTCACGGAAGTAAGTAACACGTGTATTTAAAAAAGCGTCTCTTTTTTTGTAACAGACCGAGGTGAAGTGGTTTTAAGATATTTCTATACAGAGTAAAAGAATGGTTTTTAGGCAGGTACTACTTGATAATACGTTACACCAAGAAAAGAAAAATTTCTAAAAAAAGCGAAATGAACTTTAAAATCAGGTTGTAAAAAAGATGTCGAATTTTTTAGTTAGGTCACTTTCATTGTAAGGGTGCGATATTGTGTCTATTTTCCAACGACTTTTGAACCGCAAAACATATCATAAGTACGATTTAGAAATAATTACATGTGAATTGCTTAAATACACGTGTAAAATTAAATACAAGTGTATATATGTATAAATACACATATTCATACAAAGTAGCCAAAATAGAAACAAAATCGACGAACCTATATAAGCAACAGTTTTTCACACTTTAAAACAAAAGAAATTTTATTAAAAATATTAAGGTTATTCACGCGACATCGTAAGTTTACCAATTATGTAAAATGATAAGTTTACACAAAAGTTTGCGTGAACACACTTTCAATTCATTTGGTTAAATGCGGTGTATTTGAATCAGCTGTTCGTTAAACGTCAAATATGAAACTCCAAATTATGTATACAAATAAGCGTGTTCAAGGGTGGAATCGGCTAAGGTGATAAATGATTATCACATCAACCGTGGTCAAATGTGATTGTTATTTAGTTTTCCTTCTGGGTAAGGTGATTCAACTCAATTCATTACAATTGAATACTTTCCAATGGCATTTGTCAAAAACATGGTTGCCGTAGTGAATATTTCAAATGTTTGAAATGAGCTATCGAAAATATAGAACGAAAATGACGTCTTTGCGATATAATTCTTATGTTTTCTTCATATTCCGGAATGTAGTAAACTTCTTTGGTCACAAGAATGTTCATTTTTGTCTGTATGAACGGTAAAAAAAAAGAACTCTGAAATATTCATACAATTTTTGTAGGCTGCTGGTAACTCTAGTCGTACTCAGGCAGCAAAGTAAAATTTGTTGGAAAATGACAATCATATTTATGATGTGATAGCTCTTTAGCTATCAAATGTGATATCACCTTACACAGACTGAATTGCTTGATTGTGACTCTCACTTATCGCAAATCACCTTACACGATTCCACCCCAGATCTCGAAATTATTTTTAAATGAAGAACCTCTCCAAAACTACCTATCTTGAAATCGGAGCAGAATGTCTCGGAACGAAAAAAATGTAAGGTACACGAAAAAAACATGTCTTTTTTAAGCCTGACGGGAATTATATGAGAAAACGATTTCGGGGTTAAATGTAGAACTATAATAGTCGCAAACTCATGGCACTGATCGAACGAAAATGAGCGAATACAAGAAAAATCATATGGCACGCCAATAATGGTGCAGGATATCTACTTTTCCTTCAGTTTAGTTCATTTTCGTCTTCGGCTCAACTCAACTGAAATTTGATGAAAGAAGAATAAACAGAATAAGTGGTTCCTTTTACTTCGATGGCAATTCGGAAACCATGAAAAATACTATTGTAAATCCATATGGTCCATTATATGGATTTGTGTAAATAAACAATGCTGATCAATATCATAAAATGTGCATGTCCTAATTATTTTTTTTTGTATAAACAACGTTTTTATTCACAACTTTCATCGCCAACTAATCTCAATGCGATATAGTTACAGAACACGGGCAGAGTTTTTTTTAGTTCTCTGAGATACTTAATTATCATATTTCTGAACACGCCTTATTCTAAAAGCCAAAATGACGTTTGGTTAAGTTTACCAAAAAAATTTGGTCAGTTTTATCCAGCAAAATCCTTTGATAATTTTAACCAAATTGTGTAAATCATTTCTCATACAAAATTTGACAGTTCATTAACCAAATGGTATAAACTTATCCAGTGTTTTACATCATTGCGTGAATACCCTTATTATATCCATTATAAGGATATGGCAAGGGGTAAGGTACGTAAACTATACCATTGCGGGCATTGTTAAAATTACAGTTTGCCAGGGGAATGTTTCCTTCTTCTCGCGCAATCTAATGGCTATTGGTTTAAATAAACCTTGATTTATGTAAATATAATTAGCCAGTGCTGTTAGTTTAATAGTAGGCTAAGTAAATTCAACTAGATTTTCAAGTTGTTTTAACAGGATTATAAGGTAGTGTAAAGCTTAAAAGCTGTCAAGTAGAAATTATAATTGAATTTCTGAACAACAACAACAACAACTTAAAGGTGCTACCACCAATGGTATACGAATTAATTTATAATTCGTTTTAATTAATTATTTGGCTGGAGATATAGCTATTTCAAGGGGTGCCAAGCAGTGTTGTCACTTCCTATTTAAAAAAAGTGGTAGATAAAGCTAAAAAAAAGTGGTAGATTCAGATTTTCGGTGGTAGAATTAATTTACATAAAGAGAGAAACAAATTTAGTTATTAGTTTTTATTTTTATTAAATATAGATACAAAAGAAATAATGTAGGTACCTTAAGGGCCCTAACGGCCAGTTGTACAATAGTGGTTCAGCCTCGGTTCAAGATTTTAACTCACAAATTTCGGCGGATTAACTAATGTTCAACGCTGGTTCAAGTATGTAATTGGTTATTATCACACACTTGAACAATAAACCACTGTTGAAACTCAATTAATCCGCCGGATTCGGTGGATAAAAATTGCTGAACCACGGTTTAAATATTTGTACAACTGGCCCTAAGTACATTAAGTTAATTTAAACTCTTATCATTTTCTTTTGAACAAAAATTAAATCACAATTATTTGGAATCAGTTTATTTAAGCACAGTCGTAAATATAAAATATGTACATTCATATAAAGAAAATATATAATTCTTTAATTGAATATTATGTACCAATTTTTGGTAGATACAGTTTTAAAATAAATTTCATAGTTTTTCAAATTTACCATCAACAAATTTAAATTGTAAATAAAAGCGAATCATTTCTGGAGATGCGGAATAAATATTTCATCTTTATTTGTCATTTCGTTTGCAAAAATAATACATCAAGCTGGTTTCTTTTTTTGTTTTTAATATCAATCGATCTCTTTAAAAATCAAATCTTTTTTTACTTACTTTTCAGACGGTTTAATTAAAAATTTTCGCATTTTAATTTTGAAATACAATTGACTTCCACTGACCACTCTTCTAGAAAATTTAGAAAACAATAAACGTTTAACTGTTTACCGTTAATACGAAATCCAAGTAAACAATATTACTCTTTTAAAATAAGGCACACAATCTTAGGAGTAAGTGAGTAGGAAGTAGGATATACTTATTTTTCTTAAGTAGACTAGAACTTTGTTTTCTTACAAAATAAACGTAGGTATGTACCTAATGCGGAAAAAAGAGAAAACGATAGGTAGATACGCGTATGCAAAATGACAGATGAAAGCATACACATTGAGTAAAAAAAGCATTGTGAGATAAAGCTAATAAATGTATTCAGGTAAAACAGCATAAAAGGTGCAGAGAAAATTTTTTTTTTTTCAAAAATCGAAGCAAATATTTTATTTATTGTTTTTATTTGTATTCAGGTAAAACAGCATAAAAGGTGCAGAGAAAAAAAATTTTTTTTTTCAAAAATCGAAGCAAACATTTTATTTATTGTTTTTATTTTTTTTTTCTGGACGAGCAAAAAGGGGTAGAATTTTTTATTTTCGGGGTAGAAGTGGTAGATTATGAAAATGTTGGAGAAAAGAGGTAGATCTACCACAATTGTGGTAAAGTGACAACACTGGTGCCAAGCCCTATCATCAGTCTCCTTATTAGTGGTGCTGAGCTTTAATCCAATTTTATTATGAGATTCGAACCCACGCATATCAAATTTGCTCAGTCTTAGAAGTCGTATGCACTACGCATTCCACTACTTTAGACCACTGACGTCACAGGTCGAGATGTGTATCGTTTGTTTATCAAATGCATTTGGAGCATCAGCATTTTTCTAAGCGCCTTTAAGTATGCTGTTTTGTTCCGCCTCCAAATTCAATAAAATTGACGGAATAAAGAATGGTCAAGTCTAATAAACTGACATTCAAGTATGAATAATACAATAAAATAATAATAATAATGAAATTATAATTATTTTGTGTTAATTCAACACGACCGACGCGACGTTAAAATCTTGTATCTTCTTAAATATTAAACATGATTAACCTTCTTGAAAATTAACAACTTGATAATTGGTATGTCGTTTATTTTACATGATATTTTTACTGAGCGATTTCTTTTTCTCTTTCGCTAAAAAAAACATGAAACCCAGTTTAATTACATAACAACTGTGAAGTTTAGTTCAAATCATTGGAATTGTTTTCAATAAATTTCGAATAAACGAAAATGTTTGTAAAAATTAGAATTTCCTCTCAAAAAATAAGACATATCAAAAATCGAGTTATATTCATGCCTCCGTACCTATATACATTCTGACAGAATTTAGTAAGAAATTATTAAAATAATACTGCATAAGATGGACCAATCTATATAATGTCATAAAAACAGACACATGATTGAATTGTATACAAGTGTACTCTTAGTGTACAGCTAGCTATATATTACCATTCAAAATCTGATTGCTATAATGTTTGAGTACCATCTCAATATTAAACGAGTATAATATGTATATTGATTTATCTACCAGACCATAAAATGACCGAAACAACCAAAGTCCTTCAGTGTCAATGGCTATGGCACATTTAGGGCTTCGAACCTTCTTCAAAGTACTATAACTGCTTGTGTAGGTTCTATATAAGATGATTTTTACAAGACATTATTATATTATTTTATTTTTTTCATCGAAACTCGAAAGGCACATAATTTCAATCACTGTGAGCGGACTCTTGACTTGGATAATAGAATTCATCTTCAATAGCAATGAATTCAAGCGAGGTTTGAAGGCTTAAGTGCATATTATTTAATGGAATATTCTTAATGATTCTCTGTCTATGACATGTACAGCTTTTTGAATATATATACAATATCTGAAGTTCAATATCCCTAAGATTTTTATTCAAAAAAAAAAAAGAAAGGAAATATAATACAAAACTTGTAAACACTGATTGGAAATCCAATATTGTGTATCCCATCATAAGGACATTTTTTCTATATATAAAAAACATGTAAAATGGAACTTTATCGTTTCTTTAATTTTTGTTCAATGGAAAAAAAAATATTGAGAGCAATATCGATAGCAAAAAAAAAAAAAAAAAATTATTCCATCGAGGGAAATATTTCAAAACGATGAAGTGCTTAAATGAAAAAAAAATTGCAAACGAATTTCCGCGCCATCACAATCCAAAGAAGCAACATCATAGTAAAGTTATCCTCCTCTCATCGTCATCCTAGCCGACTTCATTTTAATATTAAAAATAAAAAAAAAAAAAAAGTGAGAGAGAAAGTTGTACCAGTGTCCATGGGTATTAAAAACAGGACACTCTCGAACCGCGCAATTCAAGCAAAAGGGACAGTAATGAAATCGCTAACATAGAGGCTTTATAAATGCCATTGAATGAAAAAGTATGTCTGTCCACTTCAATAGAGGAAGTTCGTTTTCCCACAATATATAGTCCCAGATAGATAGAGTCTTAAATTAATGAAATATCATAAAAATAATAAATAGGCTGCTATCAACGTTATTCCAGGACACACAGCAAAAAAAAATATATAGAAGGACAGTTAAGAGCTTTTTAGTTTTGTTTTTGTTGTTGTTTTAGTTTATGTAGCTATTTTAACTTTCAATAGCCGGGACAAAAAAAAAAAAAAATTGATGCAAAAATAAAATGGTGGGCGTTTTTGAGTGACTATACCTTTTTAGAAATATGCATACAAAGAGAATCTTTATATACCTACAATTGAGGGCTATATCGATGAAAAAGGATGGTTATAAGTTAAGATAAATTGCATACAAAGAAATAATTTGAAAGCTAGAATGAAGTATTTTAAAGGTTTTTTTTTGTTGAAAATTGAACCAGAACTTGACTTTGATGAAATTACATTAATCACAGACCCGTTAATAAGAAAAAACAATGGTGAAATAAAATAACATTAATTTGAAAATATCCTGGAAGAGATTTGGCGTTTTTCTTTTTTGGCTCTGAGCAGAGGTTGAGCGATCAGAGCAAAGCCTTGAGAAGATTATGATCAGAGCCCTCTTATTTAATTATGAAACACACTTGAGCACTGAACATGTCATATGCATAGTAATCTGTCAAATTACATACAAATTGTATGAAGTTGGCTTCGCTCAGCGTTTTGCTCGATTTGCTCGGTCATTTTATTCTGAGCATACAGATCATGCTTCGAGCTTGCTCAGATGGAAAAAAGAAACACGGTCGATTTATGTGCTCAGATTTGTCTCAGGTAAAAAAGAAACATAGAATTAATTTTTGACAGCTCGGTGATCTGCTCTGAGGTAAAAAAGAAAAACGCCAATTGAGTCCTATCAAAAAAGGAACATAATTGCAAATGTGTTACGTACATAGGTACAGATTAGATTTTTTAGAGAAGTCATTTTTTCATTAAAATTTAATTTAATTTAATTTTTAATTTTTACCAAGGGAGGGAGGGGGACGGTTTGGTCACTATAACCGTAGGTTTTTACCGCTAGGTATGTTGAATTTTAGGCAAATTCCCAAGTTGGGAAAAAATAAATTTTCAACTATTTTTGTAATGAGTAATTTTGGTCTTAGATGAAATATACTCATTCTAAATTTTTTTGCCAACGCAAATGAGGTATAGTGCCGAAAACTATAATGAAGACATCTCTATGACCCACTCCCTTCCTATAATGATTGGCAAACGAAAAATCCCCTTTTTATTTTTTGCAATTTAACCCTTATTTGTCCATAAGGGTGACTGCATGTACCAAATTTTTAAATCACTTTTCATTTAGGAAAATAAGATTAAAGCATTTTTAGTCAGATATTAAAGGCTTAGGTAAGTTAAAAAGTTGAAATTTTTGGGTTAAAGATCGGGTTATATTTTTTTAACTTATTAGGTACCTATACCTATAAAATTCCATACATTTTTGTATTCCATACATATTTGTATTTATAATGAGACAAAAACAAGTAGGGGAGTGTAGGGCAAGAAGGACCACGGGGCAAAAAGAACGAAACCGATTTTTACCACGCTTCTTAACTCCATCTTATATTCAATAGTTAGAACTAATAAAAAACCTACTTTCCAAACACATCCCTTAGTTTCATTGAAAAACTGAAGTTAGTTGCGATTTAAATGATGAAAGTTTGAAAACGACTATCTTTTAAAAAAACTTCCAATTTGCAAAACCCATCCAAAACGACAGGTTCATAATCCCGAAAATTTTGTTTATTTTGTATTGTTTGTGATGGTAAGTGCAGCTACCTTTAACTGCTGTAAATAAAGGTAAGTAAATAATATTAAGAAAAATAAAAATATTTTTTGTAAAAAACTTCTTATGGGCAGTACGTAGTGAGACAAAATGTTCAAAGGTCCTTTTTGCCCCGCTAGTGGACGGTTGTATAATTGTGTATATCTTTATATACAATTGTTCAACTATTTTGATTGTTCACTTTGATGAAGTTCAAAGGTTAAAGTATTATTTGAAAAAAAAATATTTGCTCATCTTTTAGGAATAGAACAAAATTTAGGAGTGTCTATAGCTTAAGTGGTCCTTCTTGCCCCACTTTCCCATACAAAATTATTTAGGAACATAATAAAAATATGTATACAAAATTTAGTAAATAATTATATGATTTTTCAGTGTTTTTTTTAATAATTCATATAAGATTTAGTAGTCTATGATTGCAATATCTCAATGAATTGCCAGAACAGCCAAACCATTCAAACAGTCCCAAAATAACAATAAAACTAGACAAACTTGCGTCTCATATTTCGCACTGAATTTCAGATGAAGAGAAAGGGACAGACTCACTGTTCTTTTGAATCGTATTTATTCCTTTTCAAACTAGAAAACGTTCGTTCGTCAGTAAGTTTATTTTCCATTTCACATATTTCATTTTATGTTAATTTCGAAAAAAAAATAAAAATTTGAAGATATGTTAAGGAATCAATGTATATTCTGTTGCTTTAAAAAAAGACTTTAATTTATAATTTATTGAGTATTTAAAGGTGCGTTACCATTTGAGAGTAAAAACATTGAGAGTAGCGCTCAGGCCACTCTGGAGAGGAAACTCGCAAGTGGACACAGGCGCCTTGACAGTAGCTCGCGGAGAGGTTAATTTTTGCTCTCGACATTCAAACTTTTTTATCGTTTCTCGCAAGTGAAATATGTTTTGATAACTATCGGAGATAAGCTCGCAGAATT
This sequence comes from Epistrophe grossulariae, assembly GCA_929447395.1. Classification (NCBI taxonomy): domain Eukaryota; kingdom Metazoa; phylum Arthropoda; class Insecta; order Diptera; family Syrphidae; genus Epistrophe; species Epistrophe grossulariae. Next base: position 45,126,456 of record OV839568.1, read on the forward strand.
CCAACACTGTTCGCATTTTGCGCAAAGCTGTCGAGAGTTTACGTTGTAAAACTGTGGTCTTCAGGAGGAACCAAATCAATCAATAGTGGTTTTTTAATAAAATGATCCCGATTTTTTTTTTATTTTGGAACACTTATGTTTTAAAAATTTTGCTGACCCAAGATTTGAATTAAAAATACATTTTTTGTTAAAATGTTAAAAAAAATTATTATAACGCTATTCTTGAGCTCTAAGGGGCCAGTTATAGCTTTCATTGAAACTCATCATTGAAAATTTAAATTTTCAGTTTTGAGGCCCTAATAAAGCGATATCAGTGATTATTTTGATGCCAATAAAAAGCTGATGACTCGATTATTATTTATAGTCAAAAAATATTTCATTTTGGCCCTACCTTTCACATAAAACGATTTCTAAGATTTCAATGATTAATGATAAGGTAGTTCAATCATTGAAATAAAGAAATTCATTTCCTGCGATAGGCTGGGCCAAAATGAAATATTTTTTTGACTAGAAATAATAATTGAGTTATCAGCTTTTTATATGCATTAAAATAATCACTGATTTCACTTTTAAAGTGCCTCAAAATTAACAATTAAAATTTGCAATGATGAATTTCAATGAAAGCTATAACTGGCGCCTAAAAGTAAACTTAAACAAAAATTTCAAAAATTGAGAAAACAGATAATAATGTGAAGGGCAAACCATGCGCCGAATTTCGATTATTTATACCTGTGGTTTAACCCATCTTTTCTAAATGTCTTTATTTCTTTAAGAACAGTGCCAAATAAAATTCAACAAACTTTGAATACATGTCACTTTAACTATAAAGTTCAACTTCCAATTAGCAGGAAATATATATCAAATGGACACGGTTATGAAAGTACTCTCAGGAAATAATCTCTCAAAACTAAACAATTGAACTAGCGATAATAAAATCTCAAAAAATAAACTATCAAATGGAAAGCCACCCGAGAGTAACTCTCGAGAGTCTAATAGCGAAAGAACTCTCAAATGAACACGCACCTTAAGAATTCAGATTTTAATTTGTGTACGCCCTTAAGTTGGTCTTGATTTTTCTTTAGCACGTGTCTTTCTGACTAGTCATGGTCAGACTCCAAAATACCACAGTTCCATTGCAATTTTTTGTCCCTAGAAATCATTATTAATATCAAAAAACCGTAAAGTGGTCTTTTGATAATTGCGCAACTAAAAGAAGGACAACGGTCCTCGCCGCGGACATTTTATTTGGGCTTCTGGCCAACTCCCAAACTGCTCCCCACTGAGTTTGTGCGTTCTGGGAGAAAAATTTTTGAACACTTTGCTTTACGAAAATTTTAGGTAATATTGTTTTCAACCGCACTGGCATAATGAAGGTGAGTGTGTGTGGAGCAGGGTTGCAAAAGCTTAAGTCACTTTCTAGCTTAAGCTTGGCTTTAATTCACAAGCTAGTGGGTGACTTATGAATTAAAAAAAATGTAATTCAGCAGCTAGTTACTGACTTATGAATTAAAAAAATTTAATTCATAAGTTAGTTGGTGACTTGTGAATTAAAAAAATTTAAGTCATAAGCTAGTAGGTGACTTATGAATTAAAAAAAATTTAATTCACTACCTACTAAGTGACTTATGAATTAAAAAAATTTAATTCACTTCCTACTAAGTGACTTATGAATTAAAAAAAAAATTAAGTCATGAGCAAGTTAGTGACTTATGAATTAAAAAATTGTAATTCATGAGCAAGTAAATGACTTATGAATTAAAAAAAATTTAATTCACAACCTAATAAGTGACTTATGAATTAAAAAAATTTAAGTCATGAGCAAGTTAGTGACTTATGAATTAAAAAAAAATTTAATTCACTATTTATTAAGTGACTTATGAATTAAAAAAAGTTTAATTCACTACCTACTAAGTGACTTATGAATTAAAAAAAATTTAAGTCATGAGCTAATGGATGAAATCTGATTAAAAAAATTATGTTTTTAAATACTAAAGGTAAAAAGATTATAAAAAACGTACCAATAAACGTATATGTATATTTTTTAAACTTTTTAATATTGAATATTCACTTTTTTCACTTTTTCACTTCACAATTATGTATAAATTTAATGCGCACTAGTTACTAGTTACTGAACAATTGATGGGTGAATGATTTATGTTTGTAAGTTAAAATAGTTTTTTCTATTATTTTCATAAAATCTTCCAAGAGAGAAAATGATAACCCATTATTTGCTCAACACAAATATTTTATCTATATTGCTTTTTTATACTATTGGGTTATAGGGACTGCATAGACGTAAACTCACACAAAATTCTTAAATAGCTTGAAAACCACTTTCGTTAATAATGAACAAATTATGTAGTCAAAACAAGCTTAAGAATTTCCAATATACCAACTAGCTGATGAATTAAATTTTTTTTAATTCATAAGTCACTTATTAGGTTGTGAATTAATTTTTTTTTAATTCATAAGTCATTTACTTGCTCATGAATTACAATTTTTTAATTCATAAGTCACTAACTTGCTCATGACTTCAATTTTTTTTAATTCATAAGTCACTTAGTAGGTAGTGAATTAAATTTTTTTTAATTCATAAGTCACTTAGTAGGTAGTGAATTAAATTTTTTTTAATTCATAAGTCACTTAGTAGGAAGTGAATTAAATTTTTTTTTAATTCACAAGTCACTTAGTAGGTAGTGAATTAAATTTTTTTTAATTCATAAGTCACCAACTAGCTTATGACTTAAATTGTTTTAATTCACAAGTCACCAAATGACTTATGAATTAAACTTTTTTTAAATCATAAGTCACTAACTAGCTATAGAATTATTTTTTTTTTAATTCATAAGTAACTACTAACTTATGAATTAAATTTTTTTAATTCACAAGTCATCTACTAACTTATGACTTAATGATTTTTTTAATTCACAAACTCGCAACCCTGGTGTGGAGTACTCTCAACGTATAAGTTCTGAATGGAATATGAATATTTCGGATTTTTTGCATTAGGTATTGCTTGTAAATCATATCGTATTGAGCTGAAGTTTTGGTACAAAATATTAATGTATCTAAATACGTAATGGAAAATTGAGTCAAATGCTAAATATTGATACGTATAAATGTAGTTACTATAGGTAAGGTATCTTTTCAGAACCATAGAACAACAGAATTTGGAATATTTTGTGTGAGAACTAACATCATACTTATTTCCCTTATATCCAACATTAAAAACCATTAATATCCTGTATCTCGAATATATTCAATAAATCAATAAATTTGATTCTGTTTTAACATCTTTATATCCATGATCATGGTATTTCCAATGAATAATCTTTCAAACCATTGAACAATAATGGGTATAATTTCATCATATTATAGTTTGTATATAAATGAAATTTTTTCCCAATGAAGCTCTTCCATCCACACCATTCAGATGCCAAAAATATAAAACTGTAATTTCCTTTTATACTACTGTGTATATAGGTACATATCACATCCAGACAAGAATATCGCTATGTATGTATGAATTACTATTATACTTCCTTCATATATGAAGATATGGTGTGTTGAGTTGTGAAAAATAAAACTTACAAACCCCTTTTTGAACTGTATCCGAAAATTAAGGTGTTCTTTGTGTTGTGTGTTGTGAATGTAAAATTCTTTTTCTGGCTATATACGCATTTGTACTTTTCAACGCGTTTCAGTAGAACGAACGCGTTCAACCGACTCGCGTGGAAATAATTGAAATTTTAGGTAGTTTAGTAAGTGGTGGTGTGTACTGTAGGTATCTACTGAATTCATTTAAATTTATAAACCACACAAAAATTAAATGTTTTTTTGAGTTGTTCACTCTCTGGAAATATTTAATGGAATCTTTTTGTCTGGTGAAAAGGGTTTAATCGGAACTCAAACCAAACAAAAAAAATTATAACAATCGATTTGGGTATATTATGAGCTTTAAATGAATATTTATTTATAGGTATAAGAAATGGTAAAGGAAAAGGATGTTTTTTTATAACTCAGACAATTAGGTATATATCTGTCAAGCCAATTGTAAAATTGCAAACTGTAACCGCCACACGCAGAAAAATAATAACTACTAACCGAGAAAGTTTTTCGATGGGTTAAAAAATGTGTTAAATATATAACGTTAAAGTCGAGGGTAAAAATTACATAGTTAATTAATTCAAACGTAGTCAACTCGATTTAAAGAAATTGTTTAAAATAAAAACCTAAAAAGATTATACACTGACACTTATGGTACCCAGAAATTTTTCCGGTTATTAGAGGTGTCCGCTTATATGTGAAAACAAAAAAAAAATTAACTTTAAAACATTTTAAAAAAGACATAAGCATATTCATTTTCTCATAATATAAAAATTGGAATGTACTTTAAAAACAGAATATAGTTTGAGAGATACAACAAAATTTCACCTATGGATGAATTTCTGTCCAAGAAAAATGTTTGTGATTTTTTTTGCGAGGATTTCTTTCACCCTTATACTCTTCAACTTTCTTCAGGTTATGTAATTTGGTGTCTGTGTCCAGTTATTATAGTGAGTCCGCTTATATGGGAGAATTATTACTATGAAAAATCATGAATTTAAACTTTAATCGAGTCAGTGGGCAGATTTAAATAATTTTTTTTAATCGACTCGACTCGTATAATTTAACCTGGTGAGTTTATAGGTTGTATATTAACAATTTTTTTTATTTAACTTTATCGAGTTTTACGTTGTTTTTAACCAATCAATAACCTTCAATAACTTTGCCAGATTTCAGAAAATATATTCCAAAAATATAGTTTTGTTTGCTAAACTTATCAGCCGACTAAGTCCTAGAGGCAAATAAAATAACAAAATTTAAATTCAAATTAAGTTGAAATTAGTAAAAATTCTGTTAAATATATTTCAAAAACATAATTCCGTGCTTCGGGATCTTAGATATTCGCAGAAAAAGGTATGCTATCTAAATAATTGGTCAAAAATCATATATCATCTTTTTGGGAAGTACATACATCGCATCCCTTAGAATGAAAGTGACCTAACACTAAATTTCTGAAACTTCTAATTTTTCAATAAACTGGCATTTAAAAGTGAAATGAACTCTAAAACCAGGTTGTTAAAAAGATGCCGAATTTTTTAGTTAGGTCACTTTCAATCTAAGGGTGCGATATATGACTTTTAGAAATTTGACACAAATAAAATATTTTTAATCAATATGAAAAGTTTTTCAAGATAATTAGGAGATTTTTAGCAGCAATTTTTTTGGGATATTCGCAAAATAAAATATTACACTATTTAAAAGGCCACCAAACCTGAACTTCATCAAGTCAATTTGTTAGATTTTTTGTTGTGAAATTTTTTAAGTTTTTTCTAGGTCGTCCAAATTGTAAGCACCTTATTTTTGAGATACTCGAAAAAAAAAATATACCATTTCATAGGTTACTTAATTCTTATAAAATATTAATAAGACGTGTACTCCTTTACTTTGAAACTCTGTGTATTTGTGTGAATTTCTACACAAAAGTCTGTCAAAGTTCATTAAAAAAAAATAAATAAAATGTATAGGAATTCGCACAAATGCACAGAATTTCAAATTAAAGGAACACAAAAGATTTTTTTTTGAAGGTTTAAAGGGACCAATTATCTACTGAAACTATATACCTTATAGACATTTTATGATGATTCGGTGGCCTTTCAAATGGTTTTATACTTTTTTTGCGAATAACTCACAAATAAGGTGCACAAAATTTCTAATTAACTAGAAAATTTAACACCATTAATTAAACATTTTCTATGGCTCGCCAATTTCTGAAAGTACGAAGTTTACCTGTTCTGACCAATTACTGACCTTTGAGACAACATTTTCATTTTTGCGAATATCCCACTTCCCACATATGATATGCTAAAATCCCGACTCCATAATTTTGGCCAGAAAAATAGGACTTTATGAGTAGATACATTAATTTTTATAGAAGAATGGTTTTCAAAAATTCCTCCAACGGTACTAATAAAATTTGTCTGAGATGCTAATATAAAAATGGTCCACTTTTTTTTTTAGGGAAAAGTTGAACCAATTATCTTTGCTAACAATAAATTACCTCCGATACAACACTTTCTTTTTTATTTCGACTTTCTCATTAAGGACTTCACCGAATTCAATGAAATTTTTTATACAGAAGTTCAAAATTATTTTAATAATATTGCGCATAGAATTTAAAATTTGAAAAAGAATTTTTAAATTCGATATTTTGAAAATTGCCTAATTTGTTCTTCGAACTTTGGAAACAATTTGAATATCATACTTCGGACAGACAATAAAGTTGTAAAAATGGTGCTGTTTTTTTTTTTTTTAGTAAAAAATCAGTGAAATCACTTTGTTTCTTTTCCTGATGTTCAATTGTTTGCAATAAATATCCTGACATTGATTGATAGAAAGATTGAGGCAATAGTTTTTGTAGTAGGTACGTAGTTATAGATATTGTTTTAAAAATTTATAAATTTTTCATTAACTTTTGTGTTACATGCATGATAATAATAAATTAATGGAGTAGATTAGTCCTCCACTCCCCCTCTAGTAGGTATACCTATATATGAATTTTAAATTACTGCCCAAATTGATCTTTACAAAAAACTTAAACTAAAAAAAAAGGTTATTAATATCAATTAAATTTTGCTACCTATGTCCTCACAGTTTCACAAAATTTAACCAAAGACACCATTTCCCTTTTTTTTGTGTTTTGTTTTCTTCAACCATCACTTTCCTTTAAATTTAAAAGCAATAATTTTCTAAACTTCCAATTTACCCTTAATTGATTCCATCAAAACCCTTAAAGCGCCCATTTGTTATCCACTTTCACTGTTAAGGGTGTGCGACCCAAAAAAAAAAAGAAACTTAAAAAAAAAAAAAATACGAATTTCGTTTCTAATTTAATAAGACTCTTAAAAAACTCCAAACAAAATTCCTTTTTTTTTTTGCCCTTGACTCTTTCTTTCTTCTTATTTTTTTTGTATCGTTAAATCCAACAAATCATCTAAATCTATAATCAATTGCAATAAAATACGAACAAAACAAAAGATGAAAGCAGGCAGTACATTTCCATCCCCGGAAGGATAAAAAAAGAAAAAAAAATTTTACAGATTTTTTTTGCTCGAATCTATCATTATCTCTTACATACGGTTTCGTTTCGTCGTCTTCTTATTTTTTCGTTGTTGTTGTTTTTATTATTTTTCTTTATATCATCCTCAATGACAACAATTTTAAAGCATTATACTTTTAGTTTTATTTTTTTTTTCTTGCTCGTTGTTGTTGTTGTTGCCCTATTTGAAGTTTCATATTGTCATTAGATATACGGAATACCGTATACCTACCGGTTCATCCAAGCTTTTGTCCCCCAAAACAATTTATTCTTCAAAAATGTCCTTCGAATAAAAGAAGAAAATTTCATCCCTCTGTTTGTGTGTGTGTGTGAGAGGCCTTAAAATGATTTGTTCAACTATAAAAAAAGAAAACAAAATTTTTTATTTCTTCAAGAAGAAGAAGAAGAATAAAAACATAAAGAAAATAAGAAAATTGACGTTTAGTTGTGAATGTACGTATTATACCCTTTTTACGGATGATACAGAAAAACCCTTAAATTTGTGGCCCTGATTACATACATTTCAAAACAAATTGTATTTTGTGGTGGCGGATTTCTCTTGTGGCGGATTTCTCTTTTGGTTTGAAGTTTAATTTTGAAATACAATTTCGTTGTTTATGCATATTATGTAAGAAATAATATCTAAAAGATGAAATAAATAAAAGACAAAAATTGTATTTATTTTTGTAAAATATGCATTTTTTCTTCAAAAATTTTTTTTAACTAAATTTTTAAAATACTACATTGATTTTTTTTTACTGGCAGCATAGCTCGGCTGAATATTAACCGATTTCCACAACGGAGCCGAAAATTGGAAAGTTGCATAGTTTTAAAGGAAAATTAATTGATTTTTTGTTAATGGAAACATAAATGTTCAGCCGTTTTGCATAGAGATTTTTATTGAATTCCTATTAAATCAGAAAAGAGTACAACGGAGCCGAAAATTGGGAATTTATACCGTTCAAGACTGAAAATTGTAAAATTGCATGCTTTTAGGGAAAAAATAAAAGCAGCATAACTCTGCTAAACATCAACCAATTTTCATAAGGGTTGGATTCGTATTAAATCAGAAAAAGCACAACGGAGCTGAAATTCGACATTTATACTAGAAAAGTCAGAAAATTGCGAAATTGCATACTTTTAGGGAAAAATAAATGATTTTTTGACTAAACATCAAGCAATTTTCATAGAGATTTTTGATGTGTAAACATCTATACTGGCGGTAGGGTGAACAGAAAACGTAACGTAACGTTGTAATCGTGATCGTGATCGTGATTCTGAGCTTTACGAAAATTGAGTGCGTTCAACAATATGTACGTTCAGTAACTAAACGTTGAGTATTTATATACGAAATCGAAAGGTCGAGTTCAGTTCGGGTTGAAATTTGGTTGGCTGCTTAGAATATATATTAAGCCCCTATTACACGATGATTCTTTGCGTCTGACTCTATTCGAACATAATGAGTGCGAAAGAGAAAAAAGATAAGACGGAAGACCAGTTGCCCTGTGAGTCGTGGGCCAAGTTTTACGAGACTCTTTTTGACGCTTCTTTAGCATTATCCGTATTTTGTATTCTTTGCAGTACTTTTTTTCAATTACATGACTGCTTTGAAACCAGAGCGGTTTTCTATTTTGTTTTCCTTTCAGTTCCAGAGATTTTTGATGTGTAAACATCTATACTGGCGGTAGGGTGAAAAAAAACGTTACGTATCTTGTATAGTCGTGATATTCTGCTTCATATGGTTTTGATGTTCAAAGAGTAAATTTCAATGCAACGCACTGTTATTGATAGCCTTATAGGCTTTCCAGAAATGAGAAATTCATCTTTAAAAACAACATAAATAAAATAAATTATTGCTTTTCTTGACTGATATTCATTTAAAGGCACACAAACCTTTCTTTCTTCAATATATCTAATAATGAAAACAAAAATAAAAACAGAAAAAGTTTTTTTATTGCTTGAGCACAGCCCAACACAAAAATGAAAAATAAAGAAATAATCAAATTAGATTCATGACTTTGTTTTCAACGTGTAATAGCGCTTGAAACAGCGGACGAAATAACAAAGAAGAATTCGAAGAAGGCGCATGCAACTAGATTCATCGTGTAATAGCAGACTTATGAATTATCCATAATCTCTGTTCTGAGCTTCACGAAAATTGAGTGTGTTCAACGCTATGTACGCCCTGTAACTAAACGCTGACAGCCAAATTAATAAACGTGGAACAGCGAAGGGTTAGGTCTTATTCCGTGGACTAAGTGCAAAATGTTATGAATAAAAGAAAATATCTAAAAATTGACGTGTACTTAGTTAAACCAACGGAGAAGGTGGTTTAGCGAAGGAATAAGAACCAGATGTGTCAAACTTATTCTGAAATAAAAAGAATACCTAAGTGAAGATTGATAATTTAACTTTGAATAAAATTAATAATGTCTGCTAGATTTATCGAGTTTTAAACCATTCATTCTAATTATTAGATAATCAGCCATCAACCACCATAAAAAAAAACTATACAAAAATACATGTATATGATCTAATAGAAGTGCTAAGTGAGGAGGATTTCAGAAAGAAATATGTAGATTTTTCAAGGAAAATATGAGGAAACTCATTGCGGTTGTTGAAGATGACCTAAATATGGGGACCCATGAGGTGGACATATTTCTGTCGGTTCGCAAGTTATGGCTTCCATCAGATACATTCCATTTAAATAAATAAAAACAAAACAGAAAACAGAAAACAGACACTTAACACAACAATATTGACAGAAATATATTAACAAGAGAATTCTTAGGTGTGTTTGGTAACTTGAGCTTTTTTTTTTACAAATTATCACGATTTTCTATCAGAACCCATACGAAAAATACCCAAGTTTGCGAAACTTGGGGAAAATTTCAAGTTACCAAACAGGCATTTTATTTATTGTAGTAGATTTTCTTGAGGTAAACGACAATTTACTATTCCACGAACATTTTGGTTTTATTCATGGACATTTTTAACCCCTAGCTTAACTCTTATTCTCTGCTTTAGTTAACTCGAGGAATAAAGGTGGAATAAGCGTTTTTTATTAATTTGGCTGTGAGTGTTTATATACGAAATCAAAAAGTCGAGTTCAGTTTGGGTTGAAATGTGGTTGGTTGCTTAGACCATATAGTACATGGACTGCGCTTTCATCATGGCTGCAGGGTTTTAACATAGAAGGCCGCCTTTTTTAGCAAATTAGACGAAATAAGGTCATTGACATGGAAAATATTTTTAAATATAATTTTAATGATTGGCTAAGAGCCCACTGCTGTTTGTGGGTGTGAGTGATCGCAAAAATTCACTGGTATGTTTAGATAGATCTTAACTTTCTATAAGCGTGGTTGGGGCCTTTGTCGGTAAACTAAAAAACGCATGGTCTTATTTATAAAAATTGTCTAACTTTGGACAACTGTCCAACTTTGGAAAATGTGTTCAAAAACCTTGTTTATTGTTGTTTTATAGCTGCCTAACTAAGACACAAGAGTAGATTATCCTAACCGTGAATAATGTGATATATATTTTTATTAAATAAAGCATATTTCCACCAATTTGAAAATAGTTAGACAGTGTCTAAGTAGACAAAAATTTTTATGAATACGACTGGCATTTTCCATGCATCATTACCGATTTTCAAATTTGCTTATGAAAAGTTAAGATCTATATAAAAATACCAGTACATTTTTGCTATCATCCACACCCTAAATTTGATGTAGGCTCTCGGTCTATGAGGCATTCGGACGAATGTTGATGTTTACACATCTTAACCGTGAGTCCCGGCACTCACACTTTTTTTTTTGTTGGACTTACATATATTAAATCAGGTAAGAACACAAGGATAACAATTGAGTAATGATCAAACCAAATTGAGCCAGGTGGGACACCAATGCGTTGATTCAGACACATACTTTTAAGGGTGAATGGTGGCGATTTACGTCAAAGTTTATCGGTTATCCAGCGATCAACGCATACAGGTGAACTTAACGCTTGCATGAAATTATTATATTCACGGTAATACGTAAAGGAGTTATTATTGATAACAAATCACAACACCAATCGTTGCAAGTGTGTGGCCTTAATCTTGAATTTCCTAGCATTTCGCATGGACAATTGTATGTGGCGTGTTCTAGAATCGGAAAGCCATCTGCATTGTTTTTGTATTCACCGGACAGAAAACAAACAACATTGTTTATCAAATAGCGTTGCAGTGACCTGTATTGTTGGAAATCCATTTTTGGGTGTGATATAAGTTCATTAGGTCAGCTAGTTCAATATAAAAATGAACGTTAGTCTGTTTGTGACATATTTACTCGAAAACTACTGAAAACATTTCGCTGAAATTTCAAAAAAAATATTCATAACAGTAAGATGGTGTAAAATGTAATTTGAGTGAAATTCGCTCAAAGCCACGCCCACTTTTATCATATTTTAGTTTGAACCTTATGTAACATCATTAGATCGTTAAAATTTTGGAATTTACTAACCCTAAACATGACAAGTGTTATGCCTATGTGCCCCCTTCCAACACGCCCACTTTTCTTACATTACAACTATATCCTTAAACATTTAACGTCCTTAGAAGGGTGTGTTTAATGAAATTCGGCAAAGAAGTTGATGACATTCGCAGAAGAAGTTAGAAGATACTTTTACTATCGCGATGGCGTTGTGAGGGTCCAGCATAAATAAATGTTGTAAAGGTACATACAACAATTCATTTTTGTTTCAAACAAAAATAACCGAATAATATCTATGTGTTTCCAATGATAACTAAAAAATAAACTTTACCTTAACCGATAAAGTATAAAAACGAAGATTAATATCTTTTCTTTTCAGTCATAATCTTCTTCTGTTGACTTAACTTAACATCTGCACAAAGGACTTACAAAAAAAAATGAAAAAAAAAATGACATAAACCAGAAGAAACGAAAGATGAAAACCGAAGAAAAAAAAAATAAATAGCTAGAAAGAAGATTAAATAAAATAAAGAAAAAAAAAAGGTCCAAGACTCTGTTAATCGATTTCTTGTTTTCGTTTGAATTTATGATACGTTTTGTGAACTTTTTCAAATTTTCTATCAATGTCCTAGCCGAAGGCTTTTTTTTTAAAGTATTAGAAATTTCGTTTCTTTTTGTTGTTGCTGGCTGTAACTTCATATGCCACAAGGAGATCATCTTTTAGGCTGTTTTGCTGTCTCCCTTCATTGAAAATTGAAAATTCTTCTATTCATATAAAATATCTTGTGTTATGGGAAGGTTGAAGAGGAATTCCAATACTGTTGTTCAAAAATAAACAATCCTTATATCCTAATAACTAAACTAAAAAAAAAAAAAAAAAAAAAAAAAAAAAAAAAAATGGGTACAAAAAGAACCATCTCCCCTCTATAAGATGCCAAGCCAACGCCCATAACACTATATATTTATACACGATACGATGCAATGATCTCAAATTAAATTGAAAATTGATAGTATCCAAGGATATCGGTATCGTTTCTCATTAATCTCATCGTCTAACCTTTTCAAGGCCTATTAAATGACAATAAAAGGACAAAATGAAATCATATAAATGAGAAAAAAAAGAAGAAAAAAAAAAAAAAAAACAACAACATGGTGTTGGTGGAAGACGAATGTGCGAATGTGGAAAATTGGGACGTAGTCGGGAAGTTTAATGTGATGTTGTCTGAATGGACCGGAGACAAGGTGAAATTTATCGACGTCACAATAGCAAGGATAATTGAATTTTTGATAAAGTATATTGTTGGGTGTGTGTATAGTGTATCGTCAGTATATGTAGGTAGTGTTGGTATTTCACTGCGACTCGATTGTGTATTTTGAGTTGCACACAAAAAATGTAGAAAAAAAAGGGTTGAACAAGTTCACATATATATTTCATTCAATGGTGCTAAATTATTGGCATCGAGTTCAAGTTGGAGTTCCTCTGTTTAAAAAAAAAAAATGTTAAGTATACGACGTAGTGGACGATTTATAGAGTAAAATCAAGCCAAAAGTGTGTTTCGGTTGGGTTGCGGATGAAATTATTGTAGAGCTCTTAATGACTGGTTAAGGGTGAGAGTAGAATGTTGCAAAAGTAATGATTCGGAAAATTAATGTTTATTTTCAGGTTTTTTTTTTGTTTTTTATTTTGTGGTCAAATTAATTTCGTTTTAATGAATGTATTATTTTAAGCGATTTAAAAAAAAAATAAAATTCTTAAGTTGGTAATGGGTTACAAAATTTGTTTGTATTCTATATCAAATATACAATGAAGTGATGTTAATGAAAAACTTTTTAGAGTCTTCTGCAAGGCTAGAGACGAGACTTTTGTGTGACCTTTTGTTAAACTCTTAGGACTGTGTTCAAAATTGTTTGGCGACTAATATTATTTGCTTGATTTTTCTTCAGAAATGTATGGATACAATTCAAAAATTCTGGAAAAATGACGTCTAAAGGTAAAAAATCTGTCCAGAAATCATTTAAATGACTAAAATTTACTTTTTTTTTTTGCGTTTTTAGGAGTTTAAGTATCAGTTAAAGCTATATCATAGAAGATCATAAAAGAATCGGAAACGAGTGGAATGTTGGAATTTTTTTTCAGATCACTCCCACTCATTGTTCTCTCTTAATTAATATATTCAATCTTTTAATAGCTCTCAAGACAAATTTGTGAATTTTTAACGAATGAAGAAGGAATACAGGCCAAATTATCATCCGCAAATCCATGGCCCCGCTCCTGCATTTTGGTGGACATATCAAGCGAAGAATTTCAATGGCCAATCGCTGTTTCTTTGAGTTAAGAAGGCTATTGAGAAGTAAAGCCTTATCACAAATAACTAAGCAGACTTTGTAAAATACCTTGGTCATCCCAGTCATAGTTGGAAACACAGAGAAAAATGATCGGTTAAAAACAACGTCAAACTAAGTTAAGTTACTTAACAAACATTGTCAATTTACTTAACCTATACAAACACACCAAGTTAAATTATACGAGTCAACTCGATTCAACAAAATTATTTAAATCAACACACTGATTCGGTTAAAGTGTACTTAATTTTATTAAATTCCTTTTGGGTTAGTTTGTTCCACGTCAATAACCAATTAAGTTAGAATGAGCCATATTAATTTGCTAATAGTGACCAATCTACTCAGAGATGTGTGAATTTAACTAATTATAGTTTTTTGATTTAAGCAAGCTACTCGTTTAACATAAACGATCTTCAAAATTGCGAATCCTAACCAAGTTTCTCCATTAATATTTTAAGGTTTTTATTTTAAACAATTTATTTTAATCGAGTCTGTAATTTTTATTTTTGACTACGTAATATTAATGTTTTTAACACAACAAAAACGCTCTCGGTTACTAATTATTTTTCTGTGTGAATACTAAATAAATTCTATCATTGAATTAGGTGATATACGGTATATCCTTGGACGCTTCTTTCCAAATCAAATATTTTGTCACATTTGAGTCGGCGGAATTTTAAGGAGAATATTAAATGATTATATCTTTACGAGTTATACAGTGACATCGCACTAGTCAAGCAAATACAATTCATCAGCTTAGATAGCTAAGGTATGTAGAGCAAATGGACACCTATGCTCATCCACGTAGAATATTTGAGTCTAACCCAGAGAATAAAGTATCAAAATAAAACCTTATGTAAGGATCGTGCACAAGTTACAGTGGACGTTAAATAATAATAAAACATTTACTGCCGAATATAAAGAAAGAAACAAATTTGACTGTTTACAAAAAGAATTTAAAAAAAAAATCAAGAAAGAAAGAAATTTGATTGTTTACAAAAAGAATTAATAAAAACATCTTCAGATTCGTTTTCAAAACTTTTTTTGTATGGGTAGTTAACCTTCGTTGCAAAATATGTATATAGCCTTAGTTATCACGTTTTTAAACTGATGGTAACCCTTCGACCCAAAAACTCTATATATATATATATTAATTTCAATTGTCTCTGAGTATCCGTTGACCTAGACAAATAAAAAATGGAAATTGCAATTTCAAAAATAAAAAGCAGATAAATTCATGGAAATATTTGAAATTAGAGCCAATGGTCTTAGTGGAAATGAAGACTAATAGATGGGATTTTCTTTTGGGTAAGTACATTTTGTAATTTAAGTAAAACGCATGAAAATATTCCAGTATCAAGAGTTTCGCGCCTTAATTTATCTAGCAGAGTTTATTTTTCTTCAAATAATTTTTTTTATTTCTTCTTATTTTTAAGACTTGGCCTCACAATTTGACAAACTGAAAGAATTAAATAAATACTGTGAAGCACTCTAAAATATTTGCATTCACTTTATTTTTAAAATATTAGGAAAACTAAGTTTAATGTTTGCAAATGAAAATATATATTTATGTAACTTTGAAAATTTATATACATACAGTCAACTTTATTTAACCGACACGACTATTTAGCGTATTTTTCCAAAACTGGGGCACAGTTCACTAAACAACATAAAAAATATATATGATATAAATTAGGCCCCAAATGAGTGAGTGTACATTTTATTTTTACTTGCGATATATAGGAACTATGTACATACATACATACATATGTACGTACATATATGGCAAGTTATGGATTCGTAAAAAAATCGAACTCGGGACTTTGATCAAAGTTGACATTACGATGATAGCGATATCGAAAAAAGTGGGTCTCGCAATTCTGTCCGTCTGTCACTTCGCCTGCAGCCTAAACGGATCGGTCGATTTTATTCAAAGTTGGTACGTAGCGTTTTTTGGGCACTTTCCCCCCTTTTTTTCATTTTTTTAAGAGCAAAAACACAGGTACCTGCCATACAAATTTTTTACCAAAAAATGAAAATCTTATTTTTTGCAAAAACGGGACCACAACTTTTTTTTTTTTTAAATTCAGTAATTTTTTTTTACAAAAAGGGAACCATTTTGTACACAAAAAATTTCCGAAAAATGGTTAGAAATGGTAGGTACCTCCCATAGAACCATTTTTTTTTTTGATTTTCGATTTCCTCAAAAACTGTTGAACTGATATTCACCAATTTTTTGGAGAATGTTCGAAAAAGTTTTGTATACCAACCAAAATTTTCAAAACATTTTTTTTGGATTTTTAATAAAAGTTTCAAATTTTTTTTTGAGAACTTAATAATTTTAAAACGACTCGGTCAATCTTTATTAAACTTGGTACCCAGCAGTTTTTTAATTTTGTCTAGCAGATTTTTAATTAAAATTACCCTTTTAACCAAAAATAACGGTACCTCAACCGAACAAAATAATTGGTATATATAACTAAAAATTTCGTCTATTGTACGAAAATTTCGTGGTGCAAAAGAACAAATGTTTTTCGTAAATAGCACCAATAGACTTTTGTAGAATGTACAAATACTATTTAACGACAATAAAGAAATAAAAATACATTAGTAAATATTACGAAACATTTGTATATTTGCGAAATATTCCAAAAAATCTTAGTAGACTAACGAATTATTTTTTTTAATGTTTTGTGAAATTCATTCGTAAATAAACGAAAATTTCGTTCTTTTGTAAAATTCGGGAAAAAAATTTAGTAGAAAGTACGAAACGATGTTGAATATTTTGTGCATTCTACGAAATTTTTGGAATTGAAATCTTTTGATGGGACGAATGCATTCGTATATACCACGAAAATTTTGTATCTTTGCGAGAGAAAATTAAGTAGAAATTTTACGAATGCATTCGTAAATACAACGAAAATTTTGTATTTTTGCAAAATTCGAGAAAAAATTTAGTTAAATACACGAAATATTTTGAATATTTTGTGCATTCTACGAAATTTTTTCCCGAATTTTGCAATAATACAAAAATTTCGTAAATACAACAATTTTTTTTTTACAAAATAGCTTTTAACTTCCTTTAGTGATTCGTGCCAGCGAAATCACTTGAACTCATCAGCTGACTATATGTTAGGGCCTAAATAGGCAATTTTATTAAGTTCAGTTCATCTTACATAGATCTCATGACGAATATCAAGTGTGAAATTTATCCAACAAAATTATAATTCTTAATCATTAAAGCACGAAGTTTTTGTTTTTGCCCGTGGCCTGCCTTTGTTTATATACATACAAAGGTTTGAATTTTTTGTATTTTAAAAAAAATTTTGAGAACAAATTTAGTGGAATACACGAAATGTTTTTGAATATATTGTACATTTTACAAAATCCCTTTTGATATTGTACAGATTTATTCTTTAAATTTACAAATTCTTTGTAGTTTTACGAAATTATTTGTAAAGATCGTAAAGGCATAGATACACGCAAAAGCATTCGCCTATTAACATATACATATGTATATCGGCTAATATAAATATAACGATTGGTTCAATAATTTCACAAAAAATTTGTAGTTTCACGAAATATTTTGTAAGGACGATACCTAGTTCATATCCAAAAGTATTTGCCTTATAATATGCAGAATGGGTATAGTACACAACGATTGCTTCGATAATTATACAAAATTTTGTAATTTTACAAAATAATTTGTTCAGACTACACTGTCTTTGATGTAATAAAAATCATCCGCCTACTTATATGTGATAGAATGTTTGTAATTTTATGAAACCATTATTAAAGCAAATAGATATAGCAAATTGTTTATTTAGCATCGTATAGATTTAGTAGATTGAACGAATTTATTTGCACATTTAACTAAAAATTCTCAAAAAAGAGTTTACGAAAGTGCTTTCGTGGATTTTACAAAATGTTTGTAACACAGAATTTTTCGTATCTTATTTTTACTTCGAAAGATTTGTTCTATTCACAAAATTTAGTGCATTGAACGAAAATAAGATTTACGAAGGTATTTCGTAGTGATTTTACGAAATATTTTTTTCGGTGTCCCATACAATTGTTTAAAAAACGCCTCCTATACGATTTTGATTAAAATTTTTGTGTGATGTAATACGATTTTTTTAAGGTTTAAAAATGGTATCTCTAATAGAAACATTTATTTGATTTTCGACTATTTCATTATCGGTTGAACTGATTTTAATGAATTTTTTTGCACAAAAGCTTCAAATAAGTAATAAGTAATATTGCATACCAAAATTTTCAAAAAAATAAATTATTGATTTAAAAAAAAAATTTCAAAATTATTTTTTGAAAATTCCATATTTCGCAAATGGGTAGATGATATTTTTTTTAATTAATTTTTTAATTCCACAATAATAAAGGCTAAAAAATTGCGTAACATTTTTTTTTTAATTTTTTCAAAATGTTATATATAAAAAACTATTTTTCTAAAAAACCGCTCCAACGATTTAAATTTTTTTTTCATAAATTGAGATTTCCTTAAGAAATCGGATGATGTGCACCGCATTGGTGTCAAAACAATTTCAGAGGTTGTTTAATCAATTTATGTTTAATTACATATTTTTTTACAATTTTTCAGTCTAAACTGTAAGTTCCATGCATATTTGCAACACGGTGTTATATTGTTTATAACTAAATGTACCTACTCGCATAATACTACCTTAAACTTAATTGCATTTTAAGCAGGTATACAAATAAATATACAGGGTGACCCGAAATCACCGCCTCAGAAGAAAACCATGAGTTCCTAAGGTCATTTCAAGTCGAAAAACTTAAGAGGTAATTTTCTCGTTTTCGCTTCGTTTTGCGACTTATAACGGTTTTTATGATTTTTATTCTTTTTTCCTTTGACTGGCTCTAACTTTGCCAAACTACAACCGATTTTTGAAATTTTTTTAAATTTAAACGAGAACAGTTAGAAATTTGTATCTACCAGTACCATACAACTTTTTTCTGTGAGGATAACGGTTTTCCTGCAAAATATTTTCAAGCACATTTTTTAAGCAATTTTAGTTTGTTTTTTTGACTTCGATATAATTTTTTTCACAAAAACACGTTATTAAGTATAATTTTTTTTTCATTATTATGAAAGCTCAATAACGTGTTTTTGTGAAAAAAATCATATCGAAGTCAAAAGAGGTAATTACCTCTTAAGTTTTTCGACTTGAAATGACCATGGTTTTCTTCTGAGGCGGTGATTTCGGGACACCCTGTATAGACTCCCATAACTACATAATTTATTTCTTTTATAAGATAAATATAGTTTTCGAAATATTAAAACTTTAAAAACAAAGTGTGATCGTACATAAGAGCAAGTTAACGCGACCCAGTCGGGCACATATTTTTTTTATGTCAGACTCAAAAGAGTTATCATAATGGGATCACATATAATATGTATATATGGTGATAATTTTTTTCTGTAACGTTGAGACATTGACATGTAATAAAAGATTCGTCCTAATTTTTGATCGATCATCCAATTTTTGTTATTAATCTGTAACATGGAGTAATCTATATTTAGCATTGATTTGATTGGGAATAATATAATTCCATTAAAAATGTTGGCAAGATATTTAACAATAAAATGCGTGGATCCTTCGAATCTCCTTAAATTTGTTTCTATCGAAATTATAGCATCCATTCAAATGTTAGAAATTAAAGACTTTCGTGTCAACTCTCATTTCATAAATTTACTTTAAACAGCTCAGAGCCAAAGAAAGATGTTTTTACTGAAAATTCACTTAAGCAGAAAAGATTTTTTTTTTTTTGAAAAACATAATGATGTATCTAAAAAGAAATATAGAATAATTCTTTTTATTTTATAATGAACCTCAAAGTGAGTTTCTTTTCACAATTACCTTCAACTTCATCTTGCTTTTTTTTCCAATTATAAAGGTATCTAAGACAACAACAAAAAAAATCCCTACAATCCATGATTCCTTAAAGCAAGAAATTTCAAATCTCAATTGCATTGCACTGTGAGGAGATAGGTACCTATATGTACTTCATCAAACAAACGCTGAATAGAAGAGATAAAAAAAAAATATCACATTTTAATCAAATTACATATCCAGCTCCTTTTGTCCGGAGCGTGTAAAAGCAAAGTAACTAGATTTTCTTGGAATATACCTACATACATATATCTACATTACTTCCTTATCTCGTCGAACAAAAATATGCATTTAAGTTAAGAGCAAGTTGTTTTTTTTTTTGTTTCTAAGATTCCATAACAGAGTGAGAATATATAGAGACTTGTGTGTTCTAAAGCGCGAAACTATTCAGGACGGGATGTGTGATGAGATGAGATGTTATGTGGAGAGGAAATAAGGTTATGATATGCGGATGCGGATTCCTGAATAAAATCTGTGCATGGGATTTTGTTCGTTCCTCATATAATATTGAAGATCCTAATGCCATAGAAACCAAATTTCTATATAACAGTTGTGCACTATAGTGCCTCTATATTCAAAAGCAATCGTATATATAACTAAACCAGGGTGGGTTGTGAGGATTGAACCAAGGAACCAAACGATATACATACATTAGACGTTTCTCTCTGATAGGAGATACAACAGAAAAAAAACAGACCTTTCTAGTGGAATTGCAGTCGGTGATAAAAAATTATATCATTTAAAATAGCATGCGAAAAAATCCTTTTCACACAAACCTTGAGCGGCTGACTATTTTCACAGGAATTGAGCTTTCCGGACGGAGTATAAGAAGAATATATGAATTCTTTTGTTGATGTGTACCATGTACAATTGTACAATAGACTTTGAGATCTCTTCGTCTTTGCATGCAGAATAAAGCCAATCTGAAGAAATACAAAACTATACTCTAAAAAAACATCACAAGATTTACTTTTATCCCGAGAGCTACGTGATTACGTTTTTCAATATAATAAGCTTGAAATTATAGCAAAAAGTAAGCGAATATTATTTTCAACAGAAATCTAAATTACATTCGTGTTGCATTTCTATTGAAATTTAAACTTTAGTTATATAAGTTGCTAGGAACTCATTAAAATAAGTACCAGGTGTTTATAAATACATATTCAAAATAATTTGCATTTTATGAATTTAACTCGCAGTTGCTACCGGTGATGACGTGCGAATTATTAAATCATGCAGTTCTCAAAATCACGATATTCCCAAAACGATTATTTCCAATGGGATTAATCTCATTATCATAAAAGCGAAGTAGTGTTTAATATGAGTTTGAATTTTATTCTGCAATCGAAAACATAAACATTTGTACTATTGACAAAATTAAAATGCGTAACTTATACACCAGTTGTCCCATATATTCCTGAAAGATATTTAAATACTGCAGATTAACAAATTTAAGGAAATTACCTACAACATATTGATGAATAATTCAAAGAAAAGAATATCGAATTCGGAAAGATAATAAAATGTTACTAATTTGCTCGTGTTAAGATAAAAAAAATGTACCAACTCTTTTTCTTAAAAGGATAACTCATACTCAATTTTAACTTGTATAGGTACAATTTTGTATCATATTTTGTCATTACCATTCCTTTGTGAATGACCAAAATACTGGCCATACACCACTCAGACTATTTGACCTACATATAGGATACATCAAGGATCCATCATCAATAAGGTAATATTTTACCAAAATACAGCAGCTGTGCTGCAGCCAACAGGGAGAAGATAATTTAAATTAATTTTCAGTATTAGCTGCCAGGACACAACAGCCAGACACACACACACACACACATCCATAAACCTGTTTGAATTCTCCAAAATACCTTGTGAACATCGATCATCAAAATTAAATTTGCTTCACTCATGCATGTGCGCCATGAATTCATACCCATATGAGTATATAAGGACGCTTTCAAGGAATTTCATAAACATTTCCATAAAATTCATGAGACCTAGATACTAGATACCATACATCCCTCTACACACACATTTATGCAATAAACGTCCTTATAAGTAATTTGCACCATATATTCTATGGTATTATGTACCTATACAATTGTGTCAGCCACAGATACATATGCATACTTTAGTCGGCCAGCTGAATATATGTATAGGTACTTGACATTTGAAAGCACTCTCGAGGTCCCCAAAGTTGCCCCCCTAAATCCCACACCAAAAATTCCTGGCGAATTTATCAATAATTAATAATGTTCACTCACTTGTAATCTTCAGTCTCATAGGTGTGAATTGGACAGGCCGAGTAGCATTTGTGTTCGTGCATAACCAAATGATGGTCGCAACTGGTACAGTAATCGGGTCTATCCTGACAGGAAGCGCAATTTGCTTCACACGGGACACAAGTTTTGTTGTCGTAGTCTGGAAATGTTTTTGGAAAATTAAGTCATGTTGAGAACTGAACTGATGGCATATAACTATTAAATAAAACTTACTCTCATAGTAGCCATCGGGACAGAGTTGCAGACAAACAGCCAAGTCGGTGACATGTAAATGAGCTGGGGCACACGTCAAGCAGCTGTCCTGTCCAGCACCAGCACATGTTTCACACGACTCATGGCAGGGCCAGCAAACACCTCCCTGGTTGGGGAAACTTCTTGGTGGACAGCGACTAACACAAGTGCTGTAAATATAAATGCAGTCAAGTTAAAATGCAACTTAAAATTGTACCTAAATGTATTTTAAATAATTTTGAAAAAGTAAAATTTATAGAAGAAATAATGAAATTTGTATCAGCTATACTTACTTGTCAAGGCGATAATGTTTGCAAGCGACGCATTGAGTCGGTCCACGACCATAGCATCCTTGGGAATCACACTCTGGATCACAATCATGCAAAACAAGTTTATTATTCGAATCGGCCATGACATTTTGTCGCTGCGGTGTTGGAATATTATGACCATCAACTGTTGCCACTGCCTTCTCTGGATTACTACCAGCCCCAGTGAATAGGTTCTGATAGTTCAAGTAACCAGAATACTGATCGGGATTGAAGAAACCTCCCGTAGGCTGACCTAGATCCGAGTCAGTGGGAAACACGAATGGATTTAGACCCTGCCCTCTGCGTGATTGATCCTGCAGTTCACCCTTTAGACGCACTGGCTTAACTGCTGTTCCATAGAATATCAACTGCCACTTAGAAAGTATACCCGGTTGATTGACCCGTCTTCTTCCACCATTTATTACTTGCAAATTCCATCGACCTTCGGCCTTCTCGCCCCAGAAGTGCACACTTAAGAATGGCCAATCATCGAAATTAGACTTAACAATATCTCGAGGCCGTTCGAATAGAAGTGTACTAGTAGTTCCCATTGGTGATGTGAGTAAAATTCGAAGATTTCCACGTGGGAAGAATCTCAAAGTTATCTTACACTGTACGTGTTCCAAGTAGCGAACTTCATTGATAGTTCCCGCACAACCATTCACGTCCATATGCGTTTGCAGTGTATAACCGTAGCTACCTTCGATCTTACGATCTTCATTATTTTCTCGGGATTTACATATATGCTGTGGTGGCACCGATGTCCATTGTTCAGCTAAACTGACCATGCCTCCAGCATCCATTAGACCATAACCAAATTTGTGACTGTATTTCCGTTTGACTCCATTTATTATCCATCCACTTTCCTTTTCTAATGGTTCGGGGCGTGATGTCATCACTACCAAATACTGCATATCTCTCCATGTTAGATTGGGATTAGCTTCAAGAGCTAATGCACAGATACCAGCTGCTAATGGAGCTGATGCAGAAGTCCCAGTATGTTCGACAGTACAAATGTGATCAGGTCGCAATCTACCATCCATATCGACTGTTGCTACACTCTTGTCATGACCTGGTGTACCAGAACTATAGGTTGTTGCTAATGTTGAGGAACATTCTTCCAGATACCAGGGTTTATATCTGAAATTAAAATGGAAATACATTAATTTCGAACATTGTTTTTATGATTTAGTATGTAGGTACATATTTATAGGTAGGTACTGTTTTAAAAAATATATCAAACATAAATTTAACATTAACATAAGAAACTTTTTTGAAACTTTTTTTTTTTTTACAATTTTTTTTTAACATTTGCTGTATGTAATTTTAAACCTGTCTCAAAACATTGCCTTCTACCTACTGCAATCGCAGTTGTAATGGATCTTTGAAATTTTTATAAAATTTTT
The DNA here is from genome assembly GCA_929447395.1 of Epistrophe grossulariae. Lineage (NCBI taxonomy): Eukaryota > Metazoa > Arthropoda > Insecta > Diptera > Syrphidae > Epistrophe > Epistrophe grossulariae. The sequence goes on from OV839568.1 coordinate 45,150,581, forward strand.
AAAACCATCCATTTTGATAGAAAATCCAATTTCCTACAAAAAGTCTCTTGGTTTAAATTCTAAAATTCAGCTTGGTTTTCGTGTTATAGCAAAAAAAGAAGAGACCAGTGTGACCATTTTATCAGAAATGCATGGTTGAATTTAGTAGAATTTTGTATTTTGTAGGTCGAACAAAAATTTGTCTAATTATTTAATTAAAAGGTTGTATGATTCTTCTCGAATAATCGAAAAAAAACTGAACCAATTTCGCTGAAATTTTAAAAATTTGTTCAAATTAGGAGCGAGCTGGTTTGGAAAATTGTTTGGGTAAAATCTGCCTACTAACAAGCCCACTGTGACGATATCTTATTTTTCTCCATACAAAGTTCAAAAATTGTAATTAATCTCTATTTTAGCCAATAAACCGCCCACTATCACGCCCACTTTTTTTATATTAGAATTGTAGAAGGCTGAAAATTTCATAATAAATCTTTCTTAAGTTAAAACCATTACAAGTGTGTGTTTTTTTTGTAAATTCGCCTACTACCACGCCCACTTTTCTTATATCTGATATTCCCTTTACTTTATATCCCTTGAAAGTTTAAATTTTTTAAATAAAACCTCTTGAATCTTATTTGTAAGACAAACATATGTATTTTTTTTAAGGTCCGCCTACTGTCACAACCACTATTTTTATATTGGAGTTTTTTTCTTTTATACATGTATATACAGTAAAACCCGCTTAAGAAAAACTGCAAAATGTCACAGCCTTTCTTTCACTTAAGCGGAAAAAAAATTCACTTAAGCGGAGTCCGGAACATATCAGAAATTCAAATGTCATTTTCGTGATGAAAATCTGGTAGAGGTAAAAAATAAAAAAGAAGTAAAAGCGTTCAGCAAATTTTTTGTTCTGTTCTATTAATTTTTTTTTTCACTTAAGAGAGTTTTTTCAATGAAAAATATTAAATCTAACTGAAAATATGTTTCAGGTATCCGGGTTTTTCACTTAAGGGAGTTTCGCTTAAGCGGAGTGTTATAAAGGTAATTAGTCGACAAATACTCGAGGATGAAAAAAGTATTTCAAAAAAGCGGGTTTATCTCTTAAGCGGGTTTCTCTTAAGCGGGTTTTACTGTATTTACATTTCTTTGACAGTTGAAATTTTTTAGTTTGACAAAAATTTTCAATGTGTTCAATGTTTTTTTCTTCAAAATTTTTTCATTGTTAAGTACCTACCTACAAATTTTGGTTAAAAATTTCGGTGTTCTTATCAATTTTTAGTCAAATGGTGTCAAGCACCTACATACTTATTCTTTAATTTTTGAGCAAATTCAAAATAACGAAAACTTTTTTTTTTAATGAGAAAAAATCTTTTTTTTTTTAGTTTTAGTTCTTGATGCTGGCGACCGTAAAATGGGCGAAGCGCGGGGAACGTTGTCCGAACGGAATACCCAATTTTATAAAACAATTTTATCATTTGCTATAGGTATCGTTCATTGTGATTTGGCAAAACTGACTGAATAAATGACTGCCAATTTGACAGATGAAGCTTCAACAATATGGCCGCTATTAACTGTTCGGAAGTCCCTATTGGAAGATCCTTTATTTATATTTAAGAAAACTATCTTATCCCATCCAAACGGATCCCTCTCATTTGATTTTTTTCACCCACACGGCTCTACTTTTCTATGACTCTGTGTTCAAATGGATGGCTAATCAGAAATAAGTGCTTTCGGAAAAGCAGTTTAATGACTTTCTAAGGTGTTTTATTTTTTATTGAAAATCTCATCACGAATCAATAAACAAGAAATTTGATTTTCCATTTTATTTATTTCAAGTAAAAATTAATTTTCGTTTAAAGTTTACCAATATTCCTAACCTATACCTACCACTTGATTGTTTTCATTTCACTTAAAATAAAATAATACGAATACTCTTAAAACAAATAATATGAACCTATACTTAAAAAAAGTATATTTAATTGCAAATTTGAAGGAACATCAGATGACAATTATATATATTAAAACCATTAATTAAATTGAAATGAAATACATTATTTTATTTTTTTTTCATTTACATAATAATCCTGGGTACATCACAAATAACCGATATGGGTAATGTGGTTTGCTTTGTGCTGTTGAAAATTTTCTCTATTTTATTCGGAAATAATTACTCATTCTGATGATGCTGTGCTGTACTGTGCTCGGGACAAAAACTAATTAATTTATACAATTAAATTTTACTTTTGTTTCATTTTACACTAAAAACAACAAAATCGCAATGGGAAATGAATAAAAAAAAAAATACAAAAATGAAAACAAAACCCAAAGCACTAATATGGCCAATTTTAAATGAAAAGGCTTTGCTTTGATGATACTATATATAAATAAAAGTCCTTCCTAATTATATGCCTACTTAATTTTATTATTTTTTTTTTTCATCGTGTTATGGCTATAAGTTTAATATATGAATATCAGTTACGGTAATGATGATGCTTTATGGTTAGATTAAAAAAAAATAATTGTATTAGCACATAATTAAAGTATAACGTTAATGCTATTTAAGATTAAAAAAAAAAGTGCACGACTGGGTCGTACGTAATTGGTTTTAGATTCAAATTAAATGAAAAAAAGATTGAAAAAAAAATTCGTCAACAGGTTATGAGATGAAAACATAATTTGTGTTTGTCGTGGCATTGAAAATAAAAAAAAAAAAATATATTTTACTCAAGAAAAAAATACACTTAAAAATTTAACAACAAAAAGAAATATATCTGCTTATAATATGTACCTTTCAGATTTTGATTTTAAAAGTAAAAACAGAAAGATGGCAAGGACAAAAAAAAAACCATAAAAAAAGGATAGAAATTTCGAGGAAATCGTTTTGATTTATTTTACGATAGTTTTTTTTTTCTATTTATTTCTTCATCTTGAAACGAACATTAGGTTTTTTTTTGTATGTTCCTATACATTTATGAAAGAATAGAACTACATATTTCTTCGAAAACTGAATAAAATCAGTTCAAATTCCGGAAACCCATTAAATAAATTTAAGTTTAGTTTACGTACTGTTTTACTACGTATTTTATATCATCATAAAATATATATGAAATAAACAAACAAGATAATTTAATTGTAACAAGGAGGTTTTTTTGTTAATGCGGTATAAAAAATACAAATCATTCTGATTTGGCATAAAGTAGGAATGTATGTAGGTAGGTATTTTCTTTTCTTTTTTTATTTGGTTATATAGGGGAAATGGATTAGAGTCAGAGGTTCTTATTATAGATTTTCAAGTTATAAAAACAACCTACCGCAGTAAGTCATATAAATCTTTGACATTTGTAAACAAAAATAAAAAAAACATTTCTTTTTTTTACAACCCAGGATGGGTATACATAGTATGTAGGTATATAATGATGTATTTACTGGAATAAGGCATATAAAGCTTTATTTTTGAAAAAAAAAAAAAATACAAAGATGTTAAAAGGATTTGATATGATTATATGCATGTTTTATTTTCATTAAAGATATTTGTTAAGGATTTTTTAAGTTAATGTTTATACAAGATGAAAAAAAATATTGTAATAACACAAATTAAACCGCGAAAACCTTTTATACTGTCAAAATAAAAAAATTTCTTTTATTATTTTTTTTTTGTTTAAAAAAATCTGCTTGGAAAAGAAAGAAAATTTAAAAGGATACCGAATTCAGTTATACAAATTATTTTTTTTTATATGAAGCACTTAATTTATAAGACCCTAGGTCTTACTGGCATATATATGTTTGTGTTGTTTTTTTTTTTTTTTTTTTTTTTAAGCATAGATTGACATTAATTTCAATAAGGTAGACCTAAGCCCAGCCAATATAAAGCCATAAAAACAGCCCAATTAGGAAATATCGTCATAACTGTCAAAATTCCCCATCGATATGAGTGCTGATAACACTTTGACGGGGGGGGGGTTCAAGGCCCCCAAAATGGTTTTTTAGGAAAAACTCCCAAATGATTGGTTTTACGAAAAAAATATCAAGGAATAATTTGCTACAAAAAATATCGAAATCCTTTTTTTCATAAAAAATACCCTTTTTAAAATAAACCCGCCGGAAGAGTTAAGGGTTTTTACTTTTCCCTATATATGGTAGTATTAGCTATATTAATGTTGGGATGAAGGATTCACTTTCGAAGAGTGAAGAAAAATAAATAAATGATTGTTATTACGAAAAACAAAATAAAAGGATTGTTTTCTAAAATAATATAAAATAAAATATGATAACAAATATATATATCTATAAAACCAAACCAAAACTAATCATTATTGGTTCTCATTGGCCCCTATTTCTAACAGTAGAGTATCTTATTTAAAAACTTGTGCATTTTGTGCTAAAAGCATCAATTTTTATATATTAAGTACCTAAATTATGTGAACATGATTTTAATTTTATCTGTCCACCCCTTTAGGTGGGAAGGGCAAATTAAAAAAAAAAATTATAGAAAAATAATGTTAAAACACAACGACAACACTTAAAATATCATGTTATAGCTTTTACTTAAAGTCAGTAATTAATTTTGTAATAATGTATGTTTAATTATAAAAAATGCCTAAAAATAAATAATATGTACAATGTACATATATTGTTTGGCAACAGCAAAGTAGATTTTCTTTAACATTTGCTAATTAACCTAAATTATCTTAGTAAATTGCTAAGTGAAAATATTTAAATTCATGAATTAAGTTTTGATGAACTACGTTTTAGTTGATTTGTTAATTATTAAATAACTTATAATTATTTTTATTTATTTATAGGGATGTTAATGTTTAAAAATTTTACATTTTTATATTATTTCTTTGGGAGATTCCTTGAAAAAGTCATAGCACATAAAATACGTCTATATAAATAAAAAGAAATAAGTTTTCTGTCTTCTGTGATTTTACAGGAAAACCGATTCTCCTACAAGAATACTTTCACTACACCTAAAATTAGGGTAATTTCCATAAGATGCGTTTAGGGAAGGATTGGCCTAAAACAAGCCTTTAATATTTTTTTATTGAAGTTGTTGAAGTTATTTTTTTTTTTAAGTTAATTTTCAAACTCAGAATTAAAAGAAAAATAATGTTTTTTACTGTTTGTTTGGTTTGTTTTAGTTCATCAATCAAAGTTACAATGCTTTAGTGGTAGAAACCAAAATCGTTATTAATAACGTAAAATTTTGAACAAAATCAAATTGAAAATTTTTGTTTTAATTTTTTTTTTAATTTGCGAGTTGCAAGATAAATTTTTCAAATTGTTTTTTTTTTTTTCAAAGTATTCACAATTTGATTTTAAAAGAAAATTAAATAATGGACTTTAGTTTAAAAAAAAAGATATTCTAAGAGTGTAATTTTTTTTTTTAAAGCTCACTTTTTTTTAAATTAGCATTTCGCCTATAAACGGGTATAAATACACCCTCTTTCCATTAAATTTTTTTCTCGCCTCAACCCAACCAACAAACTTCAGTTTTATGTCGCAATTTATGCGAACCAATCCAATCGTAAGTCGAAAAATTCAAGAAAAATATTATTAATTTAAAAAGTAAGACAAATCTGAGTTACAATGTTAACATTTTACAGAAAAAGACAGAATTCAAATTTCAAAACCTCTCATTTTTAGTATATATAAATAGATCGAAATAGATAATAGAAAAGCATGCAAAAACGACCTTTAACCGTGGATATGTATACATTGTACATATTATACAGCATTTAGTTACATGCGTAAAAATTTCATTCAAATCGCTTGGTTCGTCGAAATTTAATCGATCGTAGCCTGCTACTCAGTGCAACGCGACAAAAAAAAAAAAATAAAAAAAAAAATAACCAAGCTAAAACTATAAATTCATAAAGAGAAAAGTATGTATGTATCTTTAAAACTTTATTTTAGCGCAGAGTTTTTAAAGTTTTAGCAGAAAAATGATCGGTTAGAAACAACGTCAAACTTGGTTACGTTAAATAACAAACATTTTTAATAAAAAACCTGCAAACTCACCAGTTTAAATTATACGAGTCAACTTGATTAAACAAAATTATTTAAATCAACACACTGATTCAGTTAAAGTGTACTTAATTTTATTAAACTCCTTTTGGGTTAGTTTGTTCCGTGTGAATAACCAATTAAGTTAGAATGAGCCATATTAATTCGCTAATAGTGACCAATCTACTCAGATATGTGTGAATTTAACTAATAATAATTATTTGATTTAAACAAGCTACTCGTTTGACATAAACGATGTTCAAAATTGCGAATTCTAACAAAGTTTCTCCATAAATATAACCTTTTTAGATTTGTATTTTAATCGACTACGTTAGAATTAACATGTAATTTTTACCCCTGACTGCAATGTGCTTTATATACTCGATGTGACTTGCTTGCTTTTCAATAAAGTTAGCAAGGTCACTCGATTATACCCATGATTCGAGGATCTGCTCATTTCGACAAATGCTTTGCCAACTTCACATGATGTGCAATGATATACATCCTCAATTTTAACTATAAAATATACATCTAACAAAAATATGTGAACAAATCTTCTGAACTGATTTATCGAAGCAATAAAAACTATCATATTATAATTTTGGGCTTTTTTTTATAATAATCATTATTTATTTACTACAACATAAATTTAATTTTTATATGTGGATTGAGATTTTAATCCTTAGGTTTTGCATGAACAACTTCGAATTCGAACTGATTTAAACCATTCATTTCACACCCAGAAACCATCATTCTCTGTAGATATTTATCTTCTGGTAGATACTATATGTGTAGTGTATATAGGTATGTGTTAAATAAAAATGGCGAATATTCTACGGATGAATGATTTTATTTTATTGCTTCCTTAAAAGATGTAGGTGGTGGCGGTGGTGGTGGAGAAAGGTTCTTATGTTGGTTTTATCGTTGTTTTTTTTTTGTTCATTTTTATTGAACCATATACCAGAATCTATATGTAGATAAAGAGATACCTTGTGTGTATATTTTAACTTTTTATGTGTGATAATAACAAATAATCTTATATTGAGATCATAAAATCGAGATATTATTTGTTTGTATTGTATTTTTATATATGAAATGATATCCTCTATATTTTCCTTAGAATTTTTTTCTTTTTATATACCTATCTATACTCCTGATCCATATATATGAAAATATGTATGAGTAATCTTTTTTATCAATATAATAAAATTTGTAGAAATATGTATTTGAGAATGACTATATTGAAGTTCATTGGCTAAAATGTTAAATTTTTAAACTATATATCACAAACAAATTTTATAAGCCTCATGTTAAGGTGTATTATCCCAAGCAACATCATCCATCATAAGATGCTCCAAGAGCTTAACTAGACTATAGTAAGGCTACTAAAGTAATTTTGAAGAATACTCCTAAATTGTTATAACACTGTTAAAAGCGTTAAATGGCGTAGTTATGGGAGGTTCTCACCTCAACTAAGTCTTGTAATGAGAATGTGTATCTTCTAATAAGATTAGCTCAAAAGAGAACTGTGTACATAATTTGTAAACTTTAAAAATTGTATATATCTTTCTCACTTAGCATTTTCTGAGAGAGAAACAAACTGAAAGGCTTTTGTGAGAATATTTATTTTGTTTTAATTATTTTATTACTTATTAGCTCTCATAACCCTCCTATTCCAATACTTTTGGTATTTGAACTTCAGATACTCTTGATATAGGAGGTAATAAACTCAGATCCTATAAGTGTTTTCATAGAAGTATAAAAATACTAAGGATCTGTTTCACAATATCTGAGTAAAGTTCTGATTAGTTACTTGACACATAAATACTGCCATAGGGTCATAAGTCAACAGGAGAAAAACTTAAAATTGTTTTTTGACGACTTGAATAGGTTATAAATGGAAAAATATTATTTTTTGGTTTGTGGACTTATGACCCTGTGCCAGTATTTATGTGTCGAGTAACTAATCAGAACTTTACTCAGACATTGTGAAACAAGCCCTAAAACTTGTATATAAGTGTTGTTATGGGATTATAAAGACTACGAACATCTGTTTAGAGCTGAATTTTCACAAAAGGATTCTTATAAGACTGTAAGTTTATATAATCCTATTCCAAGAAAAATTGATTTAGCTATAAGATTTAAGTACATTGAAGAGAGTAAAAGAGAGAAAAGTGTTCAACTCTTAAAACAAAAAAGCTATGAGACATATTTAATTTTCATAACAAGAAAATAATTTATTAAGTGAAGCAATGGATATTCCATTGAAATCAGAAAAATCGTCTGGGAGATTTTTTCGGATTTCGAGAGCTTAGCTCTGGAGAGTGGAGAGTTTGTTAGTTGAGATAGCTTGAATTTTATAAGTCTTTACTAAAATATTCTTAATTTTAAACTTTTTTCTACAAGTATCATACTTATAACCTTTATTCTTAATGAAAGCCCTTCCACACTGTCCCACTGAGTATTAATAAATGTCAAATTGAAAGTGGGAAAGAATTCCATGCTACTGCCAAATTTGTGGGAGCAGTTTAAGTTAACCTCAATACAAATGTGATGAAATATGTGATAGAATTAGAACCATTTCTTAAAATTCTCATGTATTAATACATGTCAAATCTTGGAGGCTGGAATATCACGCTATGTAAGATGACCTGTCATATTTTGTTTCTACACTATTATACATGATTTGCTTCAAACTTCTTTGACATGTGTTAAAACTCAGTGGGATAGTGTGGAAGGGCTTTAAGCTCTGCCTGAAACAGCGACAGTTCATCAAAAATTAAGCAAACATAAAATTTTGACTCTCATATAATATTTTCAAAGTGACATTTGGAGTTACTTTTGATACTAAAAAGATAAAAAAGGCATTTGGTGATTTTATAACTTTAATTAAATGTTAAAAAGTAATGTAATGACGTATAACACTGCGTCTTCTCCACCACCGACCGACCGATAAACGGTGTTTAAAAATACAAGCACCATACAACACTTTCAACACTCCTGACCTTTCCACTTAAACCATCTCTGATGAAGTATACTAAAATACGAATATTATTTTCTTCATCATATTATAGTTCGCATTCAGTGTGAACCAAAATATGTATAAGAGACCATGAATGAACCAAAGAAAGGCGAGCCCGGCTATAGTTTGAATATAGTACAAATCAAGCGTACGTGGTTAGTCTTTCTTTTGAAAAGCATTGGCTCCTGAAGTGACAGGTTAAAGTAGTAAGTAAGTGGCACCTGCTATCTCATAAGTGGCGTCTGCTATTTTAGACTGTATTTAAGTGGTGTCAGCTATCTTAGACTGTAATTTAGTAGCGTCTGCTATCTCAGACTGTAATTTAGTGGCATCTGCTATCTCAGACTGTAATATAATGGCGTCTGCTATTTGATACTGTAATTTAGTGGCGTCTGCTATCTCAGACTGTAATTTAGTGGCGTCTGCTATCTCAGACTGTAATATAATGGCGTCTGCTATCTGATACTGTAATTTAGTGGCGTCTGCTATCTCAGACTGTAATTTAGTGCCGTCTGCTATCTCAGACTGTAATATATTGGCGTCTGCTATCTAAGACTGTAATATTATGTCGTCTGCTATCTGGTACTGTAATTGAGTGGCATCTGTTATCTCAGACTTTAATTTAGTGGCGTCTGATATCTCAGACTGTAATATAATGGCGTCTGTTATCTCAGACTGTAGTATTATGGCGTCTGTTATCTGATACTGTAATTCAGTGGCGTCTGCTATCTCAGACTGTAATATAATGGCGTCTGTTATCTCAGACTGTAATATAATGGCGTCTGTTATCTCAGACTTTAATATTATGGCGTCCGCCATCTGATACCGTAATTTACTGGAGTCTGCTATCTCAGACTATAATTTAGTGGCGTCTGCTATTTAAGATTGTAATATAATGGCGTCTGTTATCTCAGACTGTAATATTATGGCGTATGCTATCTCAGACTCTTATTTAGTGGCGTCTGCTATCTCAGACTATAATTTAGTGGCGTTTGCTATCTCAGACTGTAATATAATGGCGTCTGCTATCTCAGACTGTAATATTATGGCAAATCCTGTTCTTAACCTAGAACCATACCAAAAATACTTTAACATCGTATTAAATCGTCTATAATTTTGCGCCAATGTCTTTAGAATCATAGTTTTTTTTTAGGTTAACTTGCTCAAAAAACACAATTCCCATAAATCAATCCATATATACGAAAGTTAAAACCTACAACAATTACATGACTGCGTAGTTTAACATGGACACTTAATATCTCAGTCAATTCAAAATGACCGTTCCCATTTGGCTATATAATAAAGTTAAGGCATCTTAAAATTAATATTACACCATAGACAAACTTGAAATATAGTAAAAATTCACTTAAGTTAATATACTCCCCACAAGGATGCTATAAAATGAATGACCCTAAAACTTGATCCAGATAACCATAAACCATAGAATCAACAGCAAAAGAAAATTCGAAACCATATATTTTTAAATACTCTGGGTGCTCATAAAAAAACGAGTAAGTATCTATATAGACAAAAATCATAAAACCACATTAAGCTAATGAAAATAATTGCATCTCCCATGTTTGATATTTTATATAAAATAAAAAATAAAATAAAATATGTATAAGTATATAACTATATATACAGTACCTATGTATGTATATATTTTATGGATATATAAATTTATTTGACTTACCCGCCTTGTGTGGCACTCGATATTGACAAGGTGAATATTGAATTCGTGTACCCATCACAGTTGCATGAATCTGTATAACGTCCGCCATTGCCAGAAGCCCAAACGAATATCGAACCTTTGCCCTGACGACCGCTCGTAACTCCATAGATGAATGCACGTCTTGCCAATGGACCAGGACCATCGACCGTTGAGCCATCATCTTCAGGTCCCCATGAGGCACTATAAATATCGATATGTTGGGGGTTCAAACTAAGTGCTTTGGCTTCGACGGCATCATTAACGCTGCCATCCAACATCCGTACGCCTAATGAAGATACACAAAATGAAATTCAGTATGAGATACAATAGAATGATAAGGGCTGCTTTGCTATCCCATTCCGATCCAATCCGACCCACGACGACGATGTATATTGTCGTTGTCGGTCGGGTCGTTCGAACGATAATAAGGTAAAGATACATTTATGCATTCATTCATTCTACTTTCACCAAAAATATACTCGTATTGTGGCATGGATAATATACCCAACCTAAACACAGTGTATATCAGAGCGTCATAGTAGAGGAGGAATGGTTGTTTTTTTCTTTTTAATCCCAGATAGTATTGATTATAGATAAATATAGTGTAATATCATAGAGTAAATGAAAAAGAGGGGAAATTCAGTCCCTTTGTCCGCATTATATAATATATAGTGTGCGCACACAGATAATAAGCTGGATCTATGCAAACAAATGAGATGCGGAGAGCTGTTAGGTATCTACGTTTTACATTATTTGGACTTAATTAGCTTATTATCACCCTGAATGTTAATTTACTGGTGTAGAGTACAAAGTTAACTGTAAATTGAGGTTTATTAAGTAACCCGAGGATGGGATAATATGAAGGATGCTTGGGTATAGCCTTAAACTACATCATATACACGCAGAAAAATATAATTATTAACTGAGAGCGTTTTTCGGTGAGTTAAATATAACGTAGTCAAGGGTAAAAATTACATAGTTCACTCTGTTAATTTCAACGTAGTCAACTCGATTAAAATATATTTTTTTAAATAAAAACATAAAATCGTTATATTTATATATGGAGAAACTTAAGTTATAGGATTTGCAATTTTGAAGATCGTTTATGTTAAACGAGTAGCTTGCTTAAATCAAATAATATTATATTTAGTTAATTTCACACATCTCTGAGTATACAGATCGGTTACTGTGAGCGATTTAATATATTTCATAAACTAACCTTATTGGTTATTGAAACCGAAAAAACTATAACCGAGAAGTAATTTAATACAATTTAGTACACTTTAACCGAATCAGTGTCAGATTTAAATAATTTTGTTTAATAGAGTTGACTTGTATAATTTAACCTGTTTGCAGGTTGTATGTATATTAACAATGTTTATTATTTCACTTAACTGAGCTTTAGGTTGTTTTTAACAGATCATTTTTCCGGGTGTATTATATATATCTATATACACACACACAACACAACAAACAACAAGCATTAATTTAATCTTTTTGTACAGATTCGGGTTTTATATACGAGTATATAGTAGTAAAGTAAAAGAAGGGAAGGTGTATCAAAGATTAATATTATCCTAAAGATGTACCTTACAATTTTAAAAGAGATTAAAATTGTATATATGCGTATACGTATAAAAAGGGAAAACAATTGGTTAAGGGTTACTTTTACAGCATTGAGGCTTTAAAATCATAGGAATATTTGCTTTTCTTCTTTTGTATTAATTTTAAGATAGATGTTTGTCCTATATTTATAGAGTTGAACATTTTTAAAGTAGAAAATTAATAATGTTTAGTATGAAAACATATATTCATACTTTTCAAGAAAAGGTATGTAATCAATAGATGGAAATACAAATGATATCGCAAATAAGTAAAGGGTAACGTAAAGGCTTCGTCAATCATAAACGAGTATTTATTTTCAAGATAAAAACCATTGATCAACAAAAAGGAATAGAAACTTAAAGTTTTTGATTGGTAAATCTGACAGTAATCTTTACACTGGAATTTGTTCTTATATAAGAAAGTTCCTTATAATGAAGTTATATTTAATTCCCATTCCACATTCCACATTTTATATACCTTTAAATTTAAAAAACTAATTCTTTAATAATATTTGGAGATAATCTATGTTAACCTATGCTACAAATTTTCTTAGTAGCTCAGGAAATTTTGAACAAAAAACAAAAAGACAAATTTAGAAAATATTCCGAAAAAGCTGAATTTTGGTAAAAAGCTAAGGCTAAAGCTTGAGCATTTCTTAAAAAGTACCCAACATTTTGACCTGTGCTTATGTTTTTAGAAAGGGAAGGGGGGTGACATTTATTATTTTGTAAATATCTCCAATACTATCAGTTTTTTTTTTTCTTTTTTTGAAATCTGTAAAAATAAAAATTGTAATTTCAACAAAAAAAAGATTGTATAAAATACCTAACACTTTTTTTTGTTGTTCTCCATAGATTTCGAGAAAACTTGCGAAAATTTTACAATAGTTATGTTATTTTGCAAGTCCATATGGAGTTGAAAGAAAAAAACAATGCTGGCACTGGAGTAAAAACTTGATACTTTTTTTTGTGATTTCCATAGCAAAATTCTTGTCGAAAAGTCATAAAAAAAAACTCCAAATAATTGTATTGATGTACCGGGGAAAAATTAAACATGACGTCGACAAAATTTCCACAAAGCTTAATTTTGTTGAATATAATATATTTGTTAAGAAGTACTTTTGAAGTAGGTACCAATGCAATGTATGTACACCCTCTGATTTCTGATATAAATTCCAATTCAAGAGAAAAAAAAAACCGCTCCAACAGGGTTTTTTTAAATAAATTTTTTATATTTAAAAATTTGTAAACATTTTAAAGAAAAATCTAAATTCGTAAGTAATTTTCAAAAAAATTATTTTAAAATTTTTTTTGAAGTCCAAAATTTATTTTTTTGAAAATTTTAATCTGTAAGCTCTTGTGTAAAAATTTCATTAAAATCGTGTATAAACACATAATGGGATAGTCGGAAACCAACAAAATGATGTTATGAGAGATACCATTTTTACGATACATACATTTTTTTTTTGGTAGATCGTACTGCGGTCACCTAAAATTTAATCAAAATCGGAGAAGAACGGGTAAGGAAAATTAAAATTTTTCAAAAACACAATATATAGGAGGGACCATTATTTGTGGTAAAAGAATAATATTCATTTAAAATCTACTACTTCTGGGTGTCAAGTTTAATAAAAATCGATGAAGTCATTTTCCAATTATTTAATGTCTCAACAAAAATTTTGTAACTTTTTTTTTAAATCCTAAAAAAACATTTGGGTATACAATTTTTTTTTAACTTTTTTTAAACATTCTCCATTAAAAACTTAATCAAAATCAGTTAAACCATTTTTGGGAAAATTCAAAATAAAAAATGGTTCTATGGGAGGTACTATATCTATAACCATTTTTCCGAATTTCTTTAATTATAAAATGGTGGCCTTTTGTAAACAATATTATGGAATTTTTTTTAAGTTGTGAGCACGTTTTTGAGAAAAATAAGATTTTCATTATTTGCTAAGAAAAATTGTACTGCGGGTACAGTTATTTTTGATATTAAAAAAAGAAAAAAATATGTCGGGGGAATGCCCAAAAAATACTAAGGTACCAATGGTTTGAAGAAAATCGGCTCACCCGTTAAGGCTGCAGCCGAAAGGACAGGATAGGCAGACATCCGGACAGAATTGCGAGACCCACTTTTTTGGACTTCGCTATCATCGTAATGTAATGTTTGATCAAAATCCAGAATTCGATTTCTCTTACGAATCCATAACTTGCCGCTATAGTACCATACCTATATGTATGTACAATGTACATACATATGTACCTACCTACATATATATCGCAAGTAAAAATCCAGTCTACCTGGCCATTAGTTTAGAAAATAGTTTGTATTCCCTTTCTCTATTGAAATTTCAATTAATTCCATCTCTGTCCGCAAGTTCACATCTGCCCCAAACGACTCTATACCGTTATGACAAACAAAAAGTTATATAAAAAACAAATTTGGAAATTTTCCAAAAAAAACACTAGTTGCTAATATGTATTAATGCAAATCGCGTTGGCTGAAATTGCAAAGACAGGCAGACTTCCCTATAATCACAATATGCCTGGAAAATTACGAGATAGAGATGAGAAGGGATTTCCATACGATAAGCGGATACAAGCTATATGCTCACTAGCCATAATGTGACATCGTAATCGCATATTAGATTCTGTTCTTAAAGAAAAAAGATAATTTCATTTAGTTTTAATTTCACTCGTACGGTTCTCATCATTTGAAAAAAAAATTATTTAAATTCTAAATTCATTTCATTTAAAAAACAAATTAATTCTAAAAGATAATTGTGATATTACATAAAATCCATAATGGCGACTTGGGTGTATCTAATGAGTAGTATACCTTTATCGGTGAAATAAAATAATTTTAATTGATTGTTTGAGCAAAAAAGCTGATCAATTTTAAATAAAAGATATTATTTTAAATAACACAAAAAAAAAAAAAAATCGGTTGGTTGTGTAATTTTGATCATCTTCATTCGGTTAAAATAAACGAGGAGATTATTTAAAATTCAAGATTCTAACCCATTTATTTGGTAAGATTAAATAAATGTGTTTGATTGTTATAGCCAAAAAGTTGAGTAATTTTGGCCATCACCATTCTGTTAAATTAAACGAGAAAGTTTGTTAATATTCGAAGTACTTAAACAGTTATTAGTTCATTTATATATTTATATATAATTTGCTATGCAATTTTAACAAATATCATTCACTGAAAATAAATAAATGTTTATTTAATTTTAATATTCACGATTCAGTTAAAATAAACGAGAAGATTATTTAATATTCGAATTTTTAATTAATTTACTTATAGTAATATTAAAAATAAGTGTAATTGATTGAATGTACCTAAATACTCGGTAAATTTAAAATTAATTAATTTTGGTTTAATTCAAACAAGAAGATTGTTAAATTAAATAAGAGATGAAATTTACTAAATAAAATAATCATTTTTATTTCAGCAAGTTACTCATATAACAGAAATTATCTTCAAAGTTGCAAATCCTTACGAAGTTTTTTCATTAATATAACCTTTTTAGGTTTTTATTTTAAACAATTTATTTTAATCGAGTCGACTACATTAGAATTTACATAGTGAACTGTGTAATTGTTACCCTTTATTACGTAATTTTTAACACATTTTTTTTAACCCATTAAAAAACGCTCTCGTTTAAAAATTATTTTTCTGCGTAGAGAAAGAACATAATCATTTGATTTAAAAAATTATGATTCAAATAAAAAAAACTTCTTAATCTTATAACAGATATTTTAATTTTATAATTATAGTGAGTGTTTTTGAGACTTTTCTTTCTGATCATAAGCTAAATCAAAAATTTTAATTTTTCTATCGTTCCATCAAAAATTTGATAGGAAAAAACCTAACAATTGTGTTTTTTTTGATTTGTTTATTTTCAAAGTAAAATTCAAAGTAAAAAAAAACACAAACTTAAGTTTTTTTTCTATGAATTTCATATTAGATATTATATCCTTCCGATAGTGTGAATTTTTAGCAATTCAAAAAATACTCAATTTTATAGTTATTGTTTGGCTAAAAGAGCGAATAAAAGTTCTTTTTTTTTTGTTGTTTTTTTTTTACCCTCAATGCAAAATAAGACTCCAATAAAAATAAATAGCTAGATGACTTTAAGCTGCCTAAACAACATAACATATATCCCTTCTCACACACATATGATGCTTTCTTCAACCTGCTGAACGACGACGCGAAGACTGACAAAAAAACAAAAAAATTTCAAAAATTCTTAAAAAATAAAACTATAAAATTTGCACCATTGCACATAACATGTCAAGTTTATTGATAAGAGCAATCGAATGTGCCATTTCGTATTTTATCCTTATATTTTCTTCCTTATAAAAATGGAAGACATCAGTTTGTGCATGTGTGTGTGTGTGTGTATATATCCTTTTTATGTAAATGTTCTTGGCTCTATATCCATTTTTGGCAATTCCCGACGCAGTGTGTTGCTTCAGAATACTTTTTTCTTTTTCATTAATGGTGTCAGTTTTTCAACGTATTCTCGACGTTCGGCATTCTTTAGTTCCCCCCAAACCTCTCCCTCCATAATCATCTAGATCTTGTCTCACAATACACATATTCTGTACATATGAAGGTATAGTTGTTACCCTTTCTTTTTTATATGCTCAACGGACCATCCGACGACGACCTCGGGCGAATCTGTCTTTCAGCTCATTGGGATCCTTTATTCGTTGCGAACACACACATTTTTGGTATAAGGGATCCCCAACACCAAGAGTGGTTGTGGATATTGGCATGCTTTTAGCTTAACGCGCATCGCATATCGAAGGAAAGTCATTCCGGATGGGTAGGTCGTCGTCGTCGTCGTCGTCGTCGTCGACGTCGTCGTTATCCTGTAACCAATCCCAAAGGCCTTGCGGGCCACATGTCTTACCGAAAAAGCAAAAATTACCATACCATCTCAATACATTCCCTGCAATGTCCCATCTCCACTGTTATCCTTGTGAATGTTCTTTTAAAACGTGTGTGTCTGTACGTTCGTCTGACGGGTGGTTATACTTGGTTAAAGGGATACTGAAATACCCACGAAGGACCCTCCTCACAATTTCATTGATGGGATTGGCATAAGGAATGTTTTATTTTGTACTCACCATCGCCATCACTATCGTCACTTTTATCCTTGAACCGGGTTTAATATCATTTAACAAACAAGCATGTGCGTGCAGGGTCCTTGGAAATGCGATCCTTTTGAATCATAACAACAAACCAACAATTTGCTACATGTTGCTCCCCCTTTTTTTTTTTTTTCGTCGTCGTTGTTCGCCCATTAGTGTGTTGAGTTGTTTTAGTTTTTTTTTTTCAATTTTTTTTTTTTGGGCAAGATTTTGTGGCATGTTGTCAAGACTTATCGTGTTTTCAATTTATAATTTAATAATAATGTGTATTTTATATTAAGAAGAATTAAATTAACTTATTCGAAGAGATTCTAGTTTTTTTTTTTTTTTTTTTTTTTGATTAAAATTGAAGAATTTAAAAATTGTTAACAAATATGTTTTATTTATTTTGTACTTTTACTTTAACATTTTGAATAAATTTTGTTGAAAACTTTTACAATAGAATTTTCAGCTTAACAAAGTTCGAAAACTTCTTTACATAACTTTCTGTCTTAAATTTATTATGAAATATGTAGCTTTAAATATTTAATTGGTGTCTGGTTAAATGTCATCATTTATATGAAAGACATCGCATGATTACAATGAAGTTGGAAGTTTTCCGAGGGGTGTAATTTGTAGATTTTCTCTTGAATTAGGTACTATAAATATATATTTTGTAATTTTCGCAAGTTTCAATGAAAGATATGTGCTTCCGCTAGGATTTAATTTCTGAGTGTTGATATTTTAAATTTCAAACTCCTTGACACACAACCAAAATGCTTTCAGCGAATTTAAAAGCTGAATTGGGTACATCAGCTTCTAACTTTTTCTTTAGGCGGAAAGAGTTTCGATTTTATTCCACAAATTCAATCATAAAGTATTAAATAATAAAAAGCTCTTTTAACATCCTTGTACTGGCTTTTTATCTACTACCTTATTCCCACTGCAATCTTGGAAAGCTTTCGTCTCGGCTTCAGCCTTAGATAAATTATTTCACACTTTCCCTTAAAATAAATAAATAAATTGGGGCGCGACAGCTCTTGCAGAACCAAAGCCTAGTGACTTACAACTCTCAATTATTCGTGTGTGCGTGTTATTCGTAGGAATGGAGAGGACCTACAATTTTCTGCTGAATCCGAATGGCTAACGTGAGAACTGAAAACCAATTTTCAAAGACAAGAGATATTCTTGGAGGATTTGTCGATTCCTCGCAAGAGGCAATAGCCCGTGAAAAGTATTGCTGTTTTTAGGTGGCATAAGCTGGGAATCGAACCCACGGCCTTTATTCAGCGCAATAGTCCTAAGTACTAACCATTAAGCAACGGGCTACTACAATTTTTCCGTTACACTATAACAATTGCAACTCTAGCTGCCTGAACAGAATAGAGTGCTGTGGATTGGAACTGGAGCTGATATAGCTGTCAAAAAGGATTGTATGTGCTATTTTTTACGTCACAATGCAGCTATACAGCTTTTTGAGTATTAAAGAAAAAAACTAACAAGCTTAGTGTCCATTTTTGATTTAAATTTTTATTTTTGCGAAATTAATAACCAATTAAAGCTATAATATTTTTTCTGGCTCTTTTTTCTTCATGCTTTTTTAAACATGAAAAGTTAAAGTTGGCGAACTCGTTAAGCTCCCTCCGCACCTCCGATGTCAACAGTGTTGCATTGTGTACGTTATATTGAATGTTGGATAGCTATTTCAGTTTTCGCAGCCAGTTACAGCTCCGCGTCGCCATTGTGTTTAGGCAGTTTTAAGACTCGAACTTCTGTTTCTCGTGATCTTACTTTTTCTATCTGAGAATTTGGTGTTCCTGCCTTTTTTTTCCCGTAGGTCTCTTGTTTAGGCAGTTTTAAGACTCGAACTTCTTTTTCTAGTAGTCTTACATATTTATTTCTGAGAAGTCGGTGTTTCTTTATCTTTTTTTTCCCGTTGAGCTCTTGGGATGCTTTTTCAGCAGCTTTGGTCGTAGTTTTAAGTATTGACTGGTAGGCTTCATTTTTGGCCTCGCATGCATCAGTTTTCTGCACTCTTCATCAAATCGGGGGTTTTGTTATGGTTTTCAGTGAAACCAAGTGTATCAGTGGTGGTACTTCTGATGGTATGTTGGCAGTGTTTCCATTGGTCCTCTGCACTTGATACTGTTCGCAGCTTTGGTGAAATATTAAGAAAGTTCTAGCAGTCCGCTTACCATTATTGCGTCATGCAGATTTCTTCAAACGTACTTGAGCTATACTATACCAAAAAAAGTGGTCCAAGTATTCGTGTGCTCCTTTGGAATGTTTGGACATCCAAGATACTAGAAGCAGGGAAGCATGACTGCCGTTCATCCCAACATGATCAATTCGGTTGACGGTTAATTGATCTTGAGACCGCCAAGTCTCCTTGTGAATATTGAGGTGTTGGAATCGAGTGTTTGGTATATGCCTTATGACACATTTCTCCTACTGAAAAATCGGGACTAAGGTCCCGTTAAACAGGAAATATTGTCAAGCAGACTGTGTTGTCAGACTATGGAATCAATTATTCCCATTTTTCTGCCTTGACGTAGCTAAGAAAAATTTTGACGAAGGTTATACTTCGAAAATTCTTACATCTTATCAACAAGATCATAGAATGCTTCCATAGTTGAATCATCTTTCTCTTCCGTGGGAACGTGGGAAGACAGCCGGCTGACCATGTTTTAGCCTTTTCAACTACATCGCACATGGATTTGCTGATGCACCAGCTTTAAAGATTTCCTAGTTCTGTAATAATTGTTCAGCTTTACTTGATGTGTTTAAGGTCCGATATTTTTAATGTTTTAAGTGTTTGTAAGTACCTGCACTGCATTTCAGGACTTAGAGTTATAATTAACATAACGGAAATATCATTTTCCAACAATTCTGTATTAATTTTATTAGTGTTTTAAATTTTAAATATTCAAAATTGATTAAAAGTATGTCTAGATTCGATTCATATGGTAGTTTTTCGGACTTTTTTAAAATTTAGATTTGGAGGGTTTTGAATTTTTGACTGCTGGAGAAAAATGTTCTGTTCTTACCACTCTTAGGAACAACACCTATTTCTGCATTTTATGCACCCTTTGGAAACCTATTTCATGCCAAATGTTTTAGTGCGCAGCCATTTTGTTTATGGCCAGTTTAAATTCTTTAGATATCGCTCATATAGTTTGCCATACAAAGGGTGATTTTTTAGCTGGTTTGGTTTTGGCAACACTGGTTTTGACAGCTGACGTGTGTTGAGTACCTTGTGTCACTGTCAAACAGCTTCAGTTTGGTTTGCAATTTAACCATGGATCGTCTTACAAATGAACAACGCTTGCAAATTATTGAATTTTACTATCAAAATTCGTGCTCGGTTCGAAATGTTCATCGCGCGCTGCTTCCATTTTATGGTGAGGCTCATTTTTGGTTGAATGGGTACGTAAATAAGCACAATTGCCGCATTTGGAGTGAAGATCAGCCAGAAGCATTGCAACAGCTACCAATGCATCCCGAAAAAGCCACTGTTTGGTGCGGTTTATGGGCCGGCGGCATTATTGGGCCATATTTCTTCAAAGATGATGCGAATCGCAGCGTTACTGTCAATGGTGAACGCTACCGAGCGATGATAACAAACTTTTTTTTGCCCGAAATGGAAGTTCTTGACTTGCATGATATGTGGTTTCAACAAGACGGTGCCACATGCC
Source organism: Epistrophe grossulariae (assembly GCA_929447395.1). Classification (NCBI taxonomy): domain Eukaryota; kingdom Metazoa; phylum Arthropoda; class Insecta; order Diptera; family Syrphidae; genus Epistrophe; species Epistrophe grossulariae. The sequence goes on from OV839568.1 coordinate 45,171,743, forward strand.
ACACAGCACGCGAAACAATGGCGCAATTGCGAGGCGAGTTTGGTGAACAGTTAATTTCACGTTTCGGGCCGGTCAATTGGCCGCCTAGATCGTGCGATTTGACACCATTAGACTATTTTTTGTGGGAGTATGTCAAGGCTAATGTCTATAGGGACAAGCCCGCTTCGATTGACGCACTGGAAGCCAACATCCATGCATTCATTCGTGAGATACCGGCCGATATGTGTGAAAGAGTATGCCAAAATTGGACTCAGCGGATGGGCTACCTGAGACGCAGCCGCGGTCAACATTTGCATGAAATTATCTTTAAACATTAAATTGCAAGGTTCAAACTATCGATTCAAATAAATATTTCATTCATTTTTTCGAATTTTTTGTGTTTTTTTTTTTTAAAAAGTTCTAAACCTCTTAAAAAATCACTCGTTATTTGAATTTTTCAGTATATATGAGCACCATTTATCTCCACTGAGTTAGGTGATATATATGCGACAGGTTAATCATATTAATCGTGTGATGAATTAAATTGATGAATATTTATTGTACCTCAAGTTATTTGGTTTCAATAAAAAAAAATATAAGCTGATAATGAATCATTTTTTTATTAATTTCCTTTTTTTACACAACACCGTTATTATTTATATAAAAAGCACAGCATTGTATCTTGATTGGTTTTGTAAATTTTGTTTGCTTTGTACTATTAAATTGCAAAAGCATTGTTAACAAATTATTAATTATAGAATTTCATCAGAAATTTAATTTGAAATGAAAAAGAATACAAAAAAACACAAAAACTTTTAATAATATCGATGTTGCTATTAACAAAAAAAAACGAAGCATACATACATACATATTTCACGTCACACAAATAACATTTTATTTTTTTTTTTTCATTTCCGTTTTAATAATTAAATACATATTTGTATTTTTTTATTATGTATAATCTTTCTTCACACCCAAAAACTTTTTTTTAGTAAAATATTAAAGGTACGTTAATGCAATAACGGATGACATGCTTGTTTTTTGAGTTTGATCTGTTGCTATTTTTTGTGGATAATATGAAAATGGCTTGATACATTTGTTAATATCAGAATAATTATTAAAAAAAAAATCATACAGACAGCTTTGAAAAAAAAAAAAATTAAATTTAAATAAATTTATTTTCTGATTCGCTTGCAGAAATTTAGTTTAAATTCATCTATTAATTTTCAATATATAGGTAAATACATATGTACTATATTTATGTAAATAATAAGCAGGACAATTTGTGTTTCTTTTGTTTTTTTATTCGATGTAAATATAAAATTAAAAATAAAGAAAAAAAAAAAAAACAAATACAAAAATTGTTTTCAATTGTTGTTCGAAATTGGTCATGGCCAATAGCCAAAACATGTTGCTTTAACATGATTCGCTGAACCGAATGACAGTATTTGGTTGCAATTCGGAATTTTATGGAAATCGTAATTTATTTCGACGCTTGACGCATCAAGGTAACTTTGAATGGCATGTGATTTTCGTAGCTATATACTGCCACAGGGTGCAGGTCCGTATCTAGGTTTTCACACAAAGTGAAATCAAACGCAAAAAATATTTGTTATCAGCATAATTATATACAAAAAATAATGGAATGTAGTTTGCATGAAAATCGTAATTACTCTCATGCCATAGGTTACATATTTGCATATCCTATTCTTGTGCTCTAATTCTTGGAAATACGGTTGACCAGTAAAAGCTTTTCTGTTAATGAAAATCTTCAGCTTCAGTATTGCAGTGAATGTATGAAAATCTATTCATCATTCATTTAAAAGCACGGATTCAATAATCCGGAGGAACACTTAGTAGTTGAGATTTGTGAGTTCTGGACCAATTCAAGTAGTGGGGATGCAGGCGTTCTGGACCTCTGAGGTGTCCAGTACAGTTTTAAATTGTACTAATGCAGTTCTTGGTAGTTAGTTTTGGCCCTTGGTTGGATCCTAAGCGAACAGAACTTTAGAAAAAAAAAAAAAAAATACTACTAATAACAATACTTTTCGGTGGGTTAACAAAAAAGTAGTGAAAGGTTAAAATTGGATAGTTCATTATGTTAATTCTAACGTAGTCGACTCGATTAAATTAAATTTTTTTAAATGAAACCTAATATGTTTATATTAATGCAGAAACTTGGTAAGAATTCGTAATTTTGCAGATCGTTTATGTTAAACGTGTAATTTTATTAAATCAAATTATAAAATTTAGTTAATTTCACACATCTATCAGCAGAATGGTTACAATGACCGATTTAATCTGTTTCACTTACTAACTTAATTGGTTACTGAAACCGAACAAACCAACACTTAAACCGAATCAGTAGATTTAAATAATTTTGTTTAATCGAATTGACTCGAATAATTTAACATGGTGAGTTTGCAGGTTGTATACTAACAGTATTTGTTATTTAAGTTAACCGAGTTTTACGCTATTTTTAACCGAACATTTTTATTTATTTATTTAATGACAAAAGTCCGTTCTTGTGTTAAACTATATAGCATGCTTTTAAGCTTGTACCTTCCCAGTTTCCGCAACTGACTTAACGATTTATTTAACCATTATTTGTTTTGTTGGACACCATAGGTAGTGATTGTCTATTTGTTTTATCATTTGCTGGTTATTTTATTTCAACCAAGCACAAAAGATAAAACAATAAAATGAATTTGGTACTATATATAGCTACCTAGAGACCTTTTGACACTTTGCAGTGCCATTTTAAACGATGTACTACTGCATTTAAACCAGCAAAGTGTAAATATTGACGAGACAAAGCATGAGTGAAAAATTATTTCAAGTTGCTGTACATTACAAATATAAATGTTCATTTGTATGTAAGGACCATTATATATATAGGTGGGAATAAATTGTACCTGTTAAGGTATACCTACGGTACGTTAACCATACCTACCTACCTTCATCTAACTGATATTTAGAAAACTAGAGCAGCACTTCAACAATACCAGAAGTAACGATGTGTATTTGTGCAACACCCACAGCAAAATGAACAAAGAGTAAAAGAAGAAAAAATAAAAAAAAAAACCAAGCAATTTGAAGCATTTCTTGCAATTAGCTATTGTTGGTTTAATTACAAAAAAAACCTACACCACAAGAAAATATATGTATTTTTTTTTAAACAACAATTGTTAGATTTATAAATGCTCAGGATTCTGGAAGCATTGCTCCAAAAGGAAAAACATTTGTAGGAAGCATTTGGAAAAAAAACAAGCTCTTTGAAAAAGGTGTGAAAAAGTCTGAATTTCATGGTGTCGAGAAGAAAATGGTTTGTACAAGTTCTAAACTATTTTTTTATACCCTAATAAATATACACATAGGTGAAGTTTATCTTGATATGAGCGAGAACCGGTACAGAAATTAATCTAAAAAAAATTTAATTTTGCAATGATGGTGACCATTTTTTTTAGTTTTATTTAAAACTCTTATAATATTGGACCTAAAGTACCTATAGGTTCCACAAAAACAATAGCTTAAACCATTATAAGTTGTAACCTTTATGATTGAACAATTTGGTGCAGTACGGCTCGTATATAATGTATTCTGTGGATGCTTGACGAATCCAAATCACTCCGAAGTAATCAAGCAGCAAGATACTTGCACAGTACCAAGTATTCAGTATGCGAAAACTATTGGATAAATTTAATGCAGACGATGTAAATGCACGTTAACTTCCAAATTTTACAATGCCGAAAGGAAAATTGAAAAGTGTCTGGATCATAGAATTGATATCGTGTTTTGACCCGCACAATCTCTCGACATAGCTGATAAACTATTCAAAAATTCAGAAGAAGATACAAAATACAAAAAGAGCCAGAAATCCACAGAAAATTCTTGTTGACTTCTGGCCCATTGAGAGTGGATTTTTGACTCACTTTATTCGTTTATTCAGTTTTAAGGGTTCCATAGGAAGAATTCGCGTTCTCTTGGACAACCAAAATATCAAGCGGGTTCAAAGGATTTTAACTCCTTCTTTGGGACCCCAAATGGGTCAAGAGTTCAATTGCGGACTAATGACTCACAACTGTCACATTTCTCAGAAATGGAGGGAATTACAGTTTACTGTCGAATTTGAACGTATAAGGTGAGAAGAACTTTTTTATGACAAGTGATACTCTTGGAAGCTTTCTCAATCCTTCGTAAGAAAGTTCCCCTAAAAAAAAAATTATTTGTTTTTTTTTTTTCTAGGATGCGATCCCAAGAAATTTCCACGTGACAGTTCTACTCATTAACCAGTTTATGTCACAGGCAACGACCATCATCATCATCATCATCGGACCAAAAACATAAATATTAAAAAGAGAGCTAAGTTCTTCTATACAAAACCTGCATGTAACAATTGTCGCCCGTGAAAAGTAGTGACAACTAAAAGTATGCCAAGTTCTTACTTCTGTGAAGGTTTCATATCAAATATTTAAATTAGAGTAATATAAAAACAACTTTAAATTATCAGATAAATTTAGTATTTAGTGGTTAAGAAGGGTTGGCTGAGCACTACCAGTGCCCATTGAGCCTTAGTTCAGCTCTCTTTAATTCCATTAAATTATTAGAACTTTAAGAAATTTAACTAAAACCTAGAAGACCATCCAATACCTCACTTTCCGCTGTATAGAAAGTTCACCGTGAAAAAAAAACATGTGCAAAAATCTACAAGGATCTAAATTTGGATCCTTTTCAATTTTAGTTACGAGTCGAGCCATCCCACCTCATATACCAAAGAAAAAAAAAATTCATCTCTCCTAATGATGGTCGGCAAATTGGTCCCGAACAAAGTCGTATATGCATTTAGACCACCATCATCGGCGAGTAAATTATAGTGAATAGATTTTCATATAACGCAGCATATGTACTTAACATATTGTACATGTGTATACATACCTATACATACAAATTATAATCTTCCCACATATAGTGATTAACATTGCGTCGGATATGTTCCATTCACAGGATATACACAAAGGGAACACAAAATTGAGCATCCAACAGCAGCAGTGTGGCAGCAGTTCTATATGTACCCACTCGTATATCCTTTATAGTCGTCGGGTTTCATGATATCCTGTATACCTAGTATATACGAGAAAAGAGAAACGCAACGCACCAGGCCAAGCCAAGCAATTTAGAGAGATCTTCTAATAAAACAGACTCGCATACACCAGCATCAGCCGGCATGGTATAGATGACCCTCAATGGAGCCATAATATTATGACAATGCCGACACAAGGATCGAGAGGATAACATAAATTTTGTTTTTACCATCAGATTTTGGAACCAGTTTTCCGGTATCGGTACGTATATATACCTACCTATGCAGTATACGTTTATACGAAGGAAAGGCAATTTTCGCGTGAATATTCTTTATCTCTTTAGATAGAGGTTTTCGAGGCCCTTTGTTTCATTTAATTTATCTATATTCACTTTTAAGGTTCATCCATATTTAAAGTTCATCCACTTTTAAATTTTATGATTTGATGCAATGTTGTTTTAGAATGAATAGAGATAAGCACGAGTAAAAGAAATCTTCATCGAACACACTCTGAATAATCTTTGTTTAATTTTTTGCTTCTCACGTTTGAATGTATGGTTATGAGAAAAAACGATTATCAAAGATGAAAAGTAACCTGAATTGTTATTAAAAGTATGCCTTCTCATTAGATTATTCTATACAGAAGGAATAAACTTCCAAATTTATATACCTACATATAATTAAAGACTACATCGACAATATTTTTGATAAAATAGTACATAATTATATTGCAAAAACTTCCAGACCCTATCATCAGTTAATTACAAACCCATTCATTCATTCAAAAGATTAAATTATACCCCCAAATTCGTTATTATATGTACATAATTTAAGGTACAAACTTACCACCAATACTAGCATTGTACGCCACACCCACGCCACAGTAATTATTAAATGCTACAGCGGCTACTTCACCCGCACACCTGGTGCCGTGTTTGTTGTCGCCATTATCCTGGGGTGTTGGATCCGAGTCGTTACCATTTATATCATAAGAAGCATCCGGATCCTGTTAAACAAACAGCGAATTAGTGACCAGACAAAAATAATAACGAACAAAAAAAAAATACCAAAAGCGATATAAATAAAACATGGGAAAAATTTGGTTGAGGATTTGGGAGTAGGTAGGAGGGTTAATATTATACCTTCACAACTAAAGTGTTTTTAATAAGATAGAAAAGGAATGGCTCTATTGGAATAATGCTTTAAGTAGCTATGAAATCATTAATATACCTACAGACAAAAAAAATAAAACATTGTTGGGTATAGAACTGGATGAGATTATACCTTTATGTCTGGACTTATACTGGAAAATAAAAGTATTTAACGACTTGGCAAGTGAAATTACATTTTTTTTTTAGTTCTGGACATTTTCATAAAGAGTTTTATTTATTTTTTTGGATTAATGCAGAGCAAATGGAATGTAAAAAAGATTGTTGAAAATTCTAAATTATTAAATTGTGAGAGTTACTGTGAAGATATGTATGTATGAACAATATAATAATCGCACTAAAACGATCAATTATAGAAGTGAATTTTCGAAAGGTAGTTATTTCCACTCCAATTACTTAATTTTTGTTTGTTATCTAAAAATAAAAATGGGAAAATCCGATGGTGGTATTATGCGAAGAGAACACAAATTTGGTGATTCATTTTGCCAAGTTTCCTTCACTTATACTAGCGTTTGTTAGTTGTAATCAGTTTTTAGTTTTAATTTTAGTAGATATACACAGTTTGATTGAAATTTTTTTTAACATATTATTCTTTATATAGATGAAGAGCTATATGTACCAGGTACCTATAGGAAGAATAAAAGATTTATCAATGAGAAATATTTATGGTCTTCAAATACAAAAACGCCAGATCCGGATTAGAGCCTCAGTAGTAAAATTTGACTTGTATATAAGAAAAGTGAAGTAAATCGAAAATTTCCTGAGTAGATTTGAAAACTATGAAGAAAAACCCAAATTTTCAAAAAATATATTTTTAACAAAAAAATTATTTTAACAAAAAATCACGTAAATTCCATCCGTTTCAAAACAGAAGATTCAAACAATTAGAGTCAGAGTTGGTTAGAAAAATGAATAACACTGTGCTGTCATTTCCTTTTTTGTGAGTTGACCTAAGATTTTTTTTATTTTACAATATATTGGTATGGAAAAAAAAGTAGATTTCAAAAAAGCGGGGTGACGGAATCGATTTATTTTCTTTCTTAAAATAGGAATGAATTTATCCCGATTGGAGTAAGATTTTAACGCTGCTCCAGATTAATTCTTCAGCTCTTTAAATAAGAACTTCAATTTAAGCCTTAAATGTATCAAGACAATAAATGGTCTTATTTAAGATCAGGCATACATATGGAATAGGAAGTCTAAATATTGTAAACCTATTGCATAGGTTCTCATTTAAAGAACTGAAGGGTTAATCTAGTGCAGCACTAGAACTATAACAGTTTAATTTGAAAAAAAATTGTTAAAAATCAAAATATGTGATTCTGAATAAATCGATTGAGAAGATTTTTTTTTTCTAATATTCTTAAATATGTTTTAATTTTCAAGAAAGTTGTTTGCATTTATTAATGCGCAGTTAAAAATTCAATTTAAAAAAATCCAATATCAAATATATATAAAAAAAAAAACAATTTAAAACATATTTTTTGAAGCTTCTGTAGTCTGTACACCTAAGCAATTCAATTAGAATTCAAACCGTTCCAGCCCACAGGCAAAAAATAATAATAGTTCACGCTAGATATTCGTCAAGAAATTTATACGGTTAAAAATTGTGGCATTAATTTTAATATTTTCAGTGTCGAGGTGGCGTTGTCTTTGGAAAAAATTCAGAAAACCCGTATTAAAATGACCATTTTAATTAAAGTAATATTGAACTTTAATACAAATTTATTATAAAAAAAGTTTAATAAATTGAAAATATTAAAAACTAATTTTTCTTGTATTGCATACACCTGTTTTATCGAGGCGGTATTAGAAAACACCCCAAAATTTTTAACCGTGTATGTAAGATGAACTGAACTTAACAAGGCCCTCACTATTGACAAGGCCGTCACTAGTAAACTGATGAGTCCAAGTGAGATCGACGGGGTAATAGACCAATTTTGGTAGGACTGAAGGCCATTTTGAATCAATTAATTCAAATTCGTTGAGTCGTTGAAGAGAAAATCAAAAATAAAAAAAAGTAAAATTTGTTCCTGTTAAATGGGTTCATCGTTATGATATTAAATTTAAATTTAACCAAATTAATATTTAGCTTATCGGTTTTCAAACAGTTTTTGGTTGAAATCTAATAGGCAATGTTAAAAAAGTCATTTTCGAAATATTGACTTTTCAAAAAAAAAATTTGGGTTTTTTTTTAATTAAAAAAATAATTTGTCTAAATTTTTAGTTAATATTACTTTTAATAGTTTCTAGAAGCTTTTACATTAGAAAAATTGAACTGTTTTCGAGAAAATAAAAAAAAGTGGTTCATGGCGATGAACTTAATTTTGTAAAAAAGACTTCATGAACCGGTTTTTGAGAGAAAAAACTAATATGCTAAAAACTTTTGTATGATGGCATATAATTACAATTGTTTTCTTAATAATGGTAATTCGAACGTTCAACGTTGTTTTAAAACAGTAAACTGTCAGAATTCTTATTCCATCGTCAGATTCAAATACACCAACAAAATATTTTACTAAATTTTTAAAACCGAATTTAAGATTAATTCTAGATTCTGCGGGTAGATAGATGATCTAAAATGTGTTTGTCACCTTTTAATTGTCAAAATCATCTCAAATATAGTTTGATCAGATTTGTCAAAATATAAATTTTAATACATAATAACAAAATTATCAAATTATCACTGATCTTAAAAATTATGGTTACAATCCATTGGAAACATTGCTATATACAATTTGATTAAATCCAAAATTTTCAAAATTTCCAAAATTATCTAAATTTGCACATATTAGCTGTATTAACGTAAAATAACACTTAAGGGCATGTATGTACAATGTACATAATATGTATTTGAAAAATTAAAAAAAAAAATGAATTTTCATACCATATTTTGACCTAAATTGTGAAGGGCCAGTTCGAATACAAAATAAAATTGTTTTTATGTGCGATCACACTGCGGTTTTAAAGTTTAAATAGTCTAATAGCGGTTTTACATTTTTAATAAAAAAAATGGTAAGCAATTTTTTAGCATTTATTAATGCGGAGTGAAAAAATTAATTTTGAAGAAAAATTACCAACCTATTTTCGAAATATCGAATTTTCAAAAAATTATTTTGATTTTTTGTTTAATATGGTAGAACATACTGAAATAAGCTCTCATAAAAAAAATATATCAAAATTGTAAGAGTCTTTTTTGAGAAAAATGAGATTTTCCTTACCAGTTCTTAAACACTTGTATGGGAGTTATCGATATTTTTATATATTTTTTATTTAAAATCCGCCATGTAATGTATAAGCTGGATGGCAAGTATAACAGAAATCTATGTTAGAAGTCGTTTTCGAATTACAGTAGACGCTCGATATAGTGAAGTAATTAAAACTAGGCCTGTTCACTATTTCGAGAGAGAAACTAAAAAATCTTTCCAGTGTGATTTTGATACAAGATTAATTTTTTTTATTTATTAAAGCTTAAAATAATTTCAATTGGGTAAACAAAAATATAAACAATTTATAATATTATAAACAACATTCAATAAACGTAACTTTTCATAAAAAGGAAAAACTTCATAGCTCTCGGTATAAATTAGTTTTTTTTTTTTTTTATAAGAATGAAATCATTAATTCCGTTTATTTGTTTCTCAAGTTTAAATTGATTTGCACTGCTTTTTCTTGTATACATTTTTCATAAATATCTTTAAAAAAAAGTCCACAACGCATTGCTGCTGGCATAATCTTATTAAATATTGAAAACAAAATTGTGTTTTCACTATATCGAGATACCTTTTGTTCACTATTTAGAGTTGTCTGTATAAAATTTTGTATGTTCACTATACTGGATAGTTCACTTTACCGAGATTCACTATATAGAGCGTCTTCTGTGTTCAATTCTCAAAAAAAATTTTGAAACTGTTTTCAAAAATCAAAAAAAGAAATTTTGAAGATTTTGGTATTCAAAACTTTTAAAACATTTCATATAAAAAATTGATCAAAACCGGTTGAACCGTTTTCGAGAAAATCGAAAATAAAAAAAAGTTTTATGGGAGGCACCATTTATAACTATTTATCTGCTTTTTTTTTATAAATTTTTTTTTTATAAATTGGTAGCACTTTTTTGACAAAAATAAGATTTTATTTTTTTGATAAAAAAATTGTAAGGGAGGTACCGTTATTTTACCAAATGCCAAAAAAGCTAGGTACCAAGTTTAAAGAAAATCGACCCATCCGTTTAGGCTGCAGTCAAAAGGACAAATAGAATTGCGAGACCCACTTTTTTCGATTTCGCTATTATCTTAGTGTCAAATTTGATCGAAATCTCGACATACATTTGAGAAAAACTCATTTTTGTCTACAATTTGTAATAGGATTTAATGTAAATTTTTGTAGGAATTATATAAGATAGCAGGACAGAAAAGTAGTTCTCAAACTATAAGACCCTAGGTTTTACTGGCATATATATGTTTGTATTGTTTAAAAAAAAAAAAAAACTGTGAACTACTAATAATCGAAATATCGCTTATGTCGACATAAGCTACTCTGTCTTATTGCCACAGATATATATTATTATATTCAAATTATGTCTGTAACTAAACGAATAATAATAATTATAAACAATTATATAAGAGATGCCTTTAAAAAGAAATAAAAAAAATAGCCTTCAATAAAATTTATTCGTAAAACAAAAAGTGTATTAACATAATTTTGTTCAACTTACTTTTTTAAGAGTGAATGAAAATTCAACAAAAACATTTTAAAAATCATTAAATTTATATGGGAAAAATATATTTTCTTGCGAATACAAATTGTTGATTGAAAATATTCAAATCACAACTATTTTTTTTTTTTTTTTTTACATTGATAACTTTGGATTTCCTCTTGGGCACATTCATTTAAAATATTTTAATTTCCATTCTTCATAACGAACTCGCAAGTCGTTTTGCCAACGCGATAACGTTGTCATGCGTCGTCGGCCATCGCGCCGCTTCGTCGTTGGGGTTTACTTTTGGTATCAATATTTTGTTTTTACTTTATAATCGTCTCTTAAAATATTCGACTTGGGTCCTTCAATTTTTTTTTTTTATTTGAAATTTTATTTACTTTTGAAGAACGAAAGATGAAATGAAATACTTTATTTAATTTGTTAAGAAGAAAGGAAAGAAAATATCATGGTTTGCCGAAGGATTTCATCCTTTGAAGGTATATATATAGTATACGTAGGTAAGTACGTAATCGATTGTTGAGATAAGCGTCGCGTCCGTCGGCCGTCGTCGTAGTCGTCATCATTGCATGAAGTATTATCTTTAGTCGATTTGGCTTGGTATACAATTATTACAAAAAAAAAGTATACCTATAGAAGTTGGAATTTATACTTTTGGGTTGTTTTTTTTTTTTATTATATTTTTTTTATTTTAGGACAAAGTATCCAACCGAAAATAATGATGATAGTATAAACGCCACAATTGAAATATCCACCCAGAGTCATTATATATCATCTCCCATCTCACTGGCCTTTACTTTTTGTCTGGTTATTTTGTTTCTTATAGTCATTTTGTATACAATCAATTTTTCTTTGTATTTATGATCTACAATTTTTTTTTCGTTTCAGTCTTTAGACACAGTATACCAACGCTATAACATCTTGTTATTTGAAGTGATACACACCATTTGCCATAAGTATCTCTAAAGAAACAATTATGAGCTTTGAAACATAAAAAAATATTCCAGATTTCTTTATTTCTTTACCCAGTATTTTATTTATCTAACCTCAAGTTCTTGAATTTTTTAAAAATATTTTAAAGAACGCAGCCGATTTGAAATTTAAAGCAGATAATGAAGTCAAAGTGCGTTTAAAGACCTGAATATAGTTTAGAAGTTTTAACAAAAGAAATGATGATTATAAATAAAATAAATTAAAATAAAATAAAATAAAATAAAATAAAATAAATTAAAATAAAATAAAATAAAATAACATAAAATAAAATAAAATAAAATAAAATAAAATAAAATAAAATAAAATAAAATAAAATAAAATAAAATAAAATAAAATAACATAAAATAAAATAAATTAAAATTAAATAAAATAAAATAAAATAAAATAAAATAAAATAAAATAAAATAAAATAACATAAAATAAAATAAATTAAAATAAAATAAAATAAAATAAAATAAAATATAATAACATAAAATAAAATAAAATAAAATAAAATAAAATAAAATAAAATAAAATAAAATAAAATAAAATAAAATAAAATAACATAAAATAAAATAAATTAAAATAAAATAAAATAAAATAAAATAAAATAAATTAAGATAAAATAAAATAAAGTAAAGTAAAATAAAATAAAATAAAACAAAATAAAATAAATTAAGATAAAATAAAATTAAATAAAGTAAAATAAAATAGAATAAAATAAAATTAAATAAATTGCATGGCGCGACAGCTCGTTTAACGAGGGCCTGGTGACTTAGAAATTGATTAATATGAGATGAACTTTTTCATAACAAAAGATGCTCTTGGAGGATTTGTCAATTCCTCGCAAGAAACTTCGAAAATACTCACAGCAATCGAAATATCGTTAGTTTCTTCTTTTTTTTTCCAAGGTCAATATTTTATCTATCTAAATGAATAAAGTTTGAGGGGCCTTTTGTGGTCGCTTTGAGGCTACAAAAGATCAATAAAAAATATAAAATTTTCTGCAAGGTCCATATAAATTAAATTTTATTAGAAAGTTTTCTTTTAAAAGAACAGAGAGTATTGCTGGAACTTCTATGCATTTTTCGCACACCCAGGGTCCCATCGGGTAAAATCTCGGTTGCCCAGTCCGCCCCTTAACTAAAAATCTTCGGGCTACTCAAGAAATAGTGAAGTAACCCTAAATCAAAGATCTTAGCGACTCATTATAACAGTCTATTTACGTAATATGTACAATATTTTGATCGAATTGAATTCACAGACAACCGTTAAGGTTAAGCAAAAGCTTATTTATTTAAAAAAAATTGCGGGTCTAACAATATTGTTTTGTCTATACTTTTGTAAAATCTTCTTCTTTTTTTGGGTAAAAACAGACTAAAACCGGTTTTTTATGTTTTCTACCAATTATTAACACCCATAAGTATGCAGTTTATCTCAATTAACATCGATAAGTATGCAGTGTATCTCAATTATTATTTAATTTCTTAAATTTTAATATTTTTTATTTATGTACCTTGCACACACATTAGTTCCAAAAATAATTTGAATTCATTTCAGATTCATTCTAGTCATGAAATAAAATTCAATTCTATTTGGCAAGCTTTATTATATGCAACATTTTATAATCAAACATTCAAAAACTAATTTTGTTTCTATAGCATCAGGCATATAATTTTACGGTATTCTTTTGCTTAATTATTTGATTCTATAAGCCAATGAGTTTTTGCTACAGGTCTTCACGATGTGTTATTTAAATTAATTTGTTGTTATAGGTAACTCATAAGGCTACATAACATAGATTCAACTTCAAAAGCATACACATTCAACAAAATAGTTATGTGCTGGTAAATAAAATCAAATTTTGAAACTTTTCTAATCGAAATTAAAAAAAAAACCAAAATATTTTAGAACTTTTACTTCAACAATAATAAAGTTTAAAATGTTTGCATTCATTTAAATAATGCTTGTGGAAATCAAAAAAAAAGTTTGGGCAGGACAAAAATACTTATTTGATTTGAATTAATTTAAGGAACAATAAGAGGAGGAGACGGAATTCAATTTTGATATTATATAATATATTGATATAAACGGTTCAGCAGTTATTCAAAGATTGTATAAATATTCATGATACAGTGTGTCTGTAAATAAAATTTATAAAAACTTTTAATATATTTAAAATGAGCCTCTTGAGTCTTTTGTGAATATTTTTCTCAATCTCCTGTCATACTGATCGTGCATGAAGCACTAAACAATATGCAGCAGTTGCGAATTGTTTGACTTCAGGGCTGTGTAAAATTTCAATTAGTCGAGCGGTTTTTTTAAAACAAATTTTTATATATGTACATATATAAATTTTTGTAAACATTTTAAAGAAAAGAAATTGATACTTTTTTAGCTTTTATTAATGCAGATTTCAAAAATTAATTTTGCAAACTAATCATTAGGGCTAGGATTTCCATGCACTTAAAAACGCGAAATATGCGCTTAAATTTTACTCTTAAAAATGGGAAATATGCAATTAAAATATGCATTTAAAATCATATATTTTACCTTCTATCTCAATTTCTTTTCAATGAACACAAAACAAAAATTTGGTACCTATACAGTTTTTATAAAAAAAAGTCAGTCTTTTATTATCTTTTAAAGGAACTAAAAAACATTTAGGTAGATTAAGAAATTAAAAAATACACAAAACATATTGTTCCATGTTTTGTGTATTTTTTGTGTATAATTTAAATAAAAATAACATCAACATAAGAAAAAGGCATCCATTCGAATAATAATTTTTTTCAAAATAAAACACAAAAAATAGAAATCGTTATCCACATCTAATCCTCAACATTTTCATATGTTTTATTGACATAAATCATGAAATTCTTCTCAAATTTTTAAAAAATAAAGCTCTGGCGATTGGGCCTTTGAAGTGGTGCATTCTTAAAAGAAGAAATTTCATCGGTTGTAAAGCTTCTCAAATAATTTTCATTACTGCCTGCCTTGCTGAATGCCTTGCATATATTTTTCATTGTTGAAAATCCTTCATATTTTGCTAGAACATGCTCATTCTTCTTTTGTATGGCTGTACCAAGAGTCCTTTAACGGCAGTTATTTTTACAACAGCATTTTCAACTAAATCAATTAGATTTTTTAATGAGTTCCTTCCATCAAGCTTTGTTATGGTATCATAAAGAAAACTGTAGTTAGAGCTAATTAATATTTTTAGGCTTTTAAGTAAAGGATCGTTCAATATCTCTTGCATTTTTAATTGCAATAGCATCAGAATCATCGAAATTATTGCCACTTCTTCAAACTCCTCGTAGTACCTTGCGTAATGTACAACTGCTTCAATCCAAGTTCCCCACCTGGTATCCATAGGCTGTGGTGGAAGAGATGTTAAGGTATACTTTTCTTTAAAAAATTCCACGCGAGATGGTGCCTTCAAAAATATTATTTTTTTTTTCGTTTGAAACCAATAATGGAACGCAATGAATTTGTTTTTATTTTTACCCAGTTCATTCATTCTAATTTTAATGGTGTGTTTGCATTTCTTTGAAACCGATGTTTTTCAATTTTATGGTAATTTTTTAAAAAATATGAAGGAAAATATGCATTTATTATAAATATATGCAAAAATATGTAAAATATGCATTTATAGTCAAATATGCAAAAATATGCACTAACGATTGAATGCCATTTTAAAATTAATGATTCGTAAAGATAATTATGTTCTCTTGCTTCCAAAGTTTGTAAAAAAAAAATATGCATTTGCATGGAAATCCTAGCCCTACTAATCATTAACAAACTTTCGAAATATCAAATTTTCAATAAATAAATTTTGAAATTTGTTTAAAAATCCAAAATTTGTTTATTTTTGATATTTGGATATGCAATGTTATTCAAACTTATTAGAAGCTCTTGTGGAAAAATTTTCAATAAAATGGTTAAGCATGATATAATGATATGTTGTTGAAAACCAAAAAAATGGTTCTATGAGAGATACCGATTTTTAGTCGGTAGATACATTTTTTTTTTCCGATTATATATAACCAAAATCGTAGTCGTCGTTTTTGAAAAAAATTGAGATTTTCCTTGTCGGTTTTTAAACACTTGTATGGGAGGTACCGTTAGTTTTGGTCATACGAATATTTTTTATTTAAAATCTAATAGATAATGTAAAAAACAAATGGGTACCAAGTTTAACAAAAATTGACTTAGTCGTTTTGGATTGATTAAGTTCTGAATAATAAAAATATAACTTTTTTTTAAATTACCAACAAAATTTAAAATTTTGGTATAAAATACTTTTAAAACTTTTTGAAACATTCTCCAGAAAAAAATCGATGGAAAGCAGTTGAACAGGTTTTGAGAAAACCGAAAATTTAAAAAAATGGTTCTAATGGGAGGCACCATTTACAACATTTTTTTGCAAATTTTTGTTTATTAGTTACTGATTTAAAAAAAAGTTATTGGGAACGTTTTTGAGAAAAATACGATTTTAATTAATTGTTAAAAAAATTGTACTGCAGGTACCCTTATTTTTAATCCTAAAAAAAAACAAATGATAAACAATTATTGAGGAAAAGAGAAACCTAGGTACCAAGTTTATAGAAAATCGACCCTCCGGCATATCGCACGTTAAAATAGTGAAGTTTGTGATAAAAGCATCAATTTTTTTTTTATTGTTGGTACATTATCTATATGAACATGATTTTAAGATATTGGACCACTTCATTTCGCACCTTTAGAATGAAAGTGACCTAACTCAAAATTTTCGTAACTTCTTATTTTTCAACCTTAAAAAAGCAAAATGAACTCTAAAACCAGGTGGAAAAAAAGATGCCGAATTTTTTAGTTAGGTCACTTTCATTCTAAGGGTGCAATTTGTCCGCTCACGTAGATGGGAGGGGTAAATTAAAAACGAAATGAAATAAAATAAAATAAAGTCAGGAACTCAGTCTTCAAATTCTGTTTTCAAATTAAATTATTTTAATTCTTAGTTTTTGAAAAAAAAATATTTTTAAACTCAAAATTTTGACTAATTTTAAGTCTTTCCGATCTTGAGAAAATTGAAAATAACAAAAACTTCTTTTTTCTTTGAAACATTCAAAATGAAATTTTTGAAAAAAAAAAAAAACACAATGGGTTTTGAATTTCTTGTCCAAAGTATAAAGTTAGTCCAATCAATAGAGAAGTTTTACCCTGAAAAAAAAAATACCGAATAGTTCTAAATTTTTGATAATTATGTTATGGTTGTTATATGTACATAGATGAAAAACAAAACATATGCATACAGTTTTGTTCTGATTTATATATAGATATTCTGAACCTGGTAGTATTTTTGTACGACAAATATGAACTAACGACCGACCGACGCTATGAAGCTAAAAAAAGACTGAGACTCCTAAAGAGTTCTACAAAATTTGTGAAAAAATGTTTAGACAAAAAGAACACTTATTTTCAATTTATATGGAATTCCAACCTTGCCAGTGCTTACCAATTCAATTTGTGTTACTAGCTCTGACCTATTGGGTGGCGCATACAGCCCGTGTAGAACGACTTACAACTATCAATCATTTATGTATGCGTGTTATTGACAGTAATGGAGGGACCTACAATTTTTTGCCGAATCCAAACGGCTAAAGTGAGAATCACTTTTTCATGACGAAAAATACCCTTGGAGAGTTTGTCAATTTTTCACAAGAGGCCGTTTTTTTTAAGGTGGCATAGACTGGAAATCAAACTCAAGATCCTCGGCTCAACATTTCAACGCATTAACCATTACACCATGGGCTACTGCACATTTCTCTGATAAGTTATATACAAAAAATTCAAATCCTTAATTGGCAGATGATTTATTTTAGTGAGAAGAATTTATCTTGATAAAATCCTCAAAAGAGTTTTTCTTGTTTTAATACTGTTTAAAGTTTTCTTAATGAAACAACTTATATGTAGGTAGATACGTATTATCGAATAAAATGTTTAATCAACTGCATACACAGGTTTTCATACATCAACCATGCTATCGAAAATGATTCTTTTATATTTGTTACATCCATATATACATAATGTACTATACGTCATATAGGGAGTCGAATCTACTCTCATGATACACAATGTGCATTATTTCAATGCATATACCTACATATAAAAAAGTTAAAAAAAAAATCGATGTGTAAGCAGAATTCGAAGAGTGGTAGACCTTTTTATGGTATGTATGTACATAAATGATGTGCCTTATACGTTTTATATGTATTATAACTCTAAAGCCTCAGCACATCATGTCGAAGTCAAGTGCAGACTTTTCAAGTTATTATCGAAAACTTTTTGAATTTTATTTGCAACAATGTTCGTCTGTCAGAGTTTCTCCATGGTAATGTACGTATAAGCAGTGCAAAAAAAAAAATGGAATAATATTTTTACATTTCTGTTTTTTTTTTTTTTTTCATTTTTGTTTTCAATGTTTTTATTTTCAGTTCGTTGCTTTTTTTTTGTTTTAATTTGAAACTTGAGGTCCTTTTAATTTTACTATATTTGAACGGAGGGTACAGTGCACATGCAACAGACAAGTGAATAAAGTTAGTTTGCAAAAATGTTCCGCATCTGCAATATATTTCAATAAATTAATTTACCTCTTTTTTGATACCTATAGCCATAGGTATACCAATGAAAAATGTTTATTATTGATAGAAATAAAAATATGAATATTTATTTCAGCAAGAATTTTTTGTATTGCTGTCAGAAAAATAATAATGATAATCAACACTGAATTGAATAGGTTCAGTTTTAAAGAAAAAATTATCAGAATTTTTGTAAAGTTAATTAAAAGGAAACTCGAATGCATCAACAAAAAACCCTATGTATAGGTAATCCTGATTTGAACATTATGACAGTTTTTCTTTTTTTTTAGTTTAAAAGCTGTCAACAATTTATAGGACTTAAATTTGACGCATGGATTGTTTATTGGGAAAAATAATTTGGTAAACATGATACATTTCACGCTTTGGATCGGTAATTTGGAAATTGGACGCTTAGGTATGTGATCAACAGGGTCTTTCATTATAACGGGTGATTTTTTAAGAGGTTTAGAACTTTTAAAAAAAAAAAAAAAACAAAAAATTCGAAAAAATGAATGAAATATTTATTTGAATCGATAGTTTGAACCTTGCAATTTAATGTTTAAAGATAATTTCATGCAAATGTTGACCGCGGCTGCGTCTCAGGTAGCCCATCCGCTGAGTCCAATTTTGGCATACTCTTTCACACATATCGGCCGGTATCTCACGAATGAATGCATGGATGTTGGCTTCCAGTGCGTCAATCGAAGCGGGCTTGTCCCTATAGACATTAGCCTTGACATACCCCCACAAAAGTAGTCTAATGGTGTCAAATCGCACGATCTAGGCGGCCAATTGACCGGCCCGAAACGTGAAATTAACTGTTCACCAAACTCGCCATTGTTTCGCGTGCTGTGTGGCATGTGGCACCGTCTTGTTGAAACCACATATCATGCAAGTCAAGAACTTCCATTTCGGGCAAAAAAAAGTTTGTTATCATCGCTCGGTAGCGTTCACCATTGACAGTAACGCTGCGATTCGCATCATCTTTGAAGAAATATGGCCCAATAATGCCGCCGGCCCATAAACCGCACCAAACAGTGGCTTTTTCGGGATGCATTGGTAGCTGTTGCAATGCTTCTGGCTGATCTTCACTCCAAATGCGGCAATTGTGCTTATTTACGTACCCATTCAACCAAAAATGAGCCTCATCGCTGAACACAATTTTACGATAAAAACATTTCGAACCGAGCACGAATTTTGATAGTAAAATTCAATAATTTGCAAGCGTTGTTCATTTGTAAGACGATCCATGGTTAAATTGCAAACCAAACTGAAGCTGTTTGACAGTGACACAAGGTACTAAACACACGTCAGCTGTCAAAACCAGTGTTGCCAAAACCAAACCAGCTAAAAAATCACCCTTTATTATAAAAGCTTCTATCTTTAAATTTCAATAAAACAAAGTGTATGTGAGATAGCATGGACATTTTTTATTGGTTTGAAAGGCGCGTGGAACGTAAGAGAACACCAATTTTGATTCGATTGATTGACGATTGGGGAATTGGAAACATATGGGAAATACCAATTGAAATGCTAGAAAACGCGTCATCGAAAATTGGAACTTAAGAGTGAATCTTGTTAGTCGCAGTTATAGTCAATTATATTCAAAAGAAACTATATTTCAAAAATAAAATAAAAATATAAAAAATGTGATAATGAAGATGACCCATTGTAAATGATCAATCAATTAAATTGAATTTAATTTTTTCATAAATTTAAATCGTATTAGAATTTGGTTGGCTGAATATGACCTTTACAAGTTTTTCCTTCTTAAATTCATATACCTACTCGGGTTTTCCTCAGAGGGATTCGGTTAACAACACCGGAAAGTTTATTCTCTCAATCTTATAAAGCTCAAATCTAACATATTTTTTTTCCAGTTTGATACTTTTTTTCCGACCATCCCAGTTCTCATAGGGCTTTTTTTCATTTACTGTTTTTTTTCACTATAGAAGTATAAGTAGTAATATGTACATATGTTTGAATCTATGTTTTTCTTCTGTCAACTCAAAAAAGTACTTATAGGTATGTTTTATTCAAGTCTAAGTTTTTTTTTTATTATTATTATTTAAAAGAAAACATAAATAAAAAGTAAAATTCATTGAAATGTTATACCCCAACTTGGTTCAATAACCTATTGGATATTATTTCCCTTGATACCACCTGGCATGCGGGTGTTATAGTAGGTATTGGTATATACGATACATATCCATAAAACCAGTCCAGATCCTGAGGGACTGATGGAAATCATAAGTTTATTGCTAACTTATCAACAGCAAAGGACTTTATTCCTCGTTCCAGGAATACATATATGATTTAACTTCGCAGTTTCAGAGTGATCAATCGTTTCGTATTATAGTTGCGATGACGACTAAGAGCTATTTTGTATGAAGAGCTTTTGCTTGCGGTGTTTTGCGATGCGATACGGTACTATAGAAGGTAGGTATATCGTATATATGAAAATATGATGGTTTTGTTCTTTGTTGTGCTGCCGATGATTTTGATAGCGACATAAGTAGATAGTTATATGTTTTTATATTTGTATGTCGCACAAGGGAACTCTCGTTGTACCTATAACAATAGATGTAGAGTTGGAAATATTATTTTTCTTTTTATATATTTTCACTTAGGTAGATGATGAAAAAAAAAAACAAAAAAAAAAACTGTATCCTTTAGGTACCGTATTTATAGTTGTTGTGGAGTTCATTAAACTTTGGATTGCTTTTTATATTTGTTAAGTCAATGTGTGATAGAGTTTAATAAATAAATTTCTACCATTGGGAATTATGATGGAATTGAATTAAACTATAATGGCTTTTATAAAAAGGATATCGATACCTAACCACAATTTTTTCCTGAAGGGACAAAATAAAAACTGATGAGTTTGTTAAGTTTTTTTTAGATCGCAAAAAATCAGGCCAAATACAGGGTGTCCCGAAATCACCGCCTCAGAAGAAAACCATGAGTTCCTAAGGTCATTTCAAGTCGAAAAACTTAAGAGATAATTTTCTTGTTTTCGCTTCGTTTTCGACTTATAACGAGATTTATAGCGAGATTTCCAATTTTTTCAAAACTAGGAGACATTTTAACATCTGGTTTTTAGTGTTTGAATACAAATTGATACGAGAGTTGAATATTAAAAACAAAATTACTATAAATTAAATGAGTTTGAAAAAACTTTATTCATTTTTTTTTTATATTTGAGTTTGAAAATTAATTTTTCCAAAACTATATTGCATAAAAAAAAATTAAAAACGGAATTAATGGATGGATTTTTGGGTTTAAAAAAGGCATAACATTGTAAGTGATACGGTTGATTTTTAATAATTTTGTTTGTAACTAAAAAAAATGCAGTTAAGCCTATATACGTACGACAAAACAATATTAAAAAAAACATATCGCGGAAATACATGGATATTTCGTCGTATATGCCAAAATTTGGCGTTTACGACAAAACAAAACTAAGGGATGAGTTATTTTGTGCGGATATACGACAAATGCATACTGATTTTCTCAGTAACGGTAAATGATAGGTCAAATCTGATTTCAGAAATGGAAAGAGGACCTTTGAAAACATAGAACTGCATACACACTTTAAAAAAGTGCATTTTGGCGTTTACGACAAAACAATTCTCGGACGACGTTATGTTTATTCAACTTTGGTTATGGGTACTTTTTGGTACTTATATCCGTCAAATATCTGACTCTGAGTGATAAAAGAGTCGCTTTAGATAATCATTATATCTCAGGAGCTTCGAGAGGCGTTTAAAGATGCGTGTCCATTTGAGAGTTCTTATGTTAGTAAACTTTCAAAATTTTACAAGTGGATTCGCGATATTAAAATCTCAAACAAATTAGGTACTCTCAAATGGACACGCACCTTAATGTATTCTCTTTCAATATCGGAGAGAATTATATATTGATGAAAGTAATTTTACTATTTTATTAAATATATTGATTGAGGATATTAATATGAAATTTCGCTTGTTGTCCTTGTAGTTCAAGACCATTGAAATGTCTGAAGTTACAATGAGGACAAATATTAGTACCGCACTGTGATAAAATTCATTGGAAAACAAGGAAAAAGTCAAAAAATAACTTACGAAGAGATGGTTACTTTTTACCCAAATTCTGCACCTTCGTTATGTTTCGTAAAAAAGTGGTGAAGTGAGTATAAAAGGGACAGAGAAATTGCTGTGAAGATAATCCTTTTACAGACGGATCCATTACTGGCAGCTACGGAAGAAAACGTGAAAAAAATCGAAAAACGTATTATATAGTCGCAGTAACTTTGTCGTCTCACAAGAGGGAGACCTTGCGTCAGATACGGTAGTTCTGATTTTTGGATGAGTTCTTTATAATATTGACCTAGGTCCTAGTAAATAAAACAAGTTTTCGACTACGAGCGACGAACGCAACATCGGTAAAAATTAAAAAATAACTTCTTTCAGTTATTGACGATTTAAACCCTAAGGGACTAGTTTTCGACTATAAGTTCGTTCAGCGATTTCAAGATAACTACATTTTCTTTAATTTGAGCCCGAAATTGTCAATGTAAGTAAAACCAATTATTTTCAAAATACAGCTTTTCAAAATGTTAGCAATATGTAATATCTTTATATCAAAAACTAGTACAATATACAGTACCTATAATAACAAATATCTGATCTTTGGCATAGGCTAGGTTAGGTTTATGTGGTTGTCAAGCAGAACGCTGGGCACACTTAGACCAGGGGGTTGGCCGATTGTGATACCCCAGGAATCTAGGAAGCTTTCTTCCTATTCGTTGAATCATTTAGAGCTTCTTACGAAGCGCGGGAGACTATTAATGTCATGACTTGCCAGATCACTAGGATCATTGTAATAGAATTCTCCTAAGTGGAGCCTACGTCTTTGAGATAGAGCAGGACATGTACAGAGAGGGTGAGGAATCGATGTTTAATCTTCTTCATCCATACAACTCCTGCAGAAGTCGTTAGAAAATACTCCAAGCCTTGTTGCGTGCTTGCCTATTAGACAGTATCCAGTAATGTACGTTGGGTCAAAAGAAGGAAAAAATATTATGGAAGGGAGTGTCTTTACCCCCTCCCCCTTAGGTAGGGGGGAGCAGTATTCTAAAAAAAAACTTAAAATAGAAAAAGAACCATATTAAAATAACGGCACCATCTGTATTGAAATCCTATCGCTTTTCATAAAGACAAAAACCCGTTTCTGGATCTTCATTTTAAATAAAGTTATTTTAATCAACAACTTTTGAAAAAATTACTTTCAAACTTAAAATTTTGAAAGCGGTTTTTGGATTTTTTTCAATGTTGCGTTCATAGCTCGAGTTTGAAAACTTGGTTTAATCATCAGGCCAATATCATAAACAACTTTAAATCAGAACTGCCGGATATGACACAAGGTCTGATGTATAAAGTTAGTGGCCTAATATAGGAGAACCAAAATGATAGCAGAGATGACTAACCTTTCCATTTGCATCATTTTTCGTAGCCTTTCAAAAGATATGGCAAACTCACCTTTCTTAAATTGGTTCTTCACAACAAGGCCTCATTTCAGACGGCTCGTGTTTCCAAGGCGCGAGATCCATCAACGATCCTAAAGTCCGGACTGAGCCCCTAGCTATCATTATTTGTTTACTAATTTGAAAAAAAAGTCTTTCCTGGGAAATGATGTTCCAAAGATTAAAATATTTCGAAGAAAAAAACTCTTTTTCGACACAGATTACCCAATACCAATAGATAACAAATTCATGTAAAAAAGATGCTGGGTGTGGCCCACACTGGTAACTTCCAATTGGTGCCCTTGGTAACTAGAGACCCAAAATTATTTTGGAAATTCCCAATTCAAAATGTTCGAAGACCTTATCAACGTGTTCAATATTCAATCAAGTAAAGGACAAACATTGGTTGTAATAACTGTTTTCGAGATATTCGAGACGAAAAACATTTTTGAACAATTTTTAGTAGTTTTGTTTTGCATTTTCTTGGTTTAAAAAAATGTCAGTTAAATGTTTTTACAAACTTTATAAAATTAACCCGACGTCCAAATCAGTTTTAATTGTCGAGATATTCGAGACTAAAAATATTTTTGAACAATTTTTAGTAGTTCTTTGCAGTTTTTTTACTTTAAAAAAAAAACTGTCAATTGATTTTTTTTTACAAACCCTATGTCAATTCTTAGTGACAAAATTGTGTGTAAAATTAAATTATTCAGGCATTGTTTGTTCTCGAGATATTTGAACTGAAAAACGATTTTGAACAATTTTTAGTAGTTTTGTTTTGCAATTTTGTTCCTTTAAGAAAAAAATTGTCAGTTGAATGTTTCTACAAACTTTATCAGTTATTGACTACGTCATCGTGTTTAAAATAAAATAAAAAAAAATCAATATCACAGTTTTTCTCAATATATTGGAGCCGAAAAATGGCCTTCTAGCGATTTTTTAAGTTCTTTCAAATTCTTCATTACGTCATTATGTGTAAAATAAAATTAAGTCAAAGTCATTAGGATTTATTGTTCTCGATATTTGAGACGAATGGCATTTTACAACTTTTTTTTTTAATTTCTATAAGAAAACAACCAATATCTCTATTCGTTCTTGAGATACGGTGAACGAAAGAGAGATTGCACATGAGAGATTTGTAATCTTGGGACCTCGAAATCTCGAGATATGTCAAAATTAAATTATTAAAAACAATAACTTCCAATGGGAAGTTAATAAGCAAAGTAACTGATTAATATAATTAATTGGTTTAACGAAAAACATTTTTCCTGGTTTGTAATAAATGTGAGTCACTAATGAGCAAAGCATTAAGTATTGTCATAAAAAACATAAACCTTAATAATGCTAAAAATATTAAAATTTGAAACGAAAACAATAACAATAACAAAAACTAATTGTTCCCACTTTATTTATTATTTGGGTCTTTCAGATTAAAAATTAAAAAGATTCCAAACACTAACTCTGCTTTTATATTTGAAAATATTCGTCTCTATAAAAGTCTATTCTGAAACTTATGTAATACTTTTTAAAATATATAAATCTAATAGATTAACAGCCTACAGACATTCATTGTTTAACTTAACTTGTAAAAGTTAAACTTCTTAAATGTTAATCCATAAATTTTTAAGTGACGATGTCCTGTCCATGCCCCTGGTAAAAGGATTTATAAATTTACTCAATCATTGCCTTTTATCAAAGCCCACCACCATCGTAGTCTTTTTTTTTTTTTTTTTTTTTTAAGTTAGATATTAAAATAATTCATCTTTCGAAATTAAATTTGTTTTGAAAATAGTTGAAAAAAAAAAAAAACAAAATTGGCGCCCAAGTCAGTGTTATACCTTACGTACAATGTACATTAGATGAAGTTAAAAAGTTGCAGACGGAAAAGTTATTTCATCCTTCGTTTTACCTCGGGTTAATATTATATCGTATAGAAGAAGAAGCTTATACCTTTTGATATTTTTCACTCTTTCCTACAATTCTCTTCAACTATTTTATTAAATCTCAAAGCAATTTATTTGTTTTCTGGCTTCAATCAAGGTATATGTTTACCAGATCTACGCAGCATTCCTATACATATATATATTTTATTTTTTTTTTTTTTTTTCATTACAGAAATATTCCTCCAGATGGAAAAAGATTCTGGTTGTTTTAGGTACACTACAATGAGCATTAGGGTTTAAGGGCGAAATGAAACTCCAGAAAAAAAAAAAAAATACCCCCACATTTCATTAAAGTGTTCGCGCGCTAAGGATGTTTATTGGAAAATTTTGTTCCATTTGGGAAATCAGTTGAATAACTTTTCGACGTCAGTTTATTTTTTGTTTTTTTTTTTCATTCTGTTTTATTGGTCCTTTTTTTTTTGTCCCATCTATATGACAGTTCGATTTTGTTCGTTTGCTGGAATTCGTGAAACTGTCATTTAATGTTAGATAAAACCAAAAAAAAAAAAAAAACAAATAATATTTAAGTTAAAAAAAAGGATCAATGTTTATTCGATAGAAATAAATTGGATTGGATATTTCTGCTATAGTCCTATAGATTATCTATTTTGAATGCATACAAAAACAAATAGGAAAATAGAGTATTTTTTTGTTTGTTTGTTTGTCCTTTTTCGATTGTCAAATATTATACCAGTTCATATAAATGTGTTCCTGTTCATATATAGTATTTTAACCAAAAATAGTGAGGAGTTAAATAAAAAAAAAAATATGAAGTATGTATATGTTTTAGTGGAAATTGAAAAAAAAAGTATTTAAATTATTTATTTATTTATTTGAATAAGCTTTGTATCTGCTTTTAATCTAATTCAAAAGGGGATCAAAATAAAAGATAATTATCAAACATGATGTGCTTTATGTGAATTTACGAAAATTTGAAATATTTAAAACCGGTTCTTATGATTTTTATCAATTTATCGAACGACACTCGTGCAAAAATAATAGGTATGTAGTACGTATATAATATATCAGCTTTGTTGATCTCTATTGCATTTTGTTTATTTTTTTTTGTCGAGAACTAAGTTCCTAATTTTATAGTTTTATTTTATTTTATTTTATTTTATTTGTGCTTGTGGAATAATCCAAGCTTTATCTGTTAATTATTTAACAATCAGTCTAATTTCATATTGCATTTAGAAAGTTTGCAACTTATAGACTAGTGAATATGTACATTTATTAAAATAAGGAACAATTGCTTCTAAGGGTTTTTATATTATTTATTATTTTTATATGGGACCTATTTATTCTTAAGAAATAAAATTCTACTAAATTCCCCAATGCCATAGAGAACGGTCACATTATATAGTTTTTAATATTTTTGTTATAACTCGAAAACAAAATCAAATTTTAGAATCTAATTTAAAAGACTATTTTCAGCCTGTAATAACATTTTCCATAAAAACGAATTTTTTTTAAATTATAAGAACGTTTTACCCGTAAAAGTTAATTTAAAGCAATCTTTAAAAAAAATGAAAAAATCATAGATTTTTAAATTTTTGTCGATAACAAATATTTTTAGAAAAATTTGAGACAAAAAAAAAGGAATTTTGATTGAAATTTCTCATTTTTAGATCCTGTTTCAATATAAATCCAGCAAAAAAAATTCTACGCACATCGCGGCGTTAGGCAATAACGCTCAAGGAAATAACGCCCAAATCGATTTGTTAATATCGCCCAACAAAATTCTGAATAATTGTTGTTGTTTTTTTCTAGATTTGGGCGTTATTTCCAATTTTGTAAATTATTTTGTAAAGGAAAGTACGTCAAAAATAAAAATTTAAAAAGTCAAATGTGAAATAACGCCTAAAATTGGAAATATATAGCCCAAACAAATCCAGAAAAGGAAACAACGCCTAAATCTTAGGAAATAACGCACAAATATTAATAAAACTCAATACTAACATTTACAATATGGATTTGTGTAAATTAAAACGGTGTATAATCAGTGCGCTGCGTATGGGGGGCAGAATGCCCCCCTGCATGGGCGCATTATAGGATTTGGGGTATGGAGCGAGGCTGGGTGTATGCAAAGTTTCTTTAAATCCAGATTCATTAAATGCAAAAGAGACTTTGTATATACACCCAGCTTCGCACCTATCCCAAATCCTATATTGTTCCCAAGCAGGGGGGGTTGCAGGGGGGAAGCATGCCCCCCCATACATATCACACTGTTTATGGGTCGCGATTTTTTTTCCAGATTATCTCATCATTGAAATTTCACTTTAGAAATATCGTCCAAAATTTATGAAAGAACTCTTAAATTCAAAAAAATGTTTGGAAATATTGCCCAAAATTGAAGAAATAACACCCAAATTTTACAAAAAAACAATTTACTTACATTGAAAATATTTAGGCGATATTTCCAACTTAAGGCGATATTTCCTTTTTTTTTTGGGTGATAAAAAATTTGGGCGATATTTCCAAATCGATTAGAGCGTTATTTTTTTCGGCCGCTATTGCCTAAAGCCTAGTACGCAGATCGCGCTAAATTTTAGCTGCCACTTTTCTCTCCAAACATCAGCTAAAACCCTAGCTAAATTTTAACATAGGAGAGTTGTGGAGAATATGTGATTGAAATAAGTGGTCTGTTTGGTAACGTGAAATTTCTTTCGAATTCGCAGAAATTTTCACAAAATTTCAGAATTTGCTGTCAAAACCAATAGAAAAAAAAATCAGTTTTGGGATATTTGTTGGAACAAAAAGTTATCAAACAGGCATAAGGGCATTGTGTAGAATATGTCAAAAACACCTGTTCTCCGAAAAAAAAATTTAAATTTAAGAAAGTTTGTTTGAAAAATTTCAAGTATTATTACATTTTAGAAACAAAATGGATACAAGGGAAATTGAAGATTTGGTGATTTATGCAGCAGCACAAGTTGTGGCAATAGGAGCGATGGACCAGACACCATATAGAAGGGTGTTCCTTTACAAGAGTAACCAGTTTTTTTTTTGTCTTCCATGCTGAACGTAATTTTATTTTTACCACGCAACCTTTTTTTCGGTTGTGGTAGTTCTTGTAAAAATTCTTCCAAATCGGAATCCATTTTGAATGAAGGCAGCAACAATCTAGCTGTAAAAACAAAGCAAAAGTTCACACAAAATTAAAAAATACCAGAACCAGTCAAAATTTAGCTCGAGAATAATGTCCCAGACAATTATTTCGTGCGCTAAATTTTGACAGATTAGTGATGTACAGTAAGAAACAAACATTTGATTTTTTAGCTAGAGCTGCGTACCTCTCAGCTAAAATGCTTTGCTTAATTTTAGCTTGGCTAAATTTTGGAGAGAATTTCGTATGGAAACTAAAATTTAGCGCGATCTGCGTACTAGGCTTAACGCCCAAATCTTATAGATTTAGATTTAGATTTAAGTTTAGATTAGATTGATCAATAAAGCATGACTTTACCGTCTGCCTGATTGACATTGAATTATAATACCTACAGTTATTTATTTTGATAAAATAAGTTGCAGTTTTTAACTAAAAGTTTTCAGTTAAAATTCTGTTTCGATAACTGAGTGCCACATTACAAATATTTTTTTGATCAGCATTACTAATTTATTTGTATTAAAACCAAATAAATAGGTTTTAATACTCAGACTTTGAAATCACAGTTTGCAATGCAATCTTATAACGGAGCAAGTAGGTACGTGAGACCAAGTTGTTTACTTTATTGTTAATAAATTCTATTTTAATTCTTTTTTTCGCACTTTATCCAAACAAAGCTAATTAAAACAAAAAATAAAAACAAAAATTGGAAGAACATTCCTTGATCGAATGAAAGCTATTCCTTAATTGCCTGTTGCAAAACCAACACTATATGAGTATATCAGATCAGACCATTTTCCATATACATATATCTTAGAGATATACCTACTTTCGTATATCGTTATTTAGACTACCCTTATATTTGCACTCCCATTTTATGTGTGTATCTATTCATCAGGAAAGTCATCTTGACCAGCCCATTTCCGTTCCGTATTTATGCATATCCTTTTATTATGAGAAGAAGAGATGTAAACGTGACATCCTTGGTTTAAGATTCTGCCAACATCCAATTACTTCCGGGAGTGTGCTCCCATTCAAATGGTATGTAAATTACAAAGCTTGACACACAAACATTGAGAGTGAATCAAAGCTTTCTTTGTACATAGATATCTCTCTTTTTATACACCCCCACTTAGGTATGCATTGCAAAAACCTTCATTTTCTTTTCAAAGAATGAGGGACACCGATTGGCCATTACCACATACAAATTCTTTATGTTTATACGGTAAGGGAGTGGATTATAGAGTTCATCTAGCCCTAGGGGAACTATTTAAGAGGGCTCCTTTCTTAAAATTACTAGACCAAGCTAATTTTTTTACAATTTTTTGTTTGCAAATCTGCCCCTGGATGTAAAGGTATAGGTAGGCACTACATACAGGGATGCTAGGAATGTATAGTATTATGTGCTAAAATGTGGGTTAAGAAATACTTACATAGTTTTGTGCAAGGTCGGGATGATTTGTTTGGATGCCATCATCTAGTATGGATACGACGACGCCCTTTCCGGTGTATCCTTTCTGCCAAGCTGGTCCTATATTCATATCCAGACCATCTTTGGCGCCACCGTTCTAGATTTGTTTCGCAGTTTTGTTTTCATTATTGTTGTAGTTGGGTTGTTTGAATGTTTCATTTTCGTTGTTCAGATGAGAGAAAGAAGTATTTTCCAAATCCGCAAACGGAAACACATTAAAAGATGGATGGAAGAGAAAAAAAAAAGAAAATAAATTAATGAGCGAACAAATGAATGACTGCTAAATGGATAAATCTTTTTATTTATTTATTTTTTGTTATTTTTGTTTTTGTATTATAAATATGTTTATATATAGATTTTTCTTTTATACATATATAGAAAGTGCAAATAGCTGAAATACACAAAATAATCTGTAACACAAGGATATATGTATCTATACCTATTTATCTAAATTGAGAAAGAAATGAAGCGTACATAGGATTAAGAATATACTTTTATTGAGATGAGATGGGTTTGGATGATGATGATGGGGATCAAAAAGATAAAATATGTATATAAATAAATAAATACAAAATATGTGTAATCCATGTCTGGTGTCATATTAAAAATTGGCCCAACCAGCGCAAAAAATATATGTATACATGGGGATTGGTATTATATATAGGTATAAGGGGTTTTATCGTATAGTCATTATAAGAGGAATGGATGAGTTATATATTGGGGATGGTTTTTGGTAAAGGGAGTTATGTTTTTGAGGATTTTAAGCTTGTTTAGATTTAATTAATTTGTGGTTATGAGCAGACAGGATTTAAATGGATATCACTGTGGCAACAACAAAGGAAAAAGCATTATAAAAGCAATGAGCATGGTTTATATCTTTTTACGTATGTATATTTTGTATAGGTACCTACTACACGTGGAATGATTTCAACAAGCGGCATAGGTATAGGTATACCCATCTCATACATTATTTTCCTTTTCGATATAGATAAACAAAAATTTCTTTTAAAATAAAGTAAATAATTTTGTCGTCTTTGTTTAAGAGCTATCTACTTGTTATGTTCTCGCGAATTCTTTAATTATTTGAATGCAAATTTGTTTAAAAACTAATTTGGTCCACCGTTTTTTATTCTTTGAAACACGTTCCATATTTTGGCGGTATTAAAATACAATTTTTATTTCTGGATGTATATTTATCTGGTAGCACAAACTCCAAATTTGTAGCTTAAACGACAGATTGCATCTGAAGGGAAAACAAAAACAGTGACTTTTTCAATCACTTTTTTGCTAATCCCTCATTTTATCTTCCTTTAAAATCCAATTGGTTAATAGAACTAGTCACACAGAAAAATGATCGGTTAAAAACAACGTAAAACTTGGTTAAGTTAAAAAAAACAAATTTGTATTTTTAATATACATAAATTATACGAGCCAACTCGATTAAATAAAATTATTTAAATCTACACACTGATTTGGTTAAAGTGTATTATAAATTCTGGGTAAGATTGTTCGGTTTCAATAACCAATTAAGTTAGTTAATGAAACATATTAAATCTTAAATAATTATTTCATTTAAGCAAGCTAATCTTTTAACATAAACGATCTTCAAAATTGCGAATCCTAACCAAGTTTCTCCATTAATATAACCTTTTAGGTTTTTATTTTTAATAATTTATTTTAATCGAGTCGACATACGTTGGAATTGACATATCGAACTATGTTATTTTTACCCCTTGACTACGTTATATTTAAATCATTTTTTTTAACCCACCGAAAAACGCTCTCGGTTAGTAATTTTGTTTTTGCGTGAATTTGCTGAAATGAAATTAAATTTCTTACCATAACACTATACCTCTGCAGCAATGAAGACAACTTAAATTGATGTTCTTTTCTTTTACAAGCGTTCAACAAAGAATTTATACTCGTCTGGACCCACTTAATAATTTTTTTATATTTGAGAAAACGACTGCACGTTTCCATTTGGGTTTACACGACATTAAAGCTAATCTTAAACTAAATTCGCATTTGTTTTGCAAATGGCATGCTTTACATTTTGAAAAACACCCTTCAACATAGCCAATCTATAGAGAAAAAAACGGTTTTTATTTTATTACATAGCTTTGAAGAAGAGTCATATGAATAAGACGCAGTGATGATTATGCTCGTCCATTCACTTTTGTTTTTTTGTAACTGTGCAATAGCCACCCTATATATTTTCCTAAGGCATAACTCAGTTTGAACATACAATAATTAATAACACTGGTCAACAAAATTTTAACTTTGCTGTAACACACGGACTTTTTTGATATGTTTTGCTTTAATTGGTGTTTGTATGTGAAAACAAATAGCAAAACAAAAATTTATAGTCAAAAGTTTTATTCTATATTGAGTAATTTAAAATATGAAGCAAAAACAATGACCTCATAAATCGAAAGTTCCTTTTTTTATTATGAAGTGATGATCTAAGATTTTATTGAAAATTTAGCTCCTGCGGTCGGTTACTTTTATAATAACTATTCAACAGTAATCTGCTAACATATTTAAGCTCCATTTGCCCTGGTATCGCTTTTCCATCTTAGAAAATGTTCTGATGGAACCTTTCAAAATGTGTTCGTCGTGACAGCCATTCCAAATTGTCAGGGAAAAATCCAGTTGTTACTCAAAAAAATGTATCTTGAGTGACATTTTGCAAACTGATGCTTGATAAACCAGCAATAACTCGGTAATCAACTGTCAGTAAAGCTGTCACTCTTATATGGAAAAACATTTTTAAAAGTTGCAAATTTTTCTAAAATTCTCAATTTTTCTTCAAATATTGGATTTTTTATTAACTCCCTAATTTGGATCCTAAAAAAATACTCTCTTTTATCATTGTATCAGTAATTATGTTCTTATTTCCGTATTACTAGTAATGAGTTTTACCATAAATAACACACAAAATCTGAGGCAAATTGACACATGACAACTGCGGTTGAAAAAAAAAAACACAATTAGCTGTGAAAGTTGTGGCAAAACCAGTGTTGACCAGTATAATGTAAACAAAAAAATAGTCAAAACCCAACAAAATATCGTCGCTAGAATGCAGACCTAGTCTTAGTCCAAAATTTCAAAATAAGTCTTTTTTATACGTAATAAGGAGATTTGTTGTGTTCAGCGCATTTCCTTCATATTCCGCATATTCCTACGTGCAGTAGTTCCTTCAAAATTTTAATAATGGAATATATGTAATCATAATCTCGAAATCTTAGTATTTTACGTATACTTATAGGTTCTTTTTGGAAAATGTTTTAGATGTGACTTAGGCCCAGTTTCACAGTGAAGTAAGTGTAACGTGTCAAATATGGAAAACTAATTCCCAATTTCACAGTGTAAACTTATCGGAATAAGTGACACTTAAGTCTACCATGTTGGCTACTTAAGTTCCACTTACTCAGGTAGTAAAACTGCGCCTAAAGTGCCAAAATGAGAAAAATAAGTGCCACTTATTTTGTTAAGTGTGCACTGTGAAACTGGCCCTGAGACTATAGTCCTGCATTGTAGCGACGATATTTTTTTGGATTTTGACTATTTTTTTTTGTGATATGCTGTGCGGATAGACCGAGAGCTCGCAACAGATTTTTGGCGTGAAAGGAAGCCAAACGATATTTATACCATATATGTAGTCCTGGGGAAGGTGATAACGAATGCGTTCGTATATTCTAGTTACCATAAAAAATAAAAAAAAAAAACGCGACTTATTTCGCGGTCTGTCACTAACTATTTCCTTTTGAGGACGTCAAAACCTATTGATTAAGCTTAAATTGAGTAGTTTACCACTTAAATGGAACATACAAAATAATAATAACATCCGCGACATTTATCGCGGTTTTCAATAGTTTGGCGTAACTCAAAACGTCTGACATTTTCTTTTGTGGGGAGTCAAAGCCTTTTGACTGATATAATTTTGAAAAGGTTACCACTAAAATTGAACTGATAAAATAATAATAACATCCGCGACTTTTATCGCAACTGTCGTCAGTTTGTCACCACTCCAACGTCTGTCTCTTATATTTTAATTTTTATGAAGTCAATACCTTTTATTTAAGATACATGTCAAGTATTTTCTTCCAAAAACCCATTAAAAAAAAATTAAATTTAAAAATTCCGCGATTTTTATCGCGCTTTCCAGTTGTTGGGTGGAACCCAGGGGCCCTACTATGTAACTTGCTTCTACTTTCGAATCCATTCGAAAGTTGTTTTCAATGCTTATTTTAAGTGGTAATATGTATGAAAGTGGGATCAAATTTTGGTGCTTTCGACTTTTTGCCACAGAATCTTCAACTAGCGCTGTTCTATTTCCTTTTATATGCGTTTGCTAAAGAATTAGCGAGCTGAGATTTTGCGAATTCGAACATTTTTATTGTAGAATCGAGTTACATAGTTGGGCCCCAGACGTCTTTATTTTACATATTTAGGGCCAGTTTCACAGTGAAGAAAGTGTCACTTAAGTGCCAAATATGGAAAACTAATTCTCAATTTCACAGTGTAAACTTATCGGAATAAGTGACACTTAAGTCTCCCATGTTGGCCACTTAAGTTCCACTTACTCAGGTAGTAAAACTGCGGCTTAAGTGCCAAAATGGGAAAATTAAGTGCCACTTATTTTGTTAAGTGTGCACTGTGAAACTGGCCCTT
This sequence comes from Epistrophe grossulariae, assembly GCA_929447395.1. NCBI lineage: Eukaryota > Metazoa > Arthropoda > Insecta > Diptera > Syrphidae > Epistrophe > Epistrophe grossulariae. The sequence continues at coordinate 45,206,971 of OV839568.1, forward strand.
ATACTCCTGTTGACAAGCCCTTTCGATTACAATGCATTTTGGTGTGTTTTAACATTTATACAAAAATTTTTAAAAAATCCGTGATTTCAATCGCGTCTGTCACGGGTTTGCGGCCACTTAGACGTCTGTCGTGTACATATATGCACTCAGAGGGTCAAGACCCTTCATTTGAATAACCACATTTCAGGTGGTTTAACAAAATTCCGAAAATGCCAAACAAAAATTATTTTTGAGGAAATCTGTCGGGGGTTTGGCAGCCACTTAAACGTCTGTCGTGGCCATATTCGCATCTCAGGGAGTAGAGGACTTTCGGATGCCATCGATTTCAGTGGTTTCCCGAAAGTCTAAAAACCAAAAAAAAAAATGAATTTTCGACGAAGTCTGTCGGTGGTTTTGGGGCCACCTAGACGTCTGTCGAAACCATATTTGTATAATCAGGGAATCGATAGCGTTGGGATGCGATGCATTTGAAGTGGTTTCCCTCACTATTTCTATTTTCAGAAAAGTTGTATACTTTTGATCCACTTTTTCTCGGAAACACTGCCACTACGTGCTGGCAGACGAACGTATTCGTTATCACCTTCCTCGGGACTACATATGGTATAAATATATCGTTGGGTTTCCTTTAAAGCCAAAAATCTGCTGCGAGCTCTTACACTATGATTTTTTAAAACCTTATTCACTGAACGCTTTAATTTTACTTTTTTCTGTTTCCAAATTTAAGATTTTCTAAAGTTATGATGTAGGTAATGTGGACAAATAACTGCTGTAAATATTTAACATAAAAACAACAAATTTTAGATTATAGATTATTTTGTAGTTGAACCGCGTAAAATCCGTATAAATCTATTGAAATTTATTTAAAAATTTAATACCTTATACTATTTTGATTTCACAAATTTTGAATCTTTGAGTTTTAAATTAAATTCTTTTTTAATAAATTACCACAGACTCACTTTGAATGCATTTTGGATAGCTTTTATTTATTCTATATCATCAGCAAACATACGACTTAATTGTGAACATATTGAGCCTTGTTTTAATATCAAATAAATCGAAATCTATCACTTAATTTGATTGTTGAATATAGTCTTTGTGTTTTAGTGTTATTTAGTTATTCAAATAAGGTATACATGATACTCTGTTGTGATTTAATCAATTTTTGCTGAATTTGTTTCTTATAAGAAAATGTCATCAAAATTTTCAAGTTGGCCAAATGTTGACTAAACAAAATACTAATTTAGTCGACAATAATATATTCGAACCTTCCTAAAGAACTATATACTAATCCTATTTATATAAGAACTTAGCATTCAATGCGATTTGTGAATAAACGTAGTTTGCATTTACCAGGATAAGTATCTATTTCCTTTGACAACCATCTCGAACACACTATTTTATCTTTAACCAGCAAGTAGGATTTTCCACACAGTCATTTATGTGTATAGCCTTATAAAGTACATAAATTGACATTTTTCGGTTAAGTAAGTCTGAATAAGTTTTCGTTTTCGTTATCAATGGAATATAAGTTAATTTGATGTAAAACTTCAGTTTGTTTGTTTTTTTTTTTCGCGGAAAGTTAAGTTTATTCATTTGAATTCTCAGAAATAGGAGATAAAGAAAACCTCTATCTGATAGATCGAAATAAAAGACTTAAATGCAAATTTCATATCAAATCAACTTTGGGTTAAAAAAAAAGGAACCCAAAAAAGAAAATCCATTCCAATCGGAACATATACGTATATATATAGGTATACCGTCCTGCATCCGTCTTTCTATATAGATACAATTTAAACTTGCTGCCTTATTCTGCTTACCTATACCCAACATGCACAATATGAAAAGATAGCTAAAAAGGAAAAGAAACCCAACCAAACTGTTCGTCCATCCGTAAGGTGATGGAATGAAAAGGATATACTATTTTTCCTATATAAAAGCTTTACTTATCTCCAACAAGAGATCTTCTGCAAAATCCAACTAACAACAACTTTGTATCTTCCTTAATATCAAAGGTACAAGGTACCTCCTTGACAGCTTCTCATTTTCTTAATGCTGATTATCATGGTCCTGCGATAAGAAGCCGGAAGGCAAACTATTCGCTCCATTCCTATCCTGGTTCCTTTGCCTGCCAGCAAGCAAGCCAGCCATGCCAGCCAGCCAGCCAGCCAACCAACCAGCCAATGCTGACGGCCATATAAAGAGTTCTCTTATTTCGTCCTTTTTGAATTTCTCGATTTTTACCTTTATACCCGCAATCATCTCATAGCATTACGATAAAAATAAGATTAGGTCCTTGACGGCTGTGTTATAGGGAGAGAAAATTTTACTTTAGTTTTGCACGCCTGCCATTCAAGCCAGTACCTATCATACATACCTATATATACAAAGATATCGTAGTCATAGTTCGTTTGTAGGTAACGGTAAACAGGTAGACCTATATACATATATATGTAGGTAAAGTATAGATATTGTATCTTTTATTATTCGTTTGCTCCTTTTGCATATTTTATTTTAATTTTATTTACCACACTTCAAGTTCGTTTTGGGTTTTTAGGTGAACAAGTATAGATATAATTCTAACAAATTTATTTATTTTATTGCAAAAAGGTTTTTACTCTATACCTCACAATAATGCTATGAATACTATAATGTGAGTTAAGAAAGGGCAGTTTTCAGTTTTTAGTCAAGAAATGGTTGGTGTTTTTATTTCAAATGGAAATACATTTACCTACATACTTCCTTAGATAATGGATCCTCGTTTAAACCCAAAATGTTTCTATAGGACACCGTAAAATTTGTGTGAAGTGAAGTCAATAATAGCCTTAATTTACTATAGACAATCTTTTATTATAACGGGTGATTTTTTAAGAGGTTTAGAACTTTTTAAAAAAAAAAAAACACAAAAAATTCGAAAAAATGAATGAAATATTTATTTGAATCGATAGTTTGAACCTTGCAATTTAATGTTTAAAGATAATTTCATGCAAATGTTGACCGCGGCTGCGTCTCAGGTAGCCCATCCGCTGAGTCCAATTTTGGCATACTCTTTCACACATATCGGCCGGTATCTCACGAATGAATGCATGGATGTTGGCTTCCAGTGCGTCAATCGAAGCGGGCTTGTCCCTATAGACATTAGCCTTGACATACCCCCACAAAAAATAGTCTAATGGTGTCAAATCGCACGATCTAGGCGGCCAATTGACCGGCCCGAAACGTGAAATTAACTGTTCACCAAACTCGCCTCGCAATTGCGCCATTGTTTCGCGTGCTGTGTGGCATGTGGCACCTTCTTGTTGAAACCACATATCATGCAAGTCAAGAACTTCCATTTCGGGCAAAAAAAAGTTTGTTATCATCGCTCGGTAGCGTTCACCATTGACAGTAACGCTGCGATTCGCATCATCTTTGAAGAAATATGGCCCAATAATGCCGCCGGCCCATAAACCGCACCAAACAGTGGCTTTTTCGGGATGCATTGGTAGCTGTTGCAATGTTTCTGGCTGATCTTCACTTCAAATGCGGCAATTGTGCTTATTTACGTACCCATTCAACCAAAAATGAGCCTCATCGCTGAACACAATTTTTCGATAAAAAGAACATTTCGAACCGAGCACGAATTTTGATAGTAAAATTAAATAATTTGCAAGCGTTGTTCATTTGTAAGACGATCTATGGTTAAATTGCAAACCAAACTGAAGCTGTTTGACAGTGACACAAGGTACTAAACACACGTCAGCTGTCAAAACCAGTGTTGCCAAAACCAAACCAGCTAAAAAATCACCCGTTATATACCTACCTAACCTATAAGAGATGTTATATAGTACCTTAAGGAAGGGGTTAAATGGAGGGAGTTATAAGTAATGAAATGTATTGTGAAATAGCATCATTACATTTGAATGTTTTGTGGATTTAGTAGGTATCTATCTATAGTATCTATGCAACGATAGATATTTGGATTTATTTTATTCCCACTGTTAGGGACTACATTGCTTATATGAATGTTGACGTGTTTTAGAATATTTTATAATATATTTATTAAAACGATAAATTGATGTTGGAAGGTAAAAATGTATCTACCTGTATCAGTGGCGGATCGACGGGGGGAGGGTGGTTCTCGGGTCCGAACCCTCCCCCATGAGCATTGAAACGAAATATTTGCGAACCCCAAAGATTTTATGCACATCTAATTTTTGATTATTTACAAATACATAGATGCATTGTCTCTATTTGTTATTGATTAAGTGGACATCTGCGGTGTCTCATTATGAAAAAACGTGTTTGGTTTTGTCAAAATATCATACAAATTGTTGAAATTAGTGAGAAAAAGAAATTTTAAATTTACCAAAAACCGAGTTGTAAAATTAGAATTTCAACTTTTATTATAAACATTTGTAAAATTTTATATTGCTTTTATACAGTGTCCAATTTAGATACATTTTATTGAACAGATATAATAGAGGTGATGAAGAAGAAAGAGCAATAGCATTGAGAGCAATTTTAGACATGGAATCTGATGAAGAGCGCCATACTAATCCACTTGATGTTGACAGCAATGGCATTGGAATCTTATGTTCCAGATCCAAATAAACGAGTCGTTCTACAACAACACAGCACTATTCTGCAAAGGCTATTTCCGGTTCTCATAAAAAGCTGGAATTGATACTGGATTACAACCGGAAAAAAGATGGAGCAGATGTATTCGACCAAATGGTGTCAATTTATTCCTGCGTTCACGGCAAACTAATCGCTGGCCAATGTTTGTATTTTACAATTTATTTTCATTTCAATCCGCCAGCAAGGAAAAAAAAATTATTTGGAAACCACAAACTAATTGAGTTGGCAGAGGAGCGTATGGAACTTGAATTGGATGATCGTTCAGTGTTCACCCCCTTCGGTGCAAAATATAATCTCTAAATCTAGCTTGGATGCCCTTCGCATTATGGGAAGAAATTTGCCAGTTTTACGAGTATTTGACGAGAGACCTGGGACCTATTTCACCAAACACATTTCACTTTTCACTTTGCAACTTTGGACTTTTACTTTGCAAATTTTGTTTCACCAAACACAAATTTGCAAAGAGGAAATTATTGAATTGAAAAGTTTTCCTCTTTGCAAATTACGTTTCACCAAACAAAAATTTGCAAAGTGCAAAGTTCTTTTTGCAAAGTGAAAAGTTTTGTTTATTTGCAAAGTATTTGTTCTTTTTGTTTCACCAAACAAATTAACTTTGCAAATTATATTAAGAATTTTGAAAATTTTTTCAGAAATATGCAAAGAGAACTTTTCATTTGCAAATAAGTGTTTCTTTGGAAAAGTTGTCTTAAAATAATAAAAAAATGAATAGTTGTGAAGAATATTTTGAAAACAAAGTAGTAAATAATAGTGGCCGAAGTGACCAAAGAGTAGTGAAGCTAAGAATTAACTTCGATATCGGAAATAATTTTTCGACAAAAGAGAGTTTTTTAGATCAACAAAAATTACCATCGAATTTGTTTTGTCTAAAATTGGAAATAAACTACAATTCAACAGTCAAAATACGAATTCAAATGCAAAGTTCTATTGAAAGTTGGTGAAACACTTTTACTTTACACTTTTCAAAAATAGTCTGAAAAATTGAAAAGTCTTTGCACTTTGCAAATTTTGTGAAACACTTTGCACTTTTACTTTGCAAGAAATTATTTTTTTGCAAAGTTGCAAAGTGAAAAGTGTTTGGTGAAATAGGCCCCAAGTATTTTATAATGTAAATCCAATATTTTTTTCTGAAAGATAATGGTCCAAGAGCAGAAAACATTAAGGTCAAAACCCCATTTGATGTTTGTGGAAATAACTAGTTGTCTTCGCCACCAAAACATCGTCTGCGTCATATTCCTCCCAGAACTACCACCGTTTCCAAAGTGATTGAGTGTTTCTCTATTAGTCTTCCTCTTCATTTTGTAAATCCCAATCTATTGTTATTCATATTCAAATAAAATATTAGTGTTTGGTTAAAATATTTTTTTTTTTCATATTTTAAGCCTTGGGGTTCGAACGAACACCAAGTTTGGTTTGTGACTTTTCTTCAGAAAAAAATTCCAAAAAATTATTTCAAATCGCTTTGATGGAAAAAATATAAAAAACGTAAAGAAAAATGAATTTCGTTAACTAAATTTTCATTCCAGGTCGAAAATATGATTTAGAAAAAAGTTATAAGCATTCAAACATGCGCTGGGGTTCGCGCGAACGGCAATCCGTAAACTAGGATTAAATTTTGAAGACTTGGCAATTTATCATACATCTCAAAAGCAACATATTAAAATACTATTCAATATTAAAAGGACGAAAAGAAGTTAGCACCGCCATTTGCAATTTAAAAAAAAAAAAAAACTGTGCTGCATTGTGTTCAACTTCTGCTGCGATGTGCCGTAAATATTTTTGAAAATTTCGTAAATTTGCAAATTTTGAGGATGAATTTTTTTCCAAAATTAAATTTTTCTAAAAACTTAAAGTTGTGCTGTTTTTTTGCTCAAAAAATGATACAACCGAATATTTGCAACTTTTACTAACAAATGCAAATGAAGCGAAGGAACTTAGCTTGAAATTAGCACCATCATTTTCGATTTTCAAAAAAAAGTTGTGCTGTATTGTGTTCAACTTGTTCTGCGATGTGCAGAAAATATTTTTTTAAATTCGCATTTTACAAATTGTGTTCAACTTGTTCTGCGATGTATAGAAAATATTTTTTTAAATTCGCATATTTACAAATTTTAGGGATGAATTTTAAATTTGCATTTTTTTTTTTCAAAATTACGATTTTTTAAAAAGTTATTCATGTGCTGTTTTAAGCTCAGTTTGTGCTTGTTTATATTTTTTTTTTAATATCGAAAATGGCGGTGCTCACTTCACGCACATAAGTAATGTAGCAAAAAGCCCACGCAAGTTTTACTTTTCTTTAAGTTTTCTATTTGTAGTTAGACCCCCCATGACCAAATCCTGGAGGCTGGATCCGCCACTGACCTGTATATTTTTCTAAGTCTTTTTATAGAACATAGAATTGCTTTATTCATAAAAGGTTTGGGTGAATTTATATTTTTACTTATTATAACTCTTTGGTTTTAAATATAAACCTTAGTTGCCGCCAGTGGCGTAGCGTGGGTTTTTGCCACCCGGGGCAGAGTCATTTTTTGCCACCCCTAGGAACTTTTTTTTTTTCTTGTTTAAAAAAAAATCAAGCGAAACAACTTACCTTGTTATAATTTATTTATTTTTATTGGAAGTACAATTGAAGTATTCAACAATAAAATGTGATAAAAGGTGATAAATTTGCCGCAGCTAGCTAATTTAAATTTTTTTTTAAAGATTCAGATATTAACATTTTTCAGAGATTTTTTTTGAGTGAAATTCTAACACTAGGTTATGCGAAAGTGCCATTCGACATTTCAGAATAATTACTAAATTTATTGAAAATTTTTCGGTGGATAAAAGTGAGCGATATATGAGCCAACTCACATCGAATCAGTCAAAACAAACCAAAGGTTTTTTTTTTGTAGTCTCACTCTCATGACTTACGAGCAGGGTTCGAACCGCAGTACTAAAATTTCGGAGCAAACTTGTAAAAAAAGTGAACTAAATCGAAAATTTCCCGAGTAGGTTTTAAAATTAAAGAAAATTTCAAATTTTCGAACGCTAATATTTTGAACAAATTTTTTTTTTTTTAAACACATCACATATATTCTATTCGTTTCACAACTGAATAGAATTCAGATTCAGACATTCAGAATTATAGTTGCAAAATATAATAACACAGGGGTTTTACGAAATAAGGCCCCAGGGCATTAACATTTATATTTTGGTTTGACTAAGGAAATTAAAAAAAAAAAAATTTGCTCAAAAGTGACGAAGTAGATTTATTTCCTTTCTTAAAATTGAAGGAGAATTGCAATTATTGGCTGTGTCATCGCTCGAAAACTTTTAAATAATTTCTTTGGACCATTTTGAAGAAAAATGAATACAAATGAAAATAAAATACATAAACAGAACATACAGAAAACTTTTAACACTAACGCCTGTTTTGATAAATACATGTTTTAAAAATTGCCGCCACCTAGCAAACTCTCTCCCAAAAATTTTGGAAATTTTCTGCCCCTAAAATGGATCCAAATGACAAAAAAAAATATAAAAACAGAACTTACAAAAATCTTATAATATATGTACATTAACGCCTGTTTTGATAAATCTTTAAAAAAAAATTGCCGCCCCCTTGCAAACTGCCTTCCGGATTTTTGGAAATTTCCCGCCCCTAAAATTGGATCTAAATGAAAAGAAAATATAAAAACAGCATACAAGTCTTTTACATTAACGTCTGTTTTGATTAATATTTTGAAAAATTGCCGCCCCTAGAAAATTGCCTCCCGGGTATACATGTTTAAGATTTGCCGCCCCCATATTTGGGAAAATTGCCGCCCCGAAGCAAAGTGCCGCCCGGGGCCTGTGCACTCCTTGCCCCTGCCACGCGACGCCACTGTTATTAAATTACATCATATTATTAGTAGAATTATGAACTATAACTTAAGTAAATTAAGTTAAAAGTCTTACAGTTAATTAACTGCAATTTAAAGACTTATTGACTAACACCAAAATCCCCCTAACTCCTGGATTGCTACGGTACTAAATTTTGTAATTGTAATAAAGATTTGTTTTCAAGAAAACATTTAGAAAAAAAAACACAAACTGCTCAAAATCTGCAAACGACATAATATTTTATCATGTTTCTAATTATTTTTTACTAATTTGAAAAAGAGGTGGCCAATTTTTTATATATAAAATGCGAGACATATTTTTGTCAAGAAATTTAATTTATGTATTGGAATTATTTTAATATAGGCTTGTCAAATAATTATAAAAATGTTTAATTAGAGGAACTGAAATGAATGAAACACTTATTAAAATATTTCTTTTTTCTTTGTAATTTAATCTTATATATTTAATTTCTATAATTTGAAAAAAATTCGTAATTTTTTCGTAATATTCATAAAAAATTTAATTTTCTTTCACTCAATATATAATCATAAGCAGTAGTTCAAATTTAGGATAAAATTGGGTATGAGTTAAAAGGCAAGTGTTATTCAAAGATATATTAATTCTTTATTTTAGAAATCTGTGAGCTGATAACTCTTAATTATAAAGTTTTAGTGTTTTTACCAGTTCATTGAAACATTAAAACACAAGAAAGAAGTGATATAACTCTATTTTGAATTCATTTTATTTCTGTTCATAATTTCTTATGGAAATGTCAAAATAGTTTAAATTCAAAAGAAACACAATTTGAAAAAAATTGCTTTATAAAAGTCAGACATATAGAAAATTTCAATTCAAACATATAGATATATACCAGCGTTGCCACAAAAAGCCCTATCGGGCCTTTCGGCCCTTAGCCCGAGCCAATACGAAATTTCCCCAAATCTTTATTTTAGAAGTTAAAAAGTAGGTCAAATTTGGGTGACAATTTGTTAACAGCTTTTCAAATTTTAGATATTAATTATTTGAAGCCAAAAAGTAAAAATTTTAGATTGATTTCTGATCATTTGACAACTCTGGTAAAAAAATGTCCAAACTTATTCAGTTGAACAAAAATATATAATGGTTGAAGAGCTACAAAACTGTTAAGAAGAAATAAATAAAGAAGATCGTTATATATTGACGCTATTCAGGGGTGGACTGGGAGTCGAAGGGCCTCCCGGAACTTTAACAAAAGAGCCACAAAATGTTAAAATGAGTAAAAGGAGCGAACAAATAAGCTCCGACAACGACGATAACAAAATTTTGTTGTTGTGTAATTGAAGCCAAAAATAGTTTGCTCCGAAATTTGTATTATGTGTTCAAGTTAACAAAAAATTTAACAAGATTTTTGAAAACATTAGGTAGGTCCTGTTTACTGTTATAATGCAAATTTTACAACTGATGTTTTCTACTTCTACCCGCGAGACTTCGAAACTACTCACATACATTTCTATGCTGTTTCTGCGGCCCTTAAATTTTGTATGTTTCTTTTAAATGAACTGAAAGTACCTTAAAAACTTATAAAATACTAAGAGTAATTTGGGGGCCTCCTAAGGTTACCAATAAGGCCAGAATAACTCAATAATAATAGGTGTGGGGCCCCATCAGCTTAACAATAGTTTTCGTTAAAATAATCTTGGGATCCAGCAGCTTTGTGCTTATATTGTGGGGCCCCTAACATGAAATGTGTGGGTTTCCTGAGATTCCTTTGGGGCCACAAAAGCTGTATATTTACTTTATTTTATAAGAAAGTTTTCTTTTAAGTCTATAGAAAGTACTGCAGAGACTTTCATACACTTATTATTCTCCAAGGGGCCCACCGGGTTGCGGTGGCCCAGTCCGCCCCTGACGCTGTTAAATGATGGGTTAAGTTGAACGAAATGAAAAATTTTGCTGGTGATCATTTATTTAAAAACATTTCTTCTTTTGCAATTAACTTATTGAGTCTTCCACATAGCAGTGCATCTGCTGTATGCAGGGCAACTTGAGTAACGGTGGTAATTTTATTCCTAAGTCAGATCTTGTAAAACGAATTAAGATATAATGTTATTAGTTATTACCTTAAAATATTACTAAATTTTGAGTTATTTGAGTTTATTTAGTGGCCCTGGCGCAGTGGAAGTAGTGCTTGACTGCTAAGACTAGATGTGTGGGTTCGATCCCCAGTCTATGCAGCATTCTTTGATATATATTCCCTCAACTGAAGACCACCACTGTGATTGAATGAGATAGTCAAAACCTAATTTCTCAATCCACGGTGCCAACAAAAAAATCTATCCTATCCTTCTATTCCTTTTAACATTGATTAATTTATAAGATCCTAGGTCTTACTGGCATATATATATGTTTGTGTTGTTTTTTTTTTTTTTTTTTGTGGCTCAAAACCAAAAAATGACTACGAATTATTAAAAAATGTAACACATCTGTGATTTTTTTTTAATTATTTTTTAAACTAAATTTAAGAAATTCATAGACTTATTTATAAACCCATTCCAAAGTATGTCTAACTTTAGACAGCTGTCCAACTCCAAATACTTATTTATAATCATGTTCCATCGAGAATCTAACTGCAACCCTATTCTAAAGTGTGTATGTTCAATGAAAAAAAAATTGAAAATTAAATGAAATGTTCATTGAACGTATGCAAATGTTCACGAAATTGACAGATTACAGGGATGTCAGTGAGTGTATGAGAACGTATTTAAACAACTGTTGGAATGAGTTGTCCAAATATTTAGACAGTGGTTAGCCGGACAACTGTCCAAGAATGTTATAAGGAAATCTTATAATAAATACGACTGTTAATGATTAAATAAATTACAAGAATAAATACCAATATTACAATTAATTTTAGTTTAATTTTTTAAGAAAGGATTTTTATGTAAAATATTTGGCCACGCAGCTTTTGTTAACTGGCCCTCAAAAAATTTCGAATTGGCCCTAACTGCTTCTTTCTTCGTAGCAACGCTGATACACATATATGAATGGATGTAGGTAAATTATTAAATATTTATGTGTATTGCAATTGTGGCTTTTTGTATATAAATTTCCAAACATTGTGGTTTATTTCAACTTCGTTATTATCTTCTCAAAGGGCTATATAATACATTAGACCTTTGAGTTCATTTACAAAAAGATAAAGTTATATGAATATTTTAAAAGCATTTCATATAATATATAATATCAATGCGAACTTACCGAACTTTTGGTATAATTCTCAGATATTTCTTGAGGTTTAAACCACATGATGTAAATATTACTATTGCATCAGCTTTTCATTATTATTTCATTCAGCGAAATGTAAAATGTAAACAATCTTATAAAATTCTTGCCATCTAATCCAAAAACACAATATGTATGATAGAAGTTTCTTAGTTAATTGTGAGTTGTTCAGCTACATATCTACCTACATTATGTGAAAATAAGGAAACATCTTCTTTGAAGGTGTATAAGATAATGTCTACATTTAAACAAGATGATGCAGGTTATATGGTGCATTTTGAGACACCACATATAGGTATACTATAATGGTAAACAAGTTACATACGTATATATAAGTTGTATAAATAAATCATAAAGAAAACTTACGGGTATACTTGTATCCTATTTTAAGAGTCGACTTCTAAGCTCATTGCAAAGTATATAAGTTGTTTTCTCAGTTTGCATATTATGCACAGATCTTGCTGTGACTTTGCATACTTATGCTATATATAATAATTCAACCATAAGACTCCTCTTAAGTCCTTATGTGCTCAACTTAGGACAAAAGGAACGACTTTAGTCATATTATGTTGCTTTGAACTTAACCTTGTTTTTTTTTTTTTTTATTTTTTTTTGTTAAGGTATACCTATTTTTAATACCCTACCCAATTCTCCTTCGTTCGGTTCTGTTGGTTTGCTTTGGCTGTGGGTGCTTACCTGGATTGTGGGCATTGCACTAAGTCTGCAAAGGAAACAAAGCCTTTCCTTGCTATTTTCTTAAGGGTTTTTAGAGTTCTGTGTCAAGCGTGTTAGATGAGAAGCATGAATGAGATTCTGTATAGTGTAGATGATGGTGTTAGTACCGTTATACCCACTCAAATGCACGATTACAACATCTGCAACCAAATATATATGCATACACGAACCAAAAACAAACAAAACACCCACACACATTGTTATAGTAGTAGTTGATGGAAAGATTTATGCATTTTCGTTCCCCTTCTCCAACCGCAAAAACTAAATACATATATATACCTACTCCTAGCAAAGAAGCTTTTTGCTATACATTTATGTATCTGCCCCGGTGTACTTCTACGAAACCACAAAACCGCACTCTGAAGAGGCTTGGTAAAACAAAAAAAAAAAAACAATAAATATACTATACACATACTTTACTCACCAAGTACCACTGCTCCTTGAATAAAGGATCTGGAAAAATATTGTGCGGCCCAGCGTCTCTGTACTGAATTCTTGGGTGGCGTATCAGTGACGACGTCGGTCGATGTACTGCCGATGGCCCACTTGCTGATGGTTGGTAAGCCACACGGTCGTAGCCCGTTCCGGAGGGCCTTAACACCTCGTAAGGATCGTAATCTACAGGTATTCCATATTCTGGTTTGTAGTCGCGTTTGGGACGCAGCTTTTCGTGTTGCTGTTGCATCCATCGGACCTATGTATATGTAATAGAGTAAAAAAAAAAATATTATTATTTATTAAAAAAGAGTTTTGTGCTTTTATACAAAAAGCCTATCCCACTCATAAAAATTTTAAAAATAAATATAAGAGATTGATTAATGGTTTCCTGATTTTTGAAGCTGCTATATATTTAGGTATGGAACGTATATTTATAACATTTTATGTTGAGTTGGTATTAAAGTTTGATATTTGCAGAGGGGGCGGGTTTTTTTTTTGGGATTTTGAAATCTTAAATTTGATGGAAATGATTTAAAATTATTTTTTTATTCTGAATCTAATGAGTGGAAAACCAAGGTATACAAAGATTTACTGTTTTAAAAAGGAATTTGTAAAGAACTGTTAGGCCTTTGCAATTTTTTTTAAATAGTGATCTATATAACCCGTATTGTATCCCGTGGAGTAATGGTTGGTGCGTAGGACCGTCACACCCCAAAGATGGGTTCAATTCTCAGCCTATGCCACCTAAAAACAGAAATATTTTTCACGAGTTACTGCATCTTGCGAGAAATGAACAAATCCTCCAAGAGTATCCTTGTCATGAAAAAATGCTTCTCATGTTTGCCGATCGGATTCGGAAGAAAATTGTAGATACACTCACTTCCTGCCAATAACACGCACACAAGAATGGTTAAAAGTTATAAGTCACTAGGCCCTGGTTCTACACCAGCTGTTGCATCGCACCTAATTTATTTATTTATTTATTTATATAGAATTGCATTTTGAACTTATGTATTTCCATGGCAACTCTAAAAGAAATAATAGGAGTATTACCCCGTGAAGTTATCACGCTAGAAGTTTAGAACCTATTCCATCTAACAAAATAATCAAAACAAGTTTTTTTTTTTCAGGGGGACTGCTTCTTGCGGGGAAGTGACAAATCCTAGAAGATTATAACTTGTCAAGGGAAAGTTCCTTTAAACTTAGCCCTTCTGATTCGACAGAAAATTATAGGGTCCTGTACCTTCATGCTTTCTAACAACACGCACACAGAAATGGTTGAGAGCTGTAATGTACTAGTCCCTGGTTCTCTATACGAGCTGTTGCCCTACCAATTTATTTTATTAGTTCTTAAGACACGATAATGAAGATAAAGTGCAATAAGACCTGCAGAAATAAAGCCCGGTGGGTTTATTTCCCAAAATAAAAGGAAACAACAACATGTTGGCTTTTTTCCTTTTTGGAGTGTTAATAAGATCCCCCACAAAAAAGCATTAATACCCGCAGGAGTTATTCTGAATTGGTATTCAGTCCTATACTCAAAAGGCTATTCAATAATATATATAACATTATTTAACATTATACAGTTTTCCAAGAAAATTGTTCACATTGGCACTTGCCTTACGACTCAACAGTGAACATACCCCAAGCTGACAACGGACCCAAAGAGCGAGTTAAAATCTTTGGAGACCACGAACTACGAAGCCGGTCAAACAAGGTACTCTTGTGCAAGAAAATAAAGTTCAAAATAGTTTTTTGTTCTTAAGTGAATTAGTTTTATTTCCCTGTGCGGGTTTCTTTCTATAGTCCGCGGGTGTTATTTCCCTTTATTTTGGAAAATAAGACCCACGTGGTTTTATTTTCAATGAGCTTATTGCATCAATAGTAAAACCGTACACAACGGTGGTAGAGAAGTCGATAAGGTTTTAGTGGTGTTGTGCACAATAAGACCAGCGAAAATAAAGCAGCGTGGGTCATATTTCCAAAAAAAAAAGGGAAATAACAACCGCGGGGATTTTTTTCTTTCTTGTAGTGGTCTTACCCACCACAAAAAAGCATTAAGACCCGAGAGTGTTTTTGCCTGTCTGAATTGGCATTAAGACCCATATACTTAAAATATGATTCAATATTTTTCAATTCACGATTTTAAATGGAAAGGATTTTTTGAACGTTGTTAATATTTTTCTTGGGTGGTCCGCTTATAGTCCAGTCAATAAAGCATTTGACTCGGAAAAAATCCCCGGAAAGCTGGATTTTGGTATATAGCTTTCACATGGTGTTCTTAAGAAACTGTCAAAAGTCCCCATCGATATGAGCGCCGCCCGTAAAATTGTTACGGGGGGTTGAAGGCCCCCAAAAATGGTTTTTGGAAATAACTCCCAAATGGTAAGTTGTACAAAAAAAGTGTTAAAGACTAATTTACAGCTTGAAATATTTCCTACAAAAAAGATTAATATATTTTTTTTCATACAAATAACGGTTTTTGAAATAAACCAATCAAAATAGTTAAGGGTTTTACTTTTCTATGTAGTTGGGCGACTTAATTCCAAAATTGTGCATTTTGTGATAAAGCATCAATTTTTTTTTGTATTGTTGGTACATTATATAGATATGATTTTAAGATATCGGCCCAATCTATTTGTCCACCCCTTTAGGTGGGAGGGGCAAATTAAAAAAAAAATAATTCTAAAATAGAAAATGAATATTAAAACACAACGGCAACACTTACAATATTATGTTATAGCTTATCTTAAGCCAAATACTCATTCTTTATGAATGTTTTTGAATGAAGTTATTTTAGTGCTTAGTTTTTGAACAATTGATTTTTAAACTCAAAATTTTAAAAATAAGATTTGAATGGACTTTTAACAGTTTCTTAAGAACACCATGAGGAAGCTATATACCAAAATCCAGCTTCCCGGCGATTATTTCCGAATTTGGGTGTTTTTTTGGCTTCATTGAGCGGAGTCTAAGAATTTTAACTCACTTTTTGGGTCTTCACGCCTCCATCCCGCTCTGCCCCGCTTAGGGTATTTTCAGTCGTCAGGCTGGCGCCGGGGCTATATGTCAACGATTTTCTTGGATAAAAGTTACTTGTCCTTTATCGAAACCCACAAGAAAAAACAATTAAAACCCACAGCTTTTGTTTCCATAAAAAAAAATGGCGGGTGTAATTTCCCTTTATTTTGAGAAATAAGACACGTGTGGTTCATTTCCGGGTTTCTTATTCCACAATTAACCTTCAGACTTGGTTATACCGTCTGTCAGTTTGTGCGTTCGTTCGTCAGTGTATCTATGCGTCAGTGCGTCTTTGCGTCGGTGCTTCGGTGCGTCATTACGTTTGTGAGTCTGTACATCCACTGTAAATAGATCTGAATTCTAAACGGGTAGACTGATTTTCTTCAAATTTCGTACAGAGTTTTTCTATGTTATTCCTTAAAACAATGAATTTAATATACCTAACTATGTCGTTTCAACTCAAATATCACGGGAAGATCCCACATTTATTTTTCTTTCTTATCCCTTTGTTGGTTGAAAACAGTACATTAGTGTAGGAAAAAAAATGTGAAAAATCCCTGACAACCATGGGAGTGAAGTTGACGTGATTATTTATTTATTTTCCTTTTAAATAAATTTTTAAATACCCAAAATATAGACAGTCATGATTTAGGTTACATATCTAAATAAAATAAACAAAAAATCTTAAATAACTGACTAAAAAGAAACAATTAAGCCCACTTTAATATACAGACTGTGGCAGCCTAATTATTCTATTATCAATGAAAATAAAACAAACAAAATATAAAAATAGGATAAAGAATTTTTTTTGTTTTTTTGTCCTGAATATTTAAACGTCCAAGGATTCTCTATAGATTACCACCAAACAGTGAGACAAAAAAAAATAAAACAACTTATAAATAAAATAGGTTCGCTAGCTTTTTACCGGTAAGGACTTCTTCAAAAAGCAACGTTAATAGCTAAATGGATTGACAAGTTGCCTTGTCGTCGTCATGCTGGCGCTATTCTGTGTATTATTTTCATCAACCAACAACTACTCCATAATACCTTTCAACTCTTTGAGTAGGTGTACTAGCGATGTTAATAATGTACAATGTGCCTGCCTCAGCTTAAGTGCTATTTTCAGTTCTCCCTCAGAGGCAATGTCCATCATCACCTCCATATATATGTATATAAAGGAGTCTATGCGAGCAAAAGAAATAAGAAATGAATGACAATAACATTGTATATCTAAGTATATATATTTATATATAGAAACAGGATTTCCATTGCACTCTTCTATAATATAAGAACTAAAAGGCATCAACATGGACGTGGCAAGATATTCATTACACAGAAACAACCAAGGATTGAAAGTTTTATGTGGCTCATAGAGCTTTTGACGTCTTCTGTCACTGCAGCACATCCAAACCCATTCACTCCTAGTGATTCCAAAAACGGGAAAACTTCTATGTAAAATGACAACTCATAAAATATGCGAGAGAAGAAGGTACCTATATCTATATATACGTACTATCAGAGTGGTAAAAAAAGCTAATAAAAAGTTCAAAGATATTATCATCACTTACCTCGGGTTCTGATTTTAAGGCGCTGTGGTGTGAATCACTGGTGCTTAGGGAACGCTTGGATATATGTCTATGATGAAACAGATAATAGTTCTTTAAGCTGCCGATCTGAAAAAGAAAATGAAAAAAATAAAAAATAAATAAATAAATAAATTGAGGATTGAAGTTTTATTTTATAAGTTAACAAAAGGCGTTTTTTTTTTTTGCAAGCCCGGGGGTAATTGGTTGAAAAAAACGACAGCGGGGATTAGCCATGACAGTAAAAAACATGTAGTTTTCATACAAACTATCGATAACATGTATGTAATTCATGCCGGTAACACAGTTTTTCTGTCCGCTTAAGTTAAGCCCCGAGAATTCTCTGGGATTAATTGTTGCATTTAACATGTTAATTGTTTAGCACCGACGTGGTTTTTTTCATAAAATTCCCTAGGGGCTTGCAAAAAAACACGGCTAAAGTCAACATCCTTAAAGTATATGCTTTGAATATTTGGAATGTTGTTTAAAATTGTATAAAAGAGATAATTCTCCACATTTAAAAAAAAATGGTAACTTTGACTATTTTTTACTTTAAAAAGGTATTAATACTTAAAATAACTTCTTTATAAAATTTTAATAAAAATGAATTTAACTTCACTTTTAAGTTCATGGAATTGGTCAGATTTATGTTTCGACGTCCCTAGGAATCTCATCTCACAGTGATGTATTAATACGTTCGTGATACCTTTTTGATTTTTTTTTTAATAGAAAATTTGTTTTTTTTTTTTGAAAATTTCGAAATGCAATATTATTTAAAATTATAATAAGCACTTGTATAAAAAAAACTAAGTAAAATCAGTTGAGCAGATTATAGAAGATAGTCGAAAATCAAACACGCAGAAAAATAACTACTAACAGAGAGCGTTTTTCTGTGGATAAAACAAATATATTAACTATTACGTAGTAAAAGATAAAAATTACACAGTTCACTATGTTAAAATAAATTGTTTAAATTTAAAATCTAAAAAGGTTATATTAATAGAGAAACTTGGTTAGGATTCACAATAATTGTGAATTCGTTTATATTAAACAAGTAGCTTGCTCAAATCAAATAATTATTATCATAAACTAATTAAATCGGTTATTGAAACCGAACAAACTAACCCAGAAGTAGTTTAATAAAATTTAGTACATGTTAACCGAATCAATGTGTAGATTTAGTTTAATCGAGTGGACTCGTATTATTTAACCTAGTGAGTTTGCAGGTTATACAGGGTGTCCCATAAACAATGGTCCAAACTGAAACTGGTGATAGGCGAGGTAATTACCACTCAGAATTTAGTAACTTGTCCGTACCGAATCATTACCGTTTTCGAGTAAAGGCTTTTTTTTTGAAATTTCGAAAAACCCATACTTCGACCCAGTTTTTTTGTCACCCTGTCCATAATTGATTTTTGTTTTTTTTTTTTTTATTTTTTACACTTAAATATTGCTTAATTGTAAAAGCATTTTTCTGCATTAAAATATTTCAATTTTTCTGTACCATTTTGCTAAAAATTAATAAATATCAGGATGCTCCGATCAAATATACAACATTGCGAAGTTTATATCTAATCTTGACGAAAGTTGTATACCTGGTCCTGATGGTATACCCTCTACTATTTTGAAAAACTGCGTAAATCATTTATCGTTGCCTTTGTCCATTCTTTTTAATTTTTCAATATCTTCTTGTTTATTTCCATCGATTTGGAAAAGTTCCTTTATAATCCCTTTACATAAGAAAGGTAAAAAAGACGAAATTAAAAATTACAGGCCTATTGCTAAATTATCTGTGATCCCTAAACTCTTTGAGTCTATTATTTGTGAATCGCTATGTTTTTATGTTAAATCCATTATCGTTCCAAATCAGCATGGATTTACAAAAGGCCGCTCTACTGTAACTTTTTTAATGGAACTTGCAGAAAACTGTATTGACTCATTTAAAAATAAAAAACAATTGGACTGTATTTTTACTGACTTCCGCAAGGCGTTTGACAAACTCTCACATCATATTTTGCTTTTTAAATTAAGAAAGCTGGGATTTAGTGAACATTTTGTAAAGTGGCTCCTATCTTATTTACTTGATAGATCTTACTCTTTACTTTTCAATGGTTGTGAATCAAACAAGTTCAAAGTTAATTCTGGAACTCCACAAGGTAGTCATTTGGGCCCTATCCTTTTCATTTTATTTATAAATGATTTACCGTCTGTGTTGAAGCACTCTAAGTGCCTCATTTATGCCGATGATGTAATAATCTTTAAAACTATGTCAAATACTCGTGATTGTGAAGAGTTGCAATGTGATCTTAATTCGTTTATTGATTGGTGTGCTCGCAACTGTTTACTTCTTAACATCGATAAATGTAAAACTTTGAACTTTACGAGAAAGCTTTCTTTAATTTCTTTCAATTATTTGTTTAATGGTGTATCATTATCTCGTGTAAACTATATGTCTGTCCTTGGTGTGTCATTTGACGGCAAACTTAAGTTCATACACCACATAAACTCTATACCTAATAAGGCCAATTCAATTCTTGGTTGGATTAAGAGAGAGTCAAAACAATTTTCTGATCCTTTTGTTGTAAAACAACTTTTCATAACATTTGTTCGACCAATTCTAGAATACGCAAGTCAGGTCTGGGCCCCCAATTATGCCTGCCATAAAGCCAGCTGGTCCAAAAAAGCTTCCTAAGATTTGCACTTAGGGGGTTAGGATGGGATAATCCCTACGATCTTCCACCTTACCACCATAGACTTAAACTTATTGATATGCCGAGTCTTGAGAGCAGACGTTCTTATTTATGTTTTGTCTTCATTTTTAAATTAATAAATGGAAATATAGACTCTTTGCACCTTCTGTCTCGTATAAACTTTAATGTTCCCCAAAGAAACCTGAGGAATTTGACCAATTGCATACATATCTCAAACTATCGGACCAACTATGAACAATTTTCTCCTTTAAATAGAATGTTCAAATTATTTAATTATTTCAATGATAAATATATCAATTTGTTTGATACATTTAAGAGTAAATTTATCGAGTAAATTCAAGTTAACTTTTTTTGCCAACTATTCATAATCTGTATATAAACTCTTTGTAAATTCTTTGTAAAGCTAGTACTTAGCTGAGTTAAATAAATAAATAAATATATTTTTTACTTCGATTTTCAAAAGAGCACCCTGAAAAAAAATCGTATGACCTAGAACTGGTTTTTACTTAAATTTTTTGTAACTTAATTTATAAAAATTGTTCAAAATGGTCCTCTCTTGCACCTGTACAAGCCCTACAATACAACGTCTTAAAAACTGTCGTGTCATTGTTTCGAAAGGACAACATGGAATTCCAAAATTTACGATTCAGAGAATACTTATAACGGAAAAACTTGCATCCTTTTCATCTGCAGCATCTCCGGACTTTAGTTCCAAAGAATTATCGACAAAAGACAGGAATTCTATCGAATTATGCTTTATACAAATCAAAAAGATTCAGGCTTTTTCAAAAAATATTTATGGACATATTCCTTCGCACATGCCCCTTGCCACTGTCTAGTCAAGGAGGCTTCCACACGACGACGTCTGCCCAGCACATAGTAGTAGTATTGTAAAACGCTTCTTAAACAATGTTTACCTTAAACGTTGGATCTGACCTGGTGGACCAATTTTGGGGCCATCTCGGTCATCACGGGACTTAGAATTGTTTTTTTTGCTATGGGGCTGCCTCGAGGGAAAAGTTTATGCAAAATCAATAAGTATAGCATTATTGAACTCCGGATACGGATACGAACGGCTGCTAAAGAGATACAAAATTCGGGAAGCACAAAACTCTTGAAAAGACAGTTTTTAAAAAGTTTTCGGTCTTGTACAAGTGCACGAGGGGGCCATTTTAAACAATTTTTATAAATTAAGTATGAACAAATTTAAGCTAACCGTAAAAATAAAAATTAATAAAACAGCTATTATTTAAAAAAAGATTTATTTTTATTTATTTTAGAACCCTGTTTTGTTGAGTTCAAATGGTTATAGTTATGTAACTTTTGATCTATGTAGAATATTGACAAGTTTTATACCTTTTAAGAAACTTCAAAAACATAGCCAATTTTTTAAAGTATAAGTATGGGTTTTTCGAAATTTAACAAAAAAACAGCGGTTATTTGAAAACCGTAATGATGCTGTACGGACAAGTTACTAAATTCTGAGTGGTCATAACCTGGCCTATAACCAGTTTCAGTTTGGACTGTTGTTTATGGGACACCCTGTATATAAGCAATGATTTGTTACTTAACTTAACCGACAAAATTCGAATTTTTTAAATTGCCTATTATTTTTAGAAATTTAGAAGTAACTATAATTTGGGCCTCGCTCAGCCTCTTTTTTTTTGTGTCAATTTAGAAAGGACATTTTTTTCTACATCCCCGGACAAGAGAGTATCCGCTTAAGGGAACGTTTTGAAACTTAAAAGAATTTTGCTAGAAAAATTCGCGCTAAGTTTGCAAAAATGCGAGATTTTACTGCACATGTAGTAATAAAAGCAGCGCAACCTCCATAGTTTATAGCTAGGCTTTATTGTTTTTGAGAACCTTAAAAAAATCACAAAGCAAATTATACATAAAAGTTTTTTCAATTAATTTTGATATGATGTTCGATACTTTGCTGTATTAAAGATAAACGTATAGATATGGATACTCAAATTTATTTGCGCACACAAGTGCCATCAATGAATTGAACTTCAGTAATATAAATTAAATCGTTGAAAACAAATACCTACAAAACCTTGAACAATATGATATTTATTAACACTATATATATACCTGCTCTCACCACCAATATAGGTAGGTACGAGAATAAATCTAAAATTTCCTTCAAAATTCATTCAATACAACAAAAAAAAAACAACAAAAAAAAAAATCCTCACCAAAAACAAAAATGTTTCCTGAGCTAAATAATAAATCAATGTCCTGACAAGGGATTTTCGCAAAATAATGAAAAAATGAAACTCCAATATTCTATCCTCCTGTGTCCTGTTTTCAATTACAGTTTTAGAAATAAAAAAAAAAAAAAAAAAATAGCTAGCGCTAAAAAAAGTGTGAAATTAAAAGCCATTTCATAAGCTCACTCAAATGGACTGAAATCCTGCGAACATATATTTATGTATATACGAAAATGTGTATATTAAACAGGACAGGCTTTTATATGTACAAAGGTATATATAAACATAGAATTAGATACATGCTAACCGGATACACAAAGCGCAGCACGTCCATTATAGCAATCATTAATATCCTTCAGATTTTATTTATGAGCTCTTGCTCTAACCCTTCAACGTTTAGTGTTTTGTTCCCATGAGGATACAAATATAATATAAACTCTCAACAAATGGCACACACACTCGTATTTGTATATATTTGAAATGCAATTCTCTTCTCCAAACTGAGCTGAGACTGACTCCCTTCTCAACACTTAACTCAAAATTGCAAAATCCAAACTCAAAGTCATGACTAAAGGATATATATACGGTCATAAGGATGATTGTGTATTGTACACTATTATGTAGAGTACACGTAGGTATAGCCATAGTCATATTCTTGTTCATTGTTTCTTCATCAGTTCGTTGTGCGAAATTAACAAATGACGACGAAGTGTCCCTTCTGAGGATAATAATAATGATTTTTGGCTCCTGACAAATTAGTGTTCTCCTTTTTAATTAAAATTAAATCGCTGCAAATACTTCTGTGCCATCGTTGCTGCGTTCGTTCGTTCGTTCGTTAGTTCGTTGCTACCGCCAACGACAAAAAATTGGACCGGGCGGCAAATCTCCTATTTTATGTTTCACAGCATGGATCAACTTCTGGCATCGGGCGTATCCTGTTTCTTTGTGCCTTTGTATGAGTTTTATGTCCTCGAGAGTGCAGAGAGTGGAATGATAAATGAAAAACCACCGACAACTAAGGATATATACTACATAGTTAGAAGGGTAAAATTCAAACAACAAACTGACGAAAGAACCATTCAAGTGTTTGTTGTTTATTCGGTTTTCTTCATAATTCATTCTTTAGTTTTATCCTTTTTTGGTAGAAAGAAAAAGATCTATGATGACAAAAGGGTAAAAATAGAAATAGAAAATCACAAGGAAGGTATCCTTTATTTTACGAGGCATGATGATGTCCTTGCCACCCATCTCTCCTTTGCAATACCATCATACCATCATTTTTGGTTGAATCTACATCACCCACACAACAATGACGTTTTTCTTTATGAAGATTATCTAGCTGGAATTCCGTTTGTTTGGCCAAGAATTGGTATAGGGACATTGTCTGGCTATGTATGGGCTGGCTTTCCACTTGCTTCACTTAAACTTAAAAAAGGCCCCCTGTACCTTCATATTTTGGGCCAAACGTGTTTTTGTTTGCTTAAGTGAACGATTAAGTTGATATCTTAAAAAGTCTAAATGTTCATTCCACTCTTTCTGATGAACTACACGCCGCGGGGGAGCGGCGCGCGTGGCGTACATACCTAATACAAAGGAGGGGAAAAAAAAGCGGTGGAGTGAATATTATATAGTATAAAGGACTAATACTGAAGAAGGTTTATTTTATTAATTTTTCAGTAGAAGATATTAATGGATTTTCATCCTTGAAATGATTTTTGGAAATTTCGCGGCGCGCTTTCTTGATGGAAGTTTTAAAGAAAATAAAGTTATTTTTTTTTTTTCAATTTGATTTTTTTTGTTCTGCTGTTTGGTTGGTGTGCTTGATTTTATTTTGGAATTTTGATGAATGATTGATGAGCTCAGCTCCCTCTGACTCTAGATCTATAGAATGGGAAATGAGGAAATTTCTAAAGGATACTTTTCTATATTAGTGGCGCGGTTAGCAGACGAAAAATGGGCCAGCACGGCGCGGCGCGGAGAAGGGAATGGATTTATTTTTGGGTTATTTGTGTTACGCATGGAAAATTAGTATAAATTATGTAAGGCAATCTTTTAAGGCTCTTTTGAGTCTTTTTGGTCTTGAGAAATAAATTTTTGATCGATATATATTTTTTTTTTTTTAAACTTCTAATATGTACATTTAAGGGGTCTCATTGGTATTTAGGGATGTAGTTATCTTATGTATATATTTAGATATAGAGTTATTCATTCAAATCAATGAAAAGGTCAAGAAAACATTAAAGTTTACTTATAAAATTTGATTAAGAAGTAAATAGCTTAGAGTGAGTTACTGATTTTTTTTTCATTTCGGATCAACTAAGGAGAAAGGGATTTAAAAGCATTTTCCAATTAACATCATATCCTATTTTTTTATTAATAACATTTAGGAAGCGTATTATTTTTTTTTAGCCCAATGAAAGCCAAAAAATACATTTTGCAGAGAATTTTCTATCAGTTTCTAAGTAAAAGGACCGATTTAAAACAAAGAAATCTTTTTAAGGTTTTCAAATTTAATGAATTTATTTATTTACCGATTGTTGAAGATTTGTTTTAAGATCTTTTTCTGAATTGAAGAATAAGAAAATGTGACCAATAAGTTCGTAATCCCTTCTAGAAGAAAGGAGGTGGACTAGTAGAAATTAAAAAAAAAAACCGTCCGCAGTAGCCATACCCATACGCAGTAGGGTTCTACTTCTGCTTTTATTGGCAGTAATTCTATTGTGGATGTTGTATTTGTAACTCGTTTGTATAAATGTTCTGTGAATAGCTTTCCCAAAAAAACAGCCTTATTGAGGGATCTTGTTGGCAAAAGTGGTCTATTTCGTCTCAGTGGCAAAAGTTGTCTACGCGGACAAGGTGATCTAAATTGTATAGTTTGTTTATGATGGTTTTGTTCGTAATGGTGTTCTAGGTAATCAAAGGTGATTTAGGTGATAGGGTGGTCTATGCCCTATGGTGATCTAGTGATGAAATTGGTGGTCTAGGATGCTCTAGGTGTCCTATAGGCAGGGTTGTGAGTTTGTGAATTAAAAAAAACACTAAGCTGTTTTTGATTTCTGAATTGAAAGATATTTAATTCATAAACAAGTTGGAATTTGTGAATTGAAAAAAAATCAATTCATAAGCTAGTTGGAATGCTAAACAAAAAAAAACGAAAAACAGCGAAATGAACCCACGCTAGTTTGCCAGACAATTCTTGCGAAACATCCCAGCATATATGATGATACACGTATGACTTGTTGACACAGGCATGCTGCACGTAGCATGGCATCCCGGGAAGAAAATTATCTAGGAAAAACTATTTTTAAGCATGGCCCTAGCTAGATTGGCCATTATATAGTAAATCCTATGCTGGGCCTAGACAGGCGCAGGTCTGGGTGATCTTGACTAATTTATCTTATTCTGGCTTTATCTTGGCCCTGGCTAGAATTGCCTATTTATTGGTTTTGTCAGATGTAACTTAGACTGGGCCTAGATAGTTCTAACTTGACATAGTCTAGATATGAAAACTTTTGTTGGTGTCATTTTGGCCCTAGCTAGTGTCGCCACCTTATTGGCGCGCTGTCTCATAAAAACAGGAAGGGACCCAAATAGCTTTCGCTTGGTGTAGCCTGGATAAGGATTTGTATCTGGGCGTTATCTTGGCGTTAGACAGTGTCACCTCTTTATTGGCGTTATCAGGTGTAACTAAGACTGGGCCTAGATAGTTTAGACTTGATCTAGCCTAGACATGGAACTTTTTCTTGGCGTTATATTGGTCGTAGATAGTGTCGCCTCTTTATTGGCATTCCCAACGACCAATTTAACTTGTTTAAGGTCCATATAGCATAATACGTGAAGTATCAACTCATAAACATTTTTACATTCCTATTCTGTATCGCAAATCAGCCTGATGGGTAGCGTGCTGGATCTTTTATTGGGGGAACGCAAGTTCAAATCTCGGAGAAACCAAGTAAATAAAAGTGAAGTTTTTTAAAATTAAATTAAATTCTATACATTTCAGTTGAAGGGAAAAGCGGTCTCAAACACCCCTAATATGAGAGAGGTGGGGGCTATATGGGTTTCAGTAAAAATCTAGGCCCTAGCTAGTGACTAAAAATCTCTAAATTTTTAGTTATCCAAAGCCTGACTTGGAAGATCTATCTGGGGCCTATATGGGAACTGCTAGCAAGGCCCACAGAATACAGAGCATTAACAAATTAGCAAGGGCCAAACTAGTTACTGCTCGAGAGGCCCATTCCTGACTTGGAAGATCTACCTAGGGCCCATATGGGAACCATTAGCAAGGCCCACGGAATACAGAGCATCAACAAATTAGCAAGGGCCAAGCTAGTTACTGCTCGATAGGCCCATGATATAAACAAGGCGAAACTAGCTGGGGCCAAGGCAATACCGAGTCGCAAATTCTACCCGGGATGTGTTTTCGTATTAAAATTTATCCTTCCTGGCTCAGAAAATGTTAGAAAATGTTAAAGTTGTAAGGGATATAGGAAATTTAAGCATTATTTTATCTTTTAGCAAATAGAAACGAATTTTTTTTAAGTTGTACTTTATTTAAAAACAAAATTACAAATATTTTTTTTTAGCATTAGCTTAACAAACCACACTCTTTTCAAATTGATCATTACCTATAATAAGTTATTTCTTGATCTAAGAGAGTCACATAGGAAAAAAATCTTTCAACCGCTGCTGATGATGGTAGAGCAGTGTTATACTTCAGGAAAAGAGCTCGAACAGAAGGAAAAGCTTTCAAATCTTCTAAATTTGAGCACTTACTAACAAAAAATGTCATCATTTCATTTTCTTCTTGCTCTTGCGGTATGAGGGAAGATATAACATGGTTATGAGAACATGGTTGTTTTTTTTTATTAATACCTACGTTCGTTTATTCAACATTTGTGATTTTCGTTGCAATATTTTTGCATTGAATTGAATTATGAACTACGACTTTTTGCATTAATTTATTTATTTTTTTATTTATGGAAACCATAAAATATTCCTTTAATAAATTCCAACTTTAAAAAAATCTTTGTTTTTATTTAGTAAAAGTTAAAATAATTTTTAAAGATCAACCTATACGCTAGCATTTAGCAACCATCAACGCATAGCATACCACGGGCAGCATGTCGCATGCAATATGTCTCATGACAAAGTCGCACGTGCATCATCGTCTGGTGAATTATGTATTTTTTAATTCAGATATCACAAGCTGAAAAAATAGCTTTTGATTTGAAGTCATTCAAATCACAAATCCCAACTAGCTTATATGAATTTAATTTTTTTTCAATTCACCAGACCATTACTGACTTGTGAATTGAACGAGGGCTTAAGCTAAAAAAGAGCTTAAGCCTTTGCAACCCTGGTCCTAGTTGGTTTAAGTAGTTACGGTGGTTCGTAGATGTGGTCTAGGTGACCTAGAGTTGTATTAAGTATAGTCTAGGTGGTCTAAGTGCCTCGGGTGGTCTAGGTAGTCTAGAAAGTCTAGGTTGTCTAGGTTCATGTCCATTTTCCAAGGTGGTCTCGACAGAAACGGTTAAAAATAAAAAATTGCATTTCTAAATTATAAAGCTGAAATCTATATAAATACAAAGGGTATGCCCATTTTATTATGCAGCGTTGGCCAAGAGTGTACAGAAATGAATTTGGTATCAAATGAAAAGTGAAGTTGAGGCCGTTACATTGGTAAAATATTTTGAAAATCGTTCATGGGAAAGTCGAGATATTTGAGCTTAAAGTTGCCGATTACAAAATAAATATTTCAGCTTTTTTTCAATTAATTGTTCATAACGTGCGAAAAAAATGACGTAGAAAATTGGTATTGGTATCAAATGAAAGGTATGAAATATAATATTTTGCCCCTCTTACCAAGATTTTGTTGTGTTTGAAAGGTTTAACTTGAGGTATATGGATTTACAGAGTGATGTAAAAACAACAAAAATAAAATTCTGAGGTGATATTTACGGAATCACTTAAGGGCTCGATATGTCTTGGATTTATGAAATAATATATTCATCATTTAGCCATTAATAAGGTGAAGTAGCGTAAAGGCAAAGAATAACTTCCGATTTTTAAATTTTTTTTGTATTTAGAAGGTTCACAGATTTTGATTTAACAATTTATGGGATAAAATTGGATAAATGCAATAAATGTTAAAAATACATATTTTGAAATAAGAGGTAAATAAAAGATATGTTGAAAAACAAATAGAAAATATATTGCCATATATACCATTTAAAAACTTCAAATTTCTGCTGTTTTTGTTGTCAAGAAGAACTGTTCAAATCAGTAAGTTCTCAGCCTTTCACTTTGAAATTCTATTTATGAAGTATGTTTGTGCGGATTTGTGTCCTCCCGTCATGTTGGAACGTTTCAACTGAATATAGATTATAATTGATACTAGCCGCGTTTTATTATCTACGGGTCAGTGTTATTTTTTAACACTTAATACAAAAACAACATTGGATTTAGGTTTCCATCGAAGTTTCATTTAACGATCCAGAAATTACTTTTAAATCTGATGGGTAGATGGCTTTTCAGTTTTGCAAATGGTAAGGTAGTGCAATTACTGTAGTGTAAAGAAATAGTATCTACATGAAAAATTAACAAACATAAACAAAAAAGAGATATCGTCGCCCGAGAATTGTTTTGTCGTATAAACTATTTGAGCAATTTTGAGAAATCGCATTTTAAGTTTCGCTTTTAAATAAAAAAGAAACTGACCGATGAAGTTTTCTACAATTTTAATAAAATTTTGTGTGGAAAATTTCTTTTGATTATAAGGTATTCCAGATTGTTGAGTTGGTTTTAATTTTTAATCTATAGAGGATTATCTCCAAGATTATTTTGTCGTATATACGTCACGAAAATCAGTACTTTGTTCGATCCCCATACACATACGACAAAATGAACACAAATGCGTTAGTTGAATGCAATACCGAAACGAGCGAGATTTCCGATTTTTTTTTTAAACTAGAAGACATTTTAACACCTGGTTTTTAGTGTTTGAATACAAATTGATACGAGAGTTGAATATTAAAAACAAAATTACTAGAAAATAATGTAAAATTTTGAACAAAATGAGTTTGAAAAAAACTTTCTTCATTTTTTTTTTAAATTTGAGTTTGAAAATTATAATTTTTCCAAAACTATTGCATAAAAAAAAAATTTTAAAACGGAATTAATGGAAAAAGGCATAACATGGCATTGTAAGTGATGCGGTTGACTTTTAATAATTTTGTTTGTAACTAAAAAAAATGCAGTGAATCCTATATACGTACGACAAAACAATATTAAAAAAAAATATCGCGGAAATACATGGATATTTTGTCGTATATGCAAAATTTGGCGTTTACGACAAAACAAAACTAAGGGATGAGTTATTCTGTGCGGATATACGACAAAATTCATACTGATTTTCTCAGTAACGGTAAATGATAGGTCAAATCTGATTTCAGAAATGGATTAAGGACCTTTAAAAACATAGAACTGCATACCCACTTTAAAAAAGTGCACTTTGGCGTTTACGACAAAACAATTCTCGGGCGACGATATGCAGACAACATTGTTTTTATTAGAATCCGTATCGTTTTATTTTCACGGGGTGAACTATATGAGTTATTGGTGATAGCAAAATACGGTAACTATTTTTCCAGGCAGACAAAAGAAGCTCAGCGAAGCGGACGGTTAACAGCTGCCGATTATTATAAATTCAAAATATTTGACTTCCGGTAAATCGAGAATTTTTCATAGAACAAGGGGTTCTGTGAATAAGTGAATCGAAAAAATTTTCACCCTTTCACAGTAGTTCCAATTTTCGTTCTGCGAAAATGCGAAACCAAACGTCAAAAATATTTATGATGAATAATTTGCTTTCACGTCGGAATTTGGAAGTGAATCTGTGAAAAGAAAGAGTGAATACGAATAATCAATGCTCAATTCAACATTTCTATCTCATGCGTTTCTCTTTTCTCTTCAAAAAATACGAAAAATGAGAGAATTTCGCTGACTGTGCATGCATTTCAAAGGAAATGATAAAGAAGTTCGGAATCGGTAATATAGTTCGTGGGAGAATTTTATTCACTGAACGAAAATCGTTTATTTGCACCAAATTAATCGAAAAAGTGAAAGCAGTTTATGAGAGCGAATGTAAAAACCATTTATTCGATTCACTTTTTTACAGAACCAGAATTGGTCCCCATGCGTACCAAATTAATGTTTTGTTTTTGAACGACCGCAATTTTGGTGCGGAAATAAAAGTAAATTTATGCAGAGCAAATTAAGCATTGGGTTCATAGATTCTAGAGTTCCGAATATGAAATAAGCTGGCGGATTTAGTCATGGGGGTGATTGGATATTGCATGAAGGCCGATTCTGGTGCTGTGAAAAAATGAATCGAACAAATTTTCACCCTTTCACATTAAATCCGATTCCCGTTCCGCGAAACCAAACGTAAAAAGACATTCAGATGAATAATTTGCCTTCACGTCGATATTTGGAAGTGAATCTGTGAAAAGAAAGGGTGAATACGAACAAACAAAGCTGAAATCAACCACATGTTCCTCTCATGTCCTATTCATGAAGAAAAAATCTTTCGATCTCTTTTCTCTTCAAAAAATGAGAGAATTGCGCTGATTGTGCATGCGCTTCAGGGGAAATGATAAGGAGGTTGGGAATCAGTAACATTATAGTTCGTCGGAGAATTTTATTCACTGAACCAGAATAGCTTATTTGCACCAAGTGAATCGAAAAAGTGAAAGCAATGCTTGTGAGCGAATGTGAATACAATTTATTCGATTCACTTTTTCACAGAACCAGAATCGGCCCCCAGCGGCTATGTTACCGATCCCGAACCTCCTTATCATTTCCCTTGAAGCGCATACGCAATCAGTGCAATTCTCTCATATTTTGAAGAAAAAAGAGAAACGCATGAGATAGAAAGATTTTTTCTTCATGAATAGGACAGAGAGGGGCATGAGTTTGATATGAGCTTTTTGAGCTTTGTTTATTCGTATTCACCCTTTCTTTTCACAGATTCACTTCCAAATATCGACGTGAAAGCAAATTATTCATATGAATGTTTTTTTACGTTTGGTTTCACAGAACAAGAATCGGACTTAGTTTGAAAGGGTGACAAATTTTTCGATTCACTTTTTCACAGAACCAGAATTGGCCCTCTGTTATATATAATTTATTTATATTTTTTTTTGTTAATTTCTTACAATACTTGGGTTTGTCAACCCGTGCGAAGCCGTGGTGGACCAGCTAGTTTTAAATAAAATTAGCAGCTTTTTATAGATTCAAGTTCGATATTTCTTCAACACAACAACACAGGGAAATATAGAAAATACCTAGATGATACAACACGACTTGACTGAGACAATTGGCGTTTTTCTTCACACAATTCATACAATTTTTATGTAATTTGACAGATTACTATGCATAAGACATGTTCAGTGCTCAAGTGTGTTTCATAATTAAATCTGAGGGCTCTGATCGTAATCTCCTCAGAGCTTAGCTCTGATCGCTCAACCTCTGCTCAGAGCTTTGCTCAGAGCCAAAAAAGAAAAACGCCAAATGGCTTCCAAATATCTCACCTTGTCAAATAAATTTTGTAAATTACAAAACTGTTTTGCAATATTTCATAACATGGCAATTCTGTCGTATGGTTTTTGGTTAATTTTTTTTCACAGATTCTTCCACAATAATTGACATATTGACAGTTGTAAAAAAAATCAACTTTGTTGCTTGATGTTTATTAGGTTTTAATGTTCTTATCTAACAAACATCACCAGAAACCAAATAATTTTCAAATTAATTACTTTAATACGATAATATTATAATGTAGGTACTGTACATTTGTAGCATTATTCCCTAAACATATAGTTTAAGAGTAATACAACGACATCAGCTCTAATTACAGAACCACATTTATTCTCTAAACAAAGTGTATACCCAACCATTCAACAAATATCAATCGAAAATTCAAATTAATTACTAACCACTTAGAGCACATCAAATATAACATACATATGTGCAATCCCCCAAATCGAAGTCCTTTAAATATAATCAATATATACTTAAGGTAGAGAAGGCGTTTTGTCTCTTGAAAATTGGTCAGTACCTACCAAAATGACCTCCAAATTATATAGCTATCTATAACAGAGTAACATCATTTCCAAAATAATATTGCCAAATTCTTAGAAGTGCCTATATTATATAGACATCTTTATATGTATGTTTACCAATCGACCGATTCCAAAGCAAACACTTCCTTATAAGGTTCTCAATCTTCATCAAATTAAAGCAATTAAGTGTTACATCTACATTATAACCATTGGTTTTTGGTTTAATTTTGATAAGCTTTACCATATAATGGGAGTTCCTCCATCAAAATGTGTAGATAAGAATAATATATACAGTGAACTCTCTCATAACCGGACTCTGATGCTACCCAGAAATTTGCCCGGTTATTAGAGTTGTCTGCTTATGAGAAAACAAAAAAAAATTAAATTGAAAAACTTTAAAAAAAAACATAAGCATATTCATATTCTATAATTTTCCTATTCTAATCCGAGTGCGTTCTCGTATTGTATTGCGAAATGTAATTAAAAAACAGAATATAGCTTGCGAGACACAACAAAATTTCACCTATGAATGAATTTTTGTCCAAGAAAAATTTTTGTGATTTTTTTCTTGCGAGGATTTCACCCCTATTATCTTCATATTTCTACAAGTTATGTAATTTATTACCCAAAAATACCGAAATGGACCTTATAAAAATTGAAAAATAGTTACTCCATATACACTTTGTCCACTTATGAGAGAGCCAAACTCTATTGTGGTTATTAAATTTGGTGTCTGCATCCGGGTATCCTAGAGTCCGCTTATATGGGAGGCGCCGTTTGCAGAGAGTATACTGTATGTATATAGGAGGCATGAAACCAACGTAGATACTTGAATCGGTATGCATCGTTTATGCCATGCGAGACCATGCACGTTTTCTTTGTGTCAACTTAATTTAAATGCCCCCTAGGCTCAATATATTTGTTGTTTTCCATCATGATTCATGTTCAACTTAAGAGATGTGTTGTAATTATCTTAGAATTCGACAAAATACACATATGTATGTGTGTATAAAAAAAAAGAAAAAATTGACTTTATGTTTCCATCAATAAAAACCAAACATCCGCCCTTCTTTTATAATAAATAATTAACACAGAGTTTCCCGAATCTTATATACATACACACATACTTACAGTTACCTAACCTATATCCTGTGGCCAATAAATTGAGGCAACAAAAATGAGAAAATAAGTTTATTAGCTTTTCCGACGACGACGACGACAACGAAGACGACCCCCTCATATAATTTATATCTATTTTCTTTCTTTTGTTTGATCCTTGAGGCATTCGATGAATCTTGATGTACGTACGTATAAGGGGGATGTAAACACTTAATATGAGCTGACTCTTGTGTTCTTATTTTCCGTCGGCAAAATCCCCTGTCCTCCCACTTACCAACCTTACGTTGCATCCCACAAAAAAGGACGTTAGTTAATTACAAAAGGGAATCATCAGGTCCAAACCAACCACTTTTCACACAAAACAGATAAACGATATCTACACATATACCTACATACTTATATGTGTATATAATGTGTATAGTGATGTCCCACAGTGTAAAATAATGAAGAAAAGGAGCAAAGTATACAAGAATCAAGCTAGGTGAAAATGTGCACAAGGACACACCACACAGTCGCATATATGATAGGTTGTGTATAATTTGTAAGTTGAGAAGCTTGGTGTGTGCACATCCTTAAGAGTGGTTACTGGTTACAAAGGCTTAAGTAAACTGAGAACTTCCATATGCGTTGACACTAACGCAAGGACCTCTATATATTATAAATCTCAAATATAAATGTGAAGGTACATATGTGGAAGGAAGAAACAAAATGTTGTCATATTAAGTTTACTGCTGTATAAATTTAAATGAATCACTCCGTGTGTCACATAATTCACCAGAGAGACACACACACACACCCCATGACAGAGCAGTGTGTGAATATTTGGACATTCTAATTACACTTTGCATTTTGGTCGATCTATATGTATAGGTACCTATATCAACCAAACTTATGTGTTATACTAGATTTGATATGGTTTATATGAAATAATGGAAGATCTTTGCAAGGAAAAGGATATTAATAATTTCACAACTTGTTGTGTTGTTTTACTTGAGAAATATTGTATAGGTAGTATATATATCTGACGAGGGAAAATGTCTGATGTGAAGGAGACACTCAAGACGCAAAACTATGATGACAGTTTGTCTTTTGGTTTCGATATAAACTTTAAGGAATACACAAGTGGAATATACTTGAAAAAGTAAACAAAAAATAATTCTTTGTTTATATAAAAAAAACTCAGAGAATGTCAATGATTTAAATGAAGAAGTTAGTGTATACAAGACCTAGCCTCCGGCCATTAGCTGCAGTGTCATTTGTGTTATGGACATGGACTTAACTATGTGCTTTATGTTATTTGAAAATAAATCATGTACATCAATAATGAGCCCGGAATAATCTATCTAGGTACCTTAACTTCATTTTCAAATTCTTGCACCGAAGATTACCTACCTACTAGACATTTTCCCATGGGTATGCAGTATTTGTTGCTGGAAAGTTTATTTGGTTACATATTGTGTTCCCATGGTTATACCTGTACCTCGCACGCAATAGAGCGTACAAACTTCCGGTTCTGTAATAAAGGACACAACAATCCGCACGGTAAAAGGAACTGAAATTTGAGCCTGTCCCTGCTCGGGCGCCAGTTAAGGATGTCCTTGATGACTCAAAAAAAAAAAAAAAACGCGAACGCACCGTTTGCGCTGTCACTTGTCAGGATCATCATATTCAAATATGCAGACCCCGCACTATTGGTCAATACGACTCAAATATCCGGTGTCCTTGAATCATCGGTTATATATCGCACCTTTAGAATGAAAGTGACCTAACTCAAAATTTCTGTGACTTCTGATTTTTCAATAAACTGACCTTTAAAAGCAAAATGAACTCTAAAACTAGGTTTTAAAAAAGATACTGAATTTTTAAGTTAGGTCACTTTCATTCTAAGGGTGCGATGATATATTGTGGGAATATACCTACACAAAATTTTCGAAAAATATTGTTAGGATTGTTTGAAATAAAATTTTGTTTGACATTTTTTTTATATGGGAAATCTCGCATGCATTTAGTTAGCCCCCCGAGTAGGTACCGACTTTCGAGTTGGGCAAAGATGTTAATTACAATCGTTTTACATCGTTTGTACAAGTTTTAAAATAATTTGTAAACATACCGTTTTTTTATAAGCAATTTAAATAAAATAGCATGTAGTTAGCCCCACAAAAATTTGAACGTATTAATTTAAAAAAATTTGGAACTCAGTTTTATGCATAACCGTTTGTACACGTCTGTCTTTTTTTGTTAAAAATTTTTTGACACAAAATTTTTTTTCAAAAAAAAAATGTTTGAACACAATTCATTTGTATATTTTTTATAATGATTCTTCAAGGCGTTAATTTTTTAAATTTTAGTTTCTTTCTATTTTTAATTAATTATCAAAAATTTTGGGACATGAAGTTAGCACCACAAATATTTGATTTAAAAAATCTGGAAATGAAATTCAATGGATATTCGTTTGTACACGTTTGTATTTTTTTTTTTAAGTTTTTACATGTGCCAAAATGTTTGAACACAATGGAATCGTTTTTACATTTTTTATAATGATTTTTCACACAGTTAATTTTTTAAATTTTAGTTTCTTTCTATTTTTAATTTATTATTAAAAATTTTGGGACATGAAGTTACCACCACAAATATTTGATTTATAAAATCTGGAAATCCAATTTAATGGATAATGGTTTGTACACGTTTGTCTTTTTTTTTACTTTTTACGTGTCCCAAAATTTGTTTAAAGAAACATTAAAAAAAACATAATGGAATCGTTTGTACATTTTTTATAATGATTTTTCATGGCGCTAATTTTTTAAATTTTAGTTTCTTTCTATTTTTAATTAATTATTCAAAATTATCGAAAAAAAACGGAAGTTGGCCCTCCGACTTTTGAGTTGGGAAAAGCTGTTAAATACAATCGTTTTCAATTTATTTGTACACGTTTGTACAAGTTTTAGAATAATTTGTACACTCACCGTTTATATTTTATAAGTACATACTTCAAAAATAAATTGCGGTAAGAACTTTTTGGCACCCTTCATAAGGTGCTTGCAAAATATGTGATTGCAATCCGATAAATAAATCGTGAACACATTTCCTACAATAAATATTTTCATCTGTACACCCCCCAATTTTATTTTACAAATAATTTTTTTTTTTAAATTGTGTAAATTTTTTTTTAAACACTATATCGTTTTTACATTTCCTGAAACGATTTTTCATTTCGACCATAGAGAACACCAAACAGTCACTTTGCCTTACGACAACAGTATTGCTTCCACTCTGTTCAAATTTATTCACAATTTTACCGATTTCTTGCGTAGTCAGTCGATTATGACGACCATAATATTCATCGCGTATTGCGCGAAAATTGGCTACGTTAGAATCACCACTTTTGTAGTAAATTTTAATAATTTTAACGCATTTTCGATTGTTAAGCGATCCATTATCGTAAATGGAAAACATTCAACTAATATTATGACACTCAAATTACAGCTGAGTTTACAGGTGTCAAATGCCAGCACTACCAACTTTAAACCACAAAATAAATGACTCGTTAGATCTATTAAAACCAAATTGATATGATTAAATTGTCAAAACTCAATAATTCAACAAAAAAGTTATTTAAAATGGGTAATGAAAGTTCAATTGAAAATTCAAACCTTAAGGGAATCTATACAAACAAAAATTCAAGAAGTTGCCATAAAATTTAAATAAAATAAGAAAATTACGTATACGCCATAGTGAACTAATCTCTCTTTCTCCTGCTTATTGATAATAGATATCTAAAATTTTGTCGGCAAAGTTAAACATGACCAACGACCAGACCAACGATTTACAAAAAAATAAAATTTTAGCAAATAGTCTATTGCAGTTTTCCATTAAGCGCTATGAAAAAATATTACGATTCTCGTTTCAAATTAAAATTAATAAATTTATTTCACAGTTCCTTATTCTGGCTTTATGAAATACCTACCTACTAAATTGTCAAATACTTACTTGGCAAATAAAAATAAAAAATTATCAATAGAAAATACAATAAGTCTAAAGTATAAAAAAAAGGTTTTTAAATTATTTCTATGGGAAAGTCTCTTGAAATAAAATGCACGACACGGTCGCACGAACTTATGTGCGACTCAACTGTGGTTCTAAAGTCTGAATAATTAAGATCTATAACTCTGATTTTAAAAGGAATAAATTATTTATGGAAGCCTACACCTGCCAAAAACGAAGCTTAATTTAGGGTATTATTATGTGAGAACATAAATGTGAACAATATAGCATCATGGAACTCACAGTTAAGCCTGGGGCCCAACTATGTAACTCGATTCTACAATAAATATGTTCGAATTCGCAAATTCTCCGCTCGCTAATTCTTTAGCAAACGCATATAAACGGAAATAGAACAGCGCTAGTTGAAGATTATGTGGCAAAAAGTCGAAAGCACCAAGATTTGATCCCTGCACTTTCATACATATTACCACTTAAAATAAACATTGAAAACAACATTCGAATGGATTCGAAAGTAGAAGCAAGTTACATAGTAGGGCCCCTGAAATATTGTGAATTGGTTGAATAAATTAATAGATAAATAATTTGACACCAACTCGATTGACACCATTTGATTTCTTTAACAAATCTCAATTTATGAGAAAAAAAAGTTTTAAAAAAAAATAATTTTTTATATAGGTACATATTTTCTACATATAAAATTTTTTAAACATTTTAAAGAAAAACAAATCTTTAAAAAAAAAAAAAAATATTTTATATTAAATAGAATATTTTTTATTAAAATCCAAAATCTACTTTAAAAAAAAAAAATTTTGAATTGCTTTATTATTTAAAACTATAAGAAGCTCTCGTGTAAAAAATTTATTAAAATCGGTTCAACAGATAATGAGATGGTTGAAAACGAAAAAATAGGTTCCATGAGAAAAGAGATACTGTTTTTAATCGATAGATATAAATTTTTTTCCAATGACATAGTAGATAGATTGATCTTAAAATTTAAATCAAAATCGTGGAAGCCGTTTTTGAGAAAAATTTGATTTTCCTTACCGGTTCTTAAACATTTTTAGTTACTGTTATTTTTGGTTAAAAGAATGATTTTTATTTCAAATCTGCTTCTCGGTGCCAAGGTTAATAAAAATCAATTCGGTAAGGAAAATCAAATTTTTCTCAAAAACGGCTTTCACGATTTTGATTAAAATTTTAATTTGCCCTAATGTATATTATTGGGAAAAAAATTACACTATCGATAAAAAATGAGAGAAGAGCTCTCATATAGAAACTATTTTTTCATTTTCGACTATCTCATTATCTGTTGAACCGATTTTAATAAGTTTTGAAAAATATTTAAAAATGTTTTTTCTTTTTAAATCCTAAAGAACTAATTTTGAAAATTTTGGTATAGGTACTATTTTTTTTCAATTTGTTTATTTTTGTTTGGGGCTTTTTTTGGTCAATTTTATTAAATTCTTCAATTAAAAATAAGCAAATAAATTTTTCCTCGACGTTTCGCTGGATTTTTAAAATTTTTGAAATATATTCTCCATAAAAAAAATTAATCAAAACCAGTTGAATCGTTTTTGAGAAAATCGAAAATTAAAAATCAAAAAAATAGTTCTATGAGAGATACCATTTATATCCATTTTCCGGAATTTGTTTTTAATAAAATGGTAGCATTTTTGTAAAAGAAATTTAATAATTTTTTTTTAAGTTGTGGGCACGTTTTTAAAGAAAATTAGTTTTTTATTTGCCATAAAAAATTTGAAAATTTGTAAGTATACTTTTATTTTTAGTAGGGGGAATGACAAAAAAACAATAAGTATACCAAGTTTAAAGAAAATCGAGCCACCCGTTCAGGCTGCTGTGGAAAGGACAGGACAGATAACACAGACAGAAAGAATTTCGAGACCCACTTTTTTCGACTTCGCTGTCATCGTTATGTGAAGCGTGATCAAAATCTCGAGTTTGATTTGTTTTATAAATCCATAACTTGTCATATTATAGTAGTACGGAAATAAAAAAAATATTTGTTTGGATTTTTCGTTATTATTTTATTATTGCACTTGCTTAAATGATACGTTTCAATTCAATGATTTAGGTATAATCTTATACTCATAAAGGACGATTGTTCTCCCTTCAACCTTTTTTTTTTCTACTTTTGAGAGAAATAAAATAAGCTTTAGTTTGTTCCTGTAAATGAAGATGTACAGTCGTATTTATAAAATTTTCTTAGAACACTCTTGGACAGTTGTCCAGCTAGCCACATATTTGGACATCTCCTTATTTATAAACGCATTCTAACAGTTGTCTAAATATGTTCTAATACACTCACAAACATCTCTGGAGTCTGTCAATTTCGTGAACATTTGGCTTCGTTCAATGAACTTTTCATTTAATTTCCGATTTTTTTTTTTCATTGAACATACCCACTTTAGAATAGGTTTGGACAACCATATTGCAGTGACTAAGTTAGACACTCGATGGAACATGTTTATAGATATGGTTTGGGAATTGGACAGCTGTCCAAAGTTAGACATATTTTGGAATGGGTTTATAAAAAAGACTGGTAGTATCCAAATAAGAATTAACTTGGCAATGCCCTTCGGCTATAATTTACTGATTGCAATGTTTATCCATTTGTTTGTATTTTGCACACTGACAGTTCTCAAAGTTTCTCATATCTTCAAATTACAGAGATTTTTGACATTCTAATACACATAGTCTATACAAACTATTATTCTGGTCACTTATTACTAATTACATATATATTTGTGTTTTCTCTTCGAGTTCTATAAACCTTAGGCAGCTTGAAGACTTAACTATCAAAAAACATCATAAATTATATACCAAACCACAATTACTGGTTTTATTTATTATCAGGAGATTAAAATAAGTTTCTTTAT
This sequence comes from Epistrophe grossulariae, assembly GCA_929447395.1. Lineage (NCBI taxonomy): Eukaryota > Metazoa > Arthropoda > Insecta > Diptera > Syrphidae > Epistrophe > Epistrophe grossulariae. Next base: position 45,247,574 of record OV839568.1, read on the forward strand.
ATAAGTCTCTTAATTTTGATCACGTCTTCCACAAAACTTTGGTTTTCTTTCTCATAAAAACAAAAAACAAAAACATTTAATCCCATAGCTAAGAAATATAAGTTATGTACCTATACAAAGATATGAATCCTATAAAACTATTTCATTTTCGGATTTATGAAGTTGGATTGGTTGAGAGTAAACAAAATCATGTATAGCAAGCAAAAAACTTTCTCACAAAGATTTACCTTCATTTATGGCTAAGTTTTGTGTTTTATATAGCATTTCAATCCTTATAAGAGTCACAACCTTGCGCATCAATATTCTTTATACTGTGTTTGCAATGTGCATTTTTCGTTTATATTCATATCTCCTAAGGATAAAATTTAGCAATTTCTTGGTCATTCAAAGGACCACCACCGCCCGCATGGCCACTATATGATTCTTATATATCTATCCAATCATGACCAATGGAAGTTTTATTGTTATCCCAAACAATCATTTTAGAAATTTCATTGAAACCAAAGCAAAACCAAAACCAAAAAACTAGATTGTACGTGAGTTTCAATTGAATAATATATCTAATCTCGACGCAGAAGCGCATCTTCTAGACTCCTACACACAACGACAACAGTTCCCTAGAGTGGGGGCCATTTTCAATAATCAACTTTTTGAGCAAGGGACGACGGAAGAAGTCTTTACTTATGTTATGTCCGTACTACTTCTCAAGAGAACTATGGGCCTTGATAGAATACAAAAAAAAGGACTAACTTTTAGGCAAGCATATGGCTGAGAAAACATGACGACGAGAGAACGAAGACTATAGAAAGGGCCAACATTCCAAGTACCATTCTCCAATCTTATATATACCTACCATTGCTGATTTCTGATTGCAACGTGATCCTTTGGGATGTGATTTTCTGATTTCTTTGGTCAATAACCAAACAACTGAAAGCCAAGTGGTGCATTCTAGCATGTTGCTATATATACCGCTGATGATGGTCGGTGTAGCTAGCGGGCTGGGAACTGAGATAACAACTTGACTTCAATGTTTGTGTTGTTGTTCACACAGTGTTTACTCTATATATAGACGGGTGGGAGGTAGGACTTGTCGGAGATTCAACATGGTGGTATGTGTAAGTTTTCGATTGGGGTTTGGTCAAGGTAACTTAAGCAATTTTATACTAAAGTAAATTTCTTTCTTTTTTTGTTTGTTTTTTGCTATCCTGTTTGTGGCAAAACGATCTCATGCAATTGTATATGCCATCGTTCTAGTGGTTTATTCGAGACAGAACGTTTCTTTCATTTCTTTATACAACAGCTGATGGAGCCTTATGCACAACATCTACTTTAGGGGAAATCTTGCAAAGAATATAAAGTCTGGCCCAAAAGTAGAAGATTGGAATATAAAAGAAAACCTTATCCTTACACGAGAGATCATTTATCCCTTTGAAGGGATATAATACAGACACCGTCATGCTATCGCCATCCGGACTCGCCGCAAACCATCCCCCCCCCCCCCCCTCTGTTGCCCACTGAAATTCGAGACGATATTGGAATATGAAGAAAAACTTTATATATCTTATTTGCACGGTATGTCCTTGTGGAGACAATTGTTGGCCTGTTTGAGAGGAGAACAAAAACAAAAAAAAAAAAACAACAAAAACGTTTATGCTACAAGATGCACAATAAAGTGGTGAGAAAAAGCAATGTTTGTCTTTTTTTTTTTGCCTGGCTAGATGATTCGATGTTTGTTATTTCTGAGGAGATATACCTATAGATATATCTCGCATTGGAGAGATGGGAATCGAAATCAAATCAACGCCAACGGTTTATAGATAGATAGATAGAATAGAAACACTGACCAAACCAGCAATAGACCGTATATGGCCGTCGCGTCGCGTCGGTAGTCTTGCTGGGGGTGTTGGTTTTTCATTTAGACACTCGATATGGATCAATTGCGGTGTGCATTGGATGCTGTCACTGCACGTTTCGCTGCAATTTGATTCGCTTCAATCAGAAAAATCATTAAAATGGTGTGTCGTGGCGATGGCGATGGCAAATGGTTGCCGCCATTTTCTTGTTTTTTTGTTTGTTTTTTTTTTGTTGGTTTGTTTAGTTTATTTTGCTGAATGAGTTTTCGAGGAGCATTGGAGTGTTATAGAGAGAGTAGGTACGTGCTAGTGAAATTAAATAAACGATTGTCGTTCTCCCAGTGGGAAAAACAAAATTAAGTTCTCTTTGTGTCAAGGATTTTGCTTTTGGTTTAGAAGGAAATCGAAGAATGATGTAGCTTCTTTTTTTTTTGGGATGAAGTTTTGTGTTATATCGATTTATATTTATTTGCTATTGAAAATAACAACTTGTGGACAGTTCCATCTTGAGAGGGGAAGGGGAAGGAAATTTCAGCTCAGAAATAATATTTGATGATGATTTAAAAACAAAAAATCAGTTGTGTCAATTAAAAAAAAAATGTTTTCAAGATTTTTTCTTAAAATTCGGTGCAATTATTTTCTGACAGTGGTGCAATTGTTTACAATCGTACTTAACGATTCTTTTGATTTCATCAATTAGTATGAATTAATTGTATATAGTTTGTAAATCATCTTAAAATATTAAGATAAAGTATACCCAAGTAACATCGATGGAGCTATTAGAAGTAAAATTGTTCTTCTGAAGCTCTAAGGTGATAAAATGCAAAACTGTAGCTTTGTAAATGATTATTTCACAGCTCTCTACATTTGATTTAAAAATTATGTTCTATAATTGAAATTTAAAAACACTTTAAGCTCTATTAATTTTATGACACTTTAAGATTTAAAAATATGCTCCATTAAATCTTCATACATCTTCTAACGAGCAAACTCTCAATATCAAAAAATTTAAAGACATTGTAGAGCTCCTAACAACACATGTCCAAAATAATAACGCATGATCTTCTAAAATGTCAAAAAAAATAGCATTTATGGAGCTAAACAAAAAGCGACTGTAGCGTACTTCGTGAAGCGCATGCGCATTTTAAAGTTTTAAAAAACTTCTTTAACAGAGTGGATATAAAGCTGTATACTTAAAAGAAGAAATAGGAAGAAAAAAGTGTGAGTTAAACAAACATAAATACATTCACACAGGGAAGGCGTGCAGTCAAACAGTTAATTGATAAAGCGCCCAAAGAAATTTTTATTTGTTTTTTTGAAAAAAGTGTTTTGAGATTTTAAATCGTTAAAATAGTAAAAAAAGCTAAGTTAATTAAATAAACAAGTGAAATAAAAGTAAATAAAGTGAATATAATGCAATACTTCATTGAAAAAAAATATAAAACTACATGAGGTGCTGCGTTAAATCTTCTAAAAACACTTATAATTAACAGTGTAATTTTTGTTCATTTCATAGGTAAGCTGTGTCTCATATTCCACATAAAGTAAGTAAAATTACTCTGCACCACGGGCGCTCAATGAATTTGAGCGCCTTGCCATCACAAACAAAAACTAATGCGAACCTGGACGAGAATTTCAATTTCGATAGATTGGGTGCAGCTATAATTCCCGTGATTGAAGTGTATTTTAATTTCAAACAATTTGCTTTTTTATAGCAAAATGTTAAGAAATATCAATTGAAATGTATTCTAAGACAATGTATTTGTCCAAAAAACATCACTTCATATTACTTTATATGGAATATGAGACACAATCAGACCGTGAAAAGAAAAAATTGAAAACTCCGTATTATAGGTGTTTTTACACGATTTAACGCAGCACTGTATGTTGTTTTATAGTTTTTTTTAATAAATTACTGAAAATATTCACTGTTTTAACTTTTATTTAACTTTTTTATTTAGTATTTTTACTAATTTAATGTTTAAAAATCTCGAAACACATTCCTATAGTTCGGCAAAGTGACAGATCGGGTTCTTTTTTTTTTTTTTTACAATTTAATGCTTCACTCACACACTGTATAGGTATGTGATGTGATGTGAGCTCGATATCAACAGTACTTAATATTGCAGCTCTAGAACAATAAAAAATATAGCGATTTGACAATATGGCGGCGAGGAAAAAAATTAATGCAATATTTGTTTTTTTTGCAATTAAAAAAAGAAATATATATATCCGCTCTCACTTAAAAACACACGAAATTGCATTTTTTTTTAAATGAAATTATTTCGGCTTTCGAAAATGTATTTCTTAGAGTTTTTTTTTCTTTCTTGTTATTATTTTTTTTTATTTGACAACTAAATATCCAGAATTTCGAAGGCGCGTTTTAATTAAGCAAAGTACCGGCAATACGTTTGTGAAAAAATTTAATTCGCACATAAAAATCGCTAACATTTAACCGAAAAATATTAATTTCTGTTATTATTTATTTTCTTGGGAAATTATAGTTTGCATATCTTACAAAATTATTCATTATACATACATAATTTCAAACGATACATATTTATTCTATTGTAGTATTAAAGCGTGCCTGTGTTTATATTTTTTATCATAATATGTACCTACATATTACTCAAACCAATACAAACAAAATTCTGCCAAAGTAGTTCTTTAAAGATATATACCAAATACCTGCAGAGTCAGTCGCCGCTAACAACAAGCTTCTCACGAGCAAAAAAGAGCTCTCAAACTCAATGAATTAGCTGCAAGTGAGCGCGACGTTAGCTCTAAAGGTGTATCTAGAGCTACTTCTAAAATAAACGAGCTTTAAGATTAGCTCTGGGTGTGCTGTTAAAGCTACTAAACAACTTAAAATGTTACTTGGGTAGGTTTACAATGAAGTCATTTTCACAGCTCAAATACTGAAATAATAATTATTTTAAAGGGCTTTAGGCTTAAAAAATGTTGTAAAGCCAAAAAATGGTCATAAAGCCCAAAAAGTTAACAAACAAAATTGCCGAAAAAAACCCAGAACGAATGTCATAACGGCTAAATTGATTTTGAAATTAAAGAACCGCACCTAAATCATTGATTGTTGCTTCGCCCAAAATGTTTAAGAATTTTGGCGTTATGACGCAGGGTTTGGACTTTCTGACTTTTGTTTTGGTTCTTATGACGATTTTATATTTCTAATATTGAAGTCAATTGTTGTTGGAATCAGAAAAATATTTGAAATTGCTTGACTAGGTCATGTCATAGCCACGCAACAAATCTCCGCGAGGGGGTGGGGGGCGTGGCGGCGTATCGCGAGCGGCGCGTTAGCAAGGCCGTGTTTTTCCCGCCGCGCGTCACGCACCATAGGCGCCGAGGGGCGCATAACAGTTGTTCTGCCAACACGTCGCGTTGCAGAGAAAATAGTATGCAGGGTGGGACAAAAGTTTCTTCCTAATTTGAAAAAATTAAAACTCTTCTGTTTTAATTTTTGTTTTCTTTTATTTTTTAAAGTATACTTATAAAACAAACTTATTTATTTGTTGTTTGTCTATAAGTACAAAAAACTTTCTTAGACTTAAAAAGTATGTTAATTCAAAAACAAAATATGTAACATTATAATATTGATTAATATAAGACAGCGGCAAAAATTAAAATCAATAAATTATTATTATAGTAAGACAATTATTATTACTCAATAAAAATCACATTCATTATTTTATTTTTAAAAACATCATTAGAGCATTCAATATCGATTACATCGGCATATTTATTAAAAAATGTACAAGCTCGAGTTACTGGTTCATTGATACAGTAATTAGTTGAATGATACGGAATAGAGAAAAAATGGTTAACTCTTGGTCTTAAACAACGAGCCGGAGTGTATAGTTTAAATAGCAATTTTAAGGGAGGACAATCAATATGACCACTTATAACATCACGCACAAGAGAAATCAAAAAGTAAATTCTCCTAGATTCAAGACTTTTTAAGTCAATCAAAGCGCATCTAGCTTTATACGCAGGCAAGGGTAATGTCCAAACTAGTTGTCGAAGCGAAAACCTCGTGAATTGTTTTTGAATTCTTTCTATTCTATTTGATGCGTTTTTATAGTACGGAGTCCAAACGACAGAACAGTATTCTAAAACCGGTCGAACGAAACTAACGAAAAACACTTCAGCGTGAAAGGACATTTAAAGTCCTTAGAATTTCTTATCAGAAATCCAAGCATTGAGTTACCTCTAGAGATAACATAGTCAACGTGCATTCTAAAATCTAATTTTGCATCAAATATAACTCCTAAATCCTTATGGTTACAAACTCTCTCAAGCTCATTACTTGAAATTTTGTAACCATAAATAATATGGAAGGATGATCTTGAAAATGACATAACGCTACATTTTCTTATATTTAAAGATATGTCATTCGAGTAACACCATTCAAGCAATTTATCTAAATCCTTTTGAAGTTGAAAACAATCTGCAAGGAATTTTATTGTTTTATAAATTTTAGCATCATCCGCAAAGATTAAATTCAAAATGAATAAGAAATGTGTAGAGGTAAATCATTTATAAATAACAAGAACAGAAGTGGGCCAAGTTGACTGCCATGCGGAACACCTGAACGGTTGAAAATTTTCACAGATTTTTTATGTCCGATTTTCATATTGAATACGGTCTGTCAAATAGCTCTTAAACCAGTTCAATAATTGACCATGAAAACCGTAGGATTCAAGTTTTTTAAGTAGTATTTTATGATTCACTCCATTAAATGCTTTAGAAAAATCAGTATAAATTACATCTGCCTGATTCCCTTTTTCAATAGTATTCACACAGAAGTTTGTAAATAAGGTAAGATTAGTTGTTGTTGACTTACCACTGACAAATCCATGTTGAAAAGGTGATATATATTTTTTTAATGCTTAATGCATATATTTTTCTTAACAAGAGATTTAAACATTTTTGGAATTAATTGCAATTTTGCAATTGGCCGATAGTTTTCAACACTTTGCTTAGGTCCAGATTTATAAATCGGTGTTATGTATGAACTCTTCCAGCAGTCAAGAAAAATACAATTTTTTAGGGACATATCAAAAATACGCAAAAAAGGTTTAGACAAATTCAATCTACATTTTTTTAGAACTTTTAGAACTTTTTTAGAACTTGGGATATTCACTTAAATAAAAATGAGCTTGAGAGAGGACCAAACTAATTGAATTTTATTTTGAAAATAATAAATTTAAAAATAAATAATAAATTTTAACCCAAAGAGCTTATCGGCGTCATTTGTGTATTTCTCCACGTTCTCCGGATTTGACAGCACCAGACTTTTTTCTGTGCGGTTATTTTAAAGTTAAAGTTTACGTAAATAAACTCACCACTATCCCACAGCTGTAGGAGAATATTCGTGCAGAAATATAGGCGCTGAGCCCAGATGTCCTACGAAGTGTTATGGAAAACGCTGAAAGAGATCGTTTCTGTGAGCATGAAGCTGGTGCTCATTTTAGGGACATTATATTCCATACTTAGCCCAAAAAAATCTCCATTAATCAAACTTTGTGATTCTAAAATAAATTATTGATCAAAAATTATCACTTTAAATTAGGAAGTCAATGTTGACCCACTCTGTTGATACAATACAGTTTTTTTTTTATTTAATTTTCCAATGAATAAAATTTGTCATTTAAGTTGAAAATTTCTTTTAGTATCGTTATTTTTTTTTCAGTAAATTTTGTGGATGTAGGGAGTTTTTGATTGATCTGAAATTTTGTACTATTGATGAGTATGAGTTTGGGCGATATCTATTATTTCAAACTCAAAACGTCATATAGTGACAACTTTTGGGTGAAATGGCAAATACTAATTTCGACATTGTGATATGTGGGCGATATGACATTTTTATTATTTGGGAGCTATAACCTTGAGCAGTAAGACCAAATGCTGATTTTAAATTGGAAATTTATAATACCCAAAAAAAAAGGTCATAACGCTGAAGCCCATCGCTCGGTAATAAATATTGCCTAAATCGTATAACAACAAAATGTTAATAAAGTTGTTTTGGGCGCTATGACATTTTTATTTTGGGTATTATATGGTTTTAGGCGAAAAGACCTAACGCCATTTTAGTGGTTTTGCACTAGGTTCGGGTAGATTTAGATAGAGTTCATAGCAGCGGGTGTCAATGGCGCAGATGGATTTAGTGCTTGACTGATATCTTAAAGGTGTGGGTTTGAGCCCCATTCTAGACATTATTCTTTTATTTATATACCCTCAGTTTCAACCGAACGCCACTTGTGAGAGATAAATTGACATAAATTTCTTATTGACATAAACTGACCTTATTTCTCAGTCCACTGTACCAACAATAATTCTTTGCTATTCTTCTATTTCCTTCTTACATAGTGCCAGGCAATTCAGGTTGCAACTAAAGACCTTATAGGTCTTTCAGGCATATAGTTAGAATTGTTATGTTATTTTACCTATCTGTTTTTTTTTTAATTCTTAGGCACTAGGACATTTTCTACTTGCCACACTTCACTACGAGCGATTTGAGGGCATATAGATTTGACGTGATCTGGTGTTTACATAAGTTCAGTTTACCTTAAAGTCAATAAAACCCGCATGACATCGCTCAAAAATAAAAAAACAAGGTAATCGAAATTTGGACTTCTTGGATACGAGGCACTTAGAAAATTCACATCGACAATTTGAACGATGTCCTTATTATTCTGCACATAAATTCGTGGAGATAAAACAAAAAAATTCGTTTATATCGCCAATTCTTCAATTTTTATCATCTACCCGTCTCTTAGGAAAATGATAATTTTAAAATTGGGTTTCACAATACAAGTTTTTATTAAATATAAAGGTAAATTGACTCTAATTACCGATAATTTTGATACTCATTTCATCTAATTCATTCAAAATTACTGCATTTTAAACTTTTTTAATAAGATGACATATTTACAAATTTTACAATCCATCCCTCATAAACTCAAAAGTTTCTCTAGACCGTCAGGATATGATTGTGATGTATTTTTTTCTCTTGATATCATTTCGACCAAATACAAGAGCTTTGATAGAAAATAACGAGAAAGGAAAAAAAAAATTAATATTCTTTATTTTTTATTGAAAAATTAAACTTTATAAAGCTCAAATAAAAAAAAAAATAGCTTTGTCATGGCAAACTTTTTTTTTACAATAAAAAGCAGAATACGTGTGACCTGCTACGCTACTTGGACGTGTTATATTAAAAAAAAAAAAAAACAAAGGTTAAGGTATAGTCTGCTTTGAAGTTTTCCCACTGCGATGGTTGAAGCTGGGTTCTATGGTCGAAGTTACTATGTGATACTATTGGGGAATTTAATATTTTAATATTTAATTAAAAGATACAAATTTTTGAGACTTTTTTTAATATTTGATCATCTGTCTTTTTTATTTCTTCTTTTTAAATTAATTTTTGTATAAAGGTTCCCCCACATCAATGCGAATAAGTCGTGGTGACGACGAAAACAATAATAATAACACGTGATTGTTAATTAAAAAAAACAACACGTTGTTTTTATTGTTTTCGTCGTCGCCACGATAGATTCGCGTTGGTTTGGGGGAACCTTAAAACAAATTAAACGTTACGTCAAAAATTGTTCGCTGAGTTATCTCAACTTATGATTTATAAGAAGAGAAATAAAAACCTAAAAACAATCGATGTTTAAAATGATAATTTTAGGCTTATTTGTTCATTCTGCATTAAATTTAAAATCACCATTAAAAATGAGAGATTTTTTAATATAAAAAATCTCAATTTATTTACCCACCTTCAGTGATTTTAAATGACGCTACTTCATTAAATGTTTATTTAATTTAATAAGGGTTATAAAAAAAAATGTTCAAATACAGCATGTATTTAAGGCCGTTGACAGTTTGTATTTAATTATTTTGTTTTTAAGCCTAGTACGCTGCTGATGCGAAACGAAAAATCCCATATAAAAATGACACAACGAAATCATAAACGGAAAATTTCGTTCTGCTTTTCGTTTTGCAGTACGCTGTTCGAAGAGCGAAATTTATAATTGTAGCAGATTATTTGGAGAAGTCTCCGCTCCTTTTTCGCACTGAATTAATTATACAGACAATTTTTTGCGTGCGGAAAAATGACATTTGAGTTTTATTTGTGTTTTTTTTTTTGTTTTTAATTTTCTTACATCATGGGTTTCTCTGATTATTTGCGTTTATGTTTGGTTTAGTTTTTGGAATTAGTAAAACTCTCTAAGGATATTTTCCGTTGTGTTTTCGCAAGCGTTTCGTTGTCTGTTTGGAGATCACAGAAAAATTTCGTTTCGCATCAGCAGCGTACTAGGCTTTAGTCTACAGTCCACAACTCTTTTATTTGTTTATGTTATATATACTTAAAAACTCTTATTTTAAAGCTTAATATTATGTAGTTTAGTTTCGTTTCAGAAAATTGGCCTTAATAACATGAATACATATACATATGCATATTATTTTTTTATTTCTCTTTTAATCACAGCTGCTAGTAATGTTACTTCTTCTATTTAATTGCTTTAAACAAGAACCTGCCTTCAAAAGCTAATTGTGTGAATCATTGCAAATTAATTTTTTTAATTTCAAGTCTCTGCAAGAAGAAAAAAAAATAATAAATGTTAATCTCTTAACTTAAACTGGTTAGCTACTAATTGCTACCATCCAATTTAATTCATGTGTCCCAAATAAGACATATTAAGTGAAGGCTAATGACTAAAATAGACAAGTTTTCTGTTGCAAAAAAACAGAAAGTCAGAAGTTCATATGTGTTCCAGTTTTTTTTTATTTTTATCAATATTTCTTAGCATAAGCGTGAAAATTTAAATTAAAACTGGTAAAGTGAAACGGGCAATTTTGTCGACAAGCACTATAGTAAAAAAAATATATGAATATCTACCTATCACAAACTATAGGAAAACTCTTTCTTTTTTTTTTTAGTTTAAATTCAATTCGAACTGATGGATGAGGGCCGAAAATTTAATTTATAGTGCTAGTAGTAATAATCATGTGTACCTATCTTAAATAAGCCTGGACAACCACCAAAAAACAAAAAGTTCAAATCCGCATGAAATGAATAGAGAGCATTTCTGTTTATTATTAAATTTCTTATAGAAATTATGAAAAATGATCAGAGGTGCTTCAAATTTGTATATACATACATATAAATAAAATAAAAAATGAAAAGATTTTAAAGTGAAACTTTTTTTGTGTGGGTTGAGATTAATTTCTGAATTTTCTTTTCTATATTGTGACTTTAAAATTAATAGAAACTGAATAAATTGACTTTTATTAAGGACCTCTTATAGATTTTTAGTTTTAAATGTACTTTGTTTTTTCCTCATTTCACTGCAAAAATCACAACCTTGAGAATGAACTCCACCTACGTAACTTTATTTTTCACGTTTAACCAACAAAAATTACTAATAGTTATAGGTTATTTAAAAAAAATACATGTAACCTCTTCTTTAGATTATTATCTGGGCAGTATGCATGTTTTATTTTATATTTTTGCTTATTATCTATACTATATTGCATACGCCCAACGTTTTTAGTTTTAAATTTGTGGGGCTAGGAAAAATTATTTAATAATTTTTAGTATTTTCATTCCAAATTGGCAATTTAACTTTCTGTATGTAAATTTTAAATTCTTAAAAAAAAAAAAATACACTCCTGGATCGTACGTACTTGCTCTTGTGGGCCAAGGCTATACGATGATCAAGCATTTATGATATTCTATTCAATCGTTCGTATTACTGCCGCGACTTCGCTGGGTGTGGCACATACGAGATATCGTTGACTCGTATTACCTGAAACTGAATTTGAACGATGGAATAGGTTTTGATTTTGAGGGAACAGGTTGATTAGAACTTTCTGGCATAGACCTGCAATTTAAGGAAACCCTACAATAAAGTCGAAACACAGTAATTGTTTAAGATTTATGTTGGACCAGCATTAGAGTATGCCAATAACATGTCGTAGTTTTATTTTCTCTGAAATCAACGATAAAAAAAGGCTCCGTGAAATTAGGCCCCAAAAATATTGCTGCAAAAAAAAAAAATTAAAACTAAAAAAACCCCAAAACTATGGATGCAAAACAATAACAACGAAAATTCTCAAATTGCGGGTTGTTATTTCAGTTTTTCATTATGAAATAAAGCCCCAATGAAATATGACCCTAACATAAATTTGAGGGTTTTACTTTATTTTATTTTATTTTATTTTGTTTTATTTTATTTTATTTTATTTTATTTTATTTTATTTTATTTTATTTTATTTTATTTTATTTTATTTTATATTATTTTATTTTATTTTATTTTATTTTATTTTATTTTATTTTATTTTATTTTATTTTATTTTGTTTTATTTCATTTCATTTCATTTCATTTTATTTTAATATGTATTGTTTTTTTTGTATTTTATTTTAATATATATATTTTTTTTTTTATTTTATTTCATTTCATTTCATTTCATTTTATTTTAATGTACGTAGTATTTTAGTTTTTTGTTATTTTATTTAATTTAATTTCATTATATTTTACTTTATTTAAAAAAAAAAACATTTTGGGAACTTGTTTAATTTTTTTACAACATTATTGTTGTTCTCAAAAAAATATTATGAAAAATGCCCTAATCGAGGAGTTAGAGCTTGCGAAATATCGTTTATTTTGGGACCAGCAATTATGTTTCAATATAAAGATCGTGTTTAAATCCATCAGCGAGTAACAGAATAACTGAAAAAAATCGGGCCATTTTTCTCAATAAAATAGATAGCTATTAAGCCTTTTAAGCAAGTAAACAATTTTTACTGAATGCAACATAAACATTCAAGCGGAATTAATTGCTGAAGGGCACTATTGAAGTGCAAAGATATAAGTGTGTAGGTACAAATTGTACAAGTTATATACTATGCAAAAATCTGTATGATGGTGTGGGGTATATTATTTCATTTTTTAAAATAAACTTTAGTATGAACAAAAACAAATTCGGGTATTATTTCATTTTTGAAAAAAAAAAAAAATAATATAATTATTGCCAAAACACATTGGGGACTTATTTCATTTATTTTTGGGGCTTTTTTTTCATTTCGTTTGTCCTTAAATTGCATGGGATATAATTTCACAATGAAAAATGGCCCCAGCTTTGAGGCCTTATTTCTTTGCAACTTCTGGTATCTAATTTTCTAAAAAACAGTGGTACACTCTGGCGTATACGCATTTTTTTAATTGAATTTTTTAAAAACAATTTTACAATTTTTTTTAATATTACTTTCTTATAGAGCTAGTTAAAATTTTATAACAATAGAACAAGTTTATTATGGTCAACAATTGACGTCTTATCCCCTTGTTTTCTTATTAGTGCGATACTAGTTTTTAAGTGTATATAAAATGAAAAATTTGTTAGTAAACTGTTTTCTATTAACAAAAAGTCTTAAAAATAATATTGCTTGTACCACAGAGAGTTACAATTTTTTTGCTTGTATAAATAAGAGTCATTTTGTATATTGGAATTGATTTTTGTGTCATCTTAATTCGTTTGCTGATACGAAATTTAAATATTTACATATTTCGAACCTATGTATGTAATTATTTATGATCAACATATCTTGTTCACAGCGTAAACTGTCACATTAACCCTTATTTTGAACTTGAATAATGTAAGTTTCCTTTCAGCAAAATGGGCCTTTGGGGCACCCCTAGTTGACATGGATTTTTTTTTCAATATCGTCTAACAAGATTTGGAGACCTGATCACTGTAAGGTGATCAAACGTTTAAATGTGTTAAATTTGAAAATGAAAAAAATTACTAAACAAAATTTTATTTCCATACAAATTGTACTTTTGTGCATTATTTCTTAAAAACGTTTGCCACTTCCTTCAGGCTAATTCAACTGAATCTTTACCAAATAAATTAAACGTGTATTATTTTATAACGTTGATTATATTGCTTGTTTTATTGCCAAACATCTGTTGCGTGCTCTAAAGATAGTATCTTTTAATACAAAAAAAAACAACACAACAATCATTAAAGGTTTTGTGAAGAAAGACATTTCGATTTAATGGCAATTTGCCATTAGCACTGTTTGCGGAGCTAAAAACTATTCGATAAAACGTTCTGGTCATCCTTTTTTTCACAATTCACACAAGCTAATTCATTCCCTCTGAACGCGCGCATTAGTTTGTCAGAAATGAAACGTTGATTGACGATTAGTATGCCAAACATGAGAAAGCATTTAGATATTCTTTCTTTGCTTTCATTTGTTTGTATATAAATGAAAGCAAATCCACTAGAATTTTCCAAAAAAAAAACTTTCTGATGATCGCCTTAAGCTTAAAAACAAATATACAATAAACATACATAAATACATATTTATGTATTGTATATATATATATAAAATTCCAAGCCAATGAAAAAATATTTATACAGCAACCTTAATCGAAAAATTATCTGAGTTGAAATCATGGCTATAGCAAGAAAAAAAAAAGCATAACAAAATCAGAATAAAACCATCACAGAGGCTCGCTGCTTCTAGCACCACTCTGTGCCCAACTTGTTGGTCCCGGTTAAAATTCGATTAAAGTCCCAATTGTGCTCGCTGTTGACAGTTTTGCCACCAGTCCTCACATAATGATATGTCAACGCGGACACAAGGATAACGAGAATTCTAAGCCTTACATTTTGTAGAATGGAAAAAAATCAAATTATCCAACAACATTGTGAACGGATGCGCCCCATTTCACATCGTTTGACAAAGCATGGGCAACGATATTTTTCTCTAGATGCTCTATACTACCTATATACTTATTTATGTATGTATTTAAATATGTACACACACAATGTAGAGGAGCTTCTTTCCACTGACTCTAATTTACACAGAGCATGGACAAAAAAAATGAAATAAAATGAAACGAATTCCATCAGATCGAGGAATAAGTGAAAACAAATTATTTAGATTTTTGTTTTGAGTGAAAAATATCTGGGGGTTTGTTGATGGTTTTTTTATTTTTATTTTTTTTGCTTCGGAATTTATCCTTCGCGGAATGAACATTTCTTTGAATGATTCTAACATCAATCTTAGTTTTTTTTTTTAAATTATATTCGAAGACAAGCGACAAATTGTATTTAGCAAAACGAAATTCAATGAAGCCTTTTGCAAGTTGAGAAATAGAATTTCAAGATAACAATCACGCACATAAATACATACAAACAAATAAAGCAAGAGGGCGCACCTGGACTTAATTTACAAAAATGATTGTAAAATATCATTTTGAAATTGTTTGAAATAGCTTTTTATTGCTCATTTGCCAGGGGGGGTTGTTTTATTGTCTCTTAAAAAACCTTTTTTAGCATTTGGCATTGTTATTAAATTCTATGGTAGATACTTAAATAAGTGAATTATAAAAGAAAAGATTCTGAGTTAATTTGAATTTAATTTTCAATTTCACTTTGTATAGAGAGATCCCAAGTAACATCGATGGAGCTATTAGAAGTAAAATTGTTCTTCTGAAGCTCTAAGGTGATAAAATGCAAAACTATAGCTTTGTAAATGATTATTTCACAGCTCTCTACATTTGATTTAAAAATTATGTTCTATAATTGAAATTTAAAAACACTTTAAGCTCTATTAATTTTATGACACTTTAAGATTTAAAAATATGCTCCATTAAATCTTCATACATCTTCTAACGAGCAAACTCTCAATATCAAAAAATTTAAAGACATTGTAGAGCTACTAACAACACATGTCCAAAATAATACCGCATGATCTTCTAAAATGTCAAAAAAAATAGCATTTATGGAGCTAAACAAAAAGCGACTGTAGCGTACTTCGTGAAGCGCATGCGCATTTTAAAGTTTTAAAAAACTTCTTTAACAGAGTGGATATAAAGCTGTATACTTAAAAGAAGAAATAGGAAGAAAAAAGTGTGAGTTAAACAAACATAAATACATTCACACAGGGAAGGCGTGCAGTCAAACAGTTAATTGATAAAGCGCCCAAAGAAATTTTTATTTGTTTTTTTGAAAAAAGTGTTTTGAGATTTTAAATCGTTAAAATAGTAAAAAAAGCTAAGTTAATTAAATAAACAAGTGAAATAAAAGTAAATAAAGTGAATATAATGCAATACTTCATTGAAAAAAAATATAAAACTACATGAGGTGCTGCGTTAAATCTTCTAAAAACACTTATAATTAACAGTGTAATTTTTGTTCATTTCATAGGTAAGCTGTGTCTCATATTCCACATAAAGTAAGTAAAATTACTCTGCACCACGGGCGCTCAATGAATTTGAGCGCCTTGCCATCACAAACAAAAACTAATGCGAACCTGGACGAGAATTTCAATTTCGATAGATTGGGTGCAGCTATAATTCCCGTGATTGAAGTGTATTTTAATTTCAAACAATTTGCTTTTTTATAGCAAAATGTTAAGAAATATCAATTGAAATGTATTCTAAGACAATGTATTTGCCTAAAAAACATCACTTCATATTACTTTATATGGAATATGAGACACAATCAGACCGTGAAAAGAAAAAATTGAAAACTCCGTATTATAGGTGTTTTTACACGATTTAACGCAGCACTGTATGTTGTTTTATAGTTTTTTTAATAAATTACTGAAAATATTCACTGTTTTAACTTTTATTTAACTTTTTTATTTAGTATTTTTACTAATTTAATGTTTAAAAATCTCGAAACACATTCCTATAGTTCGGCAAAGTGACAGATCGGGTTCTTTTTTTTTTTTTTACAATTTAATGCTTCACTCACACACTGTATAGGTTTGTGATGTGATGTGAGCTCGATATCAACAGTACTTAATATTGCAGCTCTAGAACAATAAAAAATATAGCGATTTGACAATATGGCGGCGAGGAAAAAAATTAATGCAATATTTGTTTTTTTTTGCAATTAAAAAAAGAAATATATATATCCGCTCTCACTTAAAAACACACGAAATTGCATTTTTTTTTAAATGAAATTATTTCGGCTTTCGAAAATGTATTTCTTAGAGTTTTTTTTTTTTCTTGTTATTATTTTTTTTTATTTGACAACTAAATATCCAGAATTTCGAAGGCGCGTTTTAATTAAGCAAAGTACCGGCAATACGTTTGTGAAAAAATTTAATTCGCACATAAAATTAGCTAACATTTAACCGAAAAATATTAATTCCTGTTATTATTTATTTTCTTGGGAAATTATAGTTTGCATATCTTACAAAATTATTCATTATACATACATAATTTCAAACGATACATATTTATTCTATTGTAGTATTAAAGCGTGCCTGTGTTTATATTTTTTATCATAATATGTACCTACATATTACTCAAACCAATACAAACAAAATTCTGCCAAAGTAGTTCTTTAAAGATATATACCAAATACCTGCAGAGTCAGTTGCCGCTAACAACAAGCTTCTCACGAGCAAAAAAGAGCTCTCAAACTCAATGAATTAGCTGCAAGTGAGCGCGACGTTAGCTCTAAAGGTGTATCTAGAGCTACTTCTAAAATAAACGAGCTTTAAGATTAGCTCTGGGTGTGCTGTTAAAGCTACTAAACAACTTAAAATGTTACTTGGGATGTGTGTCACTTTGTCTTTAAATTGTATAAGTTTTAACATTGAAATTAAGAACTAACTAAGGCTACTCGTTATTTTGTTTATCAAAATGTTTTGTTGTTAATATTGCTTTTCAGAGTTTTCAAATAAAAACAAATTTCAAAACTTCGAGAAATGATTCTTGGACATATTTTAAAACCTATGGGAGAGTGCAATTTTCTTAATTATTTTAGTTAATATGTATTAAACTACCAGCTCTTGATTTTAAGTGATTTATCTTACTACACGTGTATTTGTGTCGCGTGTACACGTATAGTAAAACAATTTAAACACATATACAATAAATATATATATATAATATATATACATGTAAATAAAAATACACGAGTGCATAATTATAAAAGCGGTGATTTCTTAACTGACGAGGGTGAAATGATATACATTCTAAAAAAAAACAGTTTTTAGGTTTTTTTGATATTAAGTTACATCAAGAAAAAGAAATTACCCAAAAAACAAGTTACGGCATTTTATCTATTTCTTAACGTCTTTTAGACAGCAAAATATCGAAAGTATATTTTAAAAGTAAGTACACGTGAACTGGCTTAATACACGTGTAATAATAAATACATGTGTAGTTATAAATACACGTGTTTATACATGAATAGTTTAACTACATGTGTACATGCAAAAGAGAGCTCTCAGATACATAATTTTATTGAAAAACAATTCAACTTTAACATTTGAAATCTTTTTCCTGATTTTTAGTTGAATGTTAAAAAAAAGGTTTGCCTCTTTAAATGAAAAAAAAAATATAAGAAAAGATCAGAACATTAGAAACCAAGTAAGATGATTTATTTAACTTAAGTCAGGTCTGACCTATTTTCAAAAATTTCAAAACTGTAAAACTTCGTAAAGTAAGTTAAAATTCAATTTAAAATTTTAAATTTAATTTAAAATTTAATATAAGTTCTGATTAGATTACTTGGCACTGTGGTACTTTTTTATCGAGGCTGAGGTAGGCTCGTCGGTGTCCAGGATTTATCCCAAAGAAAGCACAAAACTTGGCTTAAGAGTTTCCAAACTCCGTTTTAATAATCAACTTTATTGTGTTTGATTTAAATTTGATTACAGAACTTGACTTAATAATTAATAACATGGTATTTCATAGACATAACATTTACAATATTTAGATTTTCTCATAATATAATAATTTATTACGTATAAATAAATCTACTCAACATATTCAACTGGGTTCGGTCGTCACAATGGCATTCGGTTGACGGCTGGAATCGGTACGGCGGTATAGAAACGAAGATTTAATTGGGATTCGATCCCCGCCCTTAGCGAAAGGCCAAAGGATGAACGTTGATGAGATCTCGGTCCACGATACACTTAGAGGAAGTGGATCGAGGAATAAACAGGTACATTCAAAATAGTCTACCTTATGCTTCAAGCTGTAGGCTAGAAGATAATCGGTGAGCAGTCCGCACTAGCTCTGTCCGTAGCTCACTTAGAAGAATTGTATCCACGAAATAATCTTTGGGAATCGTTTCCCCACCCTTAGCAAAAGGCTAAGGGCAAGTTTCACAGTGAAGTAAGTGTCACTTAAGTGCTAAATATGGAAAACTAATTCCCAATTTCACAGTGTAAACTTATAGGAATAAGTGACACTTAAGTCTCCCATGTTGGCCACTTAAGTTCCACTTACTCAGGTAGTAAAAATGCGGCTTAAGTGCCAAAATGGGAAAATTAAGTGCCACTTATTTTGTTAAGTGTGCACTGTGAAACAGGCCCTAAGAGATTAGCGGTGAGTTCACTCAGGACAGTGCCGTCTCGGTCCAAGATAGAAGTGGATCGAGGAATAAACAAGTAGATTCCAAAGTAGTCTTATCGCTCCTAGCGGCAAGGCAAACTACAAGATTAACAGTGAGCACTGGCTCCGTCCGTCGTACTCTTAGAGGAAGAATACAACGGAATAACAACCTTCGTCCCTAGCAAAAGGCTAGAGAATAAACAGTGTACTGCCCTAGGATGGCAGACTGCGTCCACTGTATACTTAAAAGAAGTATAAAGCGGAATAATCAATGGGACCGCCAAAAACAATAATAATTAAAAGGAGGAGAAGCCTCAAAAAAAAAAAGGGTAGAGGTTTTGACTTTTGCAACCTAAAAATTTGTGAAACTTCTGAAGGCACCTTGTGCCCCAAAGCGTGTCTCGGTTCGCTTATTAAATTATTCCGTTCCAGAATAAATAAATCGGCGAGTTTGGTTTTCTCCTTCTAGTACACTAGATTAGTACAAACACTGGTAAAGGCAGAAGACGAATTTCAACCAAAATTGCACTTCCCCATATCACGTTTGATGACAGGAGTTAGTGTGAATTAATAGAACGATGAAGTGGAACCAAAAAAATGATGAAACATATGTTCCCACAAGTAGTTTTATTTTTGTTGTATACTTCCAATGTCTACTTCTAGGGGCCTTGTGTGGAGTTGCATTTTAAAGACTACATTGGGGAGTGGAGTTGCATTCTATTGTATTCTATTGTATACTTCACTTTGCAAATTGGTTAGGGGCGGCGTTGTATATATTGCAGGTATTATATATGCATTAAATGGAATTAGCTAATAGTAGATTCCAACAGGCAGGTTCGGAAGGGAGGGGGCGAGAAATGTGTAACGCTTCGTTACAACACATAAATATTGGAACAGGATCATAAGCCCACAAACCGAATAATAATATTTTTACATTTATAACCTATTCAAGTTATTAAAAGACAATTGAATGTTTTTCTTCTGTGGACTTATGACCTTGTGCCAATATTTATGTGTCGAGTAACTAATCACAACTTTACTCAGACATTGTGAAAAACACCCTTAATAAAATAAAAATAATTTTATTAAAAAAATAAATTAAGTGACGCGACAGCTTGTGTAGAACTAGGGTCTAGTGACTTAAAACTATCAACCATACCTGTGTGGGGACCTAGGCACTATTTTCTACCGAAACCGAACGGATAAAGTGAGAGGCACTTTTTCATTACAAGAGGATTTGTCAATTCTTTATATTTTTTAAGGTGTCATAGGCTAGGATTCGAACCCAAAAGTTTTGGCGAAATAGTCATACGCACTAACCATTTTGCTCCGGCTACTACTAAAAAATTGGTTTATGTATTTTAATAAAACTAAGGCATAATGTTATAAGTGTTGCTTTGGTTGTAATAATTTTATTTCCATTTTCAATCATTTTATTAGAAAATTGACTTTCTCCCGCCGAACCAGAGGAAAATAGAGAACAGTTCATATTAATTTATTTAAAAAAAGAACTTACCTGTCCCATATTTGTGAATCCATATTTTGAGGCAATCGCATCGGCTACTTCCCAGCCAGCCGGTATATGCACAGCAAATTCATTCAAATAAACTGGCATCTGTTTTCGCTTACTTAAGCTATCCGTATTTAAATCACTATAACTATCATCACTTGTTTGTAGGTTAAGGCCCTGAAATGCATCACTAAATTCACTAAAGATCGCATTCATGGCATCTTCGTTTTCATTAAGACTGATCCTACTACTATCATTTTCACTACTACTGCTGCTCCATCTGCCGATTAATTCGTTGTCAATCGATAAAATGTTGCCATTGTTGTTGTTTTCATTATTTATATTTACACTTTTATTGCTATTTGTAGCTTTATTTGAACTATTATTATTATTATTATTAAATTGTATGGAATTATAAGACGATGAAGAATTCGTAAGACAATTCACATTGGATATATTTTGAAAACCACATAAAAATACTAAAACAACAATCACATATGTATAAATATTTTTTTCAATTTTTTTACAATTTGTCCGAAAATACGACGTCGTCGACGACGGCAACACTTTCGCACTGTTTCTTAAATTCGCGGGTAATAACGACGATGGCGACGGTAATTTGCAATTTGACAGTGATGCAGTAGAGGGGTTGCTCGTTGCTGCTGACAACGTTAGTTGTGTCGCTGAGAATAATTCAGATTTGTCCCCAATCGAGCCCGTTAGGGATGATGATGTTGATGATGATGATGGTAATAATATGGACTCCAGCGTAGATGAACTTTTATTTTGACTCTGGGCAGAGGTTTTTGATTGGCTCCTTCGGCTACTGGCCGAGCATTGTTTGGCATAAGCCGATAGCAACGTCGAATTGTTGACATCCTTTTGATTTATTGTTTTGAACAAATACATTATTTTTTATTGATTTTAATTTTGATTTATTTTTCTGCCGCTACTCTGCTGCTGTTGCTGTTGCTTTTTGTTGCTCCAACTCCAATGGTAAGGCTTTTGTTTTAATTTTGATTTATGAACGGAGGCGTTCTCAATTTGTGCGAACATGCGGAAGTATTTTATATAATTTTTTTTTTGTTTCACTTGGTTTTGTTCAAGGATAGGGGGTGAAAATTTGGGGATGTCAATAGTTAAATAAACAGAGGAATAATAAAAACAAAAATAAAACAACAACAAAAAAAACAACAAAAACAAAATTGGAAATTTCAGAACACAATAATGGAAGGGTAAAAGTTTTGGAAATGAAAAAAAACTAAATATCAGTGCGTCCACATGGTTCTCATTGGAATGGTAATGGTGGATGGGTTTTCTGAAACGAAAATAAAATAAAAAAACGAATGTTATAGAATAAATTTAATTGAATTTTATTTGAATTTTAAATGAATTTGAGTTAATTATTTAAGTTAGTACCTATAAGAGTAAAAATCAGAAGTAAAAGACTTAATATTGATTTCTTCAAGAATTTATCACTTCAAATTACCATTCTTCATTTTTCTTTCGAAACAACTGAATTAAAATATGGTTCGGAATTGTTAATAAGAAGATACAATGTCAAAAGTAATATTTTTTTAGAATAGGAACAAACTGTAAAAATTGAGCAAAACATACCTAAATGGAAGTTGAGTTCTGGGTGGAATTTCAAATGTTATTGGTCCACAAGATGTTTTTGACGGACAAACTGACATATATGGGTTGAAAAAAAAATAAAAGTTTTATTAAGTGCCTTAAAATTTGAAGAGGCACATGATATTCCAAGATATCTTATTGGTTTTTATATAAAGGGTATAAGAAAAACTATTTATAATTTGTCTTAAATGAAGGTTTTAAAAGAGTTCAGCAAATATATTCACCCTTATTCTGAAAGGCGTTTTAAAAAAACGACAAGGTTCTATGAAATAGCAATTGTAGTTTTAGCACAAAGACTATCGATTTAATGGTTAGAAAGTTGAAGAAAGAAGTGAACGATTAAGTTTTGGTTTTACTTAAACTGCACCGATTAACGCTTCTATGGAAAAGTCCTAAAAAGTGGGTTTGTCATACCGTCCGACTGTGAGTCCGTGCGTCGGTACGTCTTTGTGTATATTCGTCTGTGCGTCCGTTCGTCCATGAGCCATGAGTGTACTGTATTTTGAGTTAGGGTCTAAATTGAGACGAGGATTGAGAGAGGACCGCTTGCTTCAAATTTAGAACAGAGAATTTTCGGTAGAGGAAAAAGTCGATTATTTGTTTTAACAGGTCTTACAGTTAAAATACTTAGCTTTGATACCAGTATTTCGATTGTTTTTTTTTTATTTTCTAGAAAAAGGTTCTAACTATTTTGATTAAACTTCAAACATCATTAAACATCATGCATGTACTTTTATTTATACGTGTTTTTAGAACCTACACGAGTTACACAAATGCAAGTCAGCAAAACTGACGATGGAACATTTGTGTTGCTTCGCAACCCATAATGTAAGTCAACACCACTTTCCGGTGAAATTGCAAACATTGCTATATTCGATGACCACCGGAAATTAAATACATTGACCTTGATATTTGTAATAAATAATAATTAATAAATCAACCGGCAGTCACATACGTGTACACTGTACACGTGACACGAATACACGCGTAATTAGATACGCACGCTCAAAATCGAGAGCTCTAGTCTTGACGTTTTTTTTTTTGCTTAAACTTTCATTATTTTTGGATTATTCTCGTACAATTATCAAAGAAAATTTAAAATAAAGAATATACTGTCAAAGCGTTGATGGCTGCCTTGAAACTTGCATTGACAAGAATTTCAGGATAAACTCGTTTATTATTTTGTATATGACAAGGTACTTATCTTGTCAATCCACAAACTGCCCATCAATGAGTTGACTGTATTACAGAGCCAAACTTTCCACCGCGTTAAGGTATAGGTATAGCCTGTTTTGACCTTTATCTCAATTTTAAAGATTCTATTACCTACATATATCGACATTATAGATCCTTCAACGGAATTGTACAGTTTATGAATTGACAGATAAGCAACAAGCTGTATTTTGTGGAACATTTAGAACATACCGTTCTATAAGCCCTTAATTGAGCAAAAAAATAAAATATTATTCATTTCTGATCTGTAAAATTTTTTTATCAATTGAATTTGACAGTTTATAGCTTGACTGATGCGTTAGGCAAAAAATTGTTTTTTGACATATATTGAAAATTTAAATCTAAATGTGACCAAAAAGCCCTAAAAACACCCTCTTCCGAGGCGATCAAATCAATCTAAAAGATTTAGGACTGTTTACAGGTTTTGGAATCTATCGACATCGTAGCCATTCTTTAATGGAATTTGACAGTTTATAGCTTGACATTTTATATAAGATGCCAAAAAGTCACATTGACTAATAATATGTTAACTGTGTGCGGTCTTCAATGCGAACAATAATTGTATTTTACTATTCTCCGTTTCAACGTTTAAAATATTATTCATTGACGTGTGATCGTCGTTTTAGACTCAAAATAAACCACTAAATTCCACTGTGGACTTCACACACAAATCAAATTATTCCCACAAAAGGAATCATGCATTTGACTCATTATGCTAATGCAGAAGATTCCAACCCGTATCCATCCATCCATCGGCTGCACAGTGTCATTATTGCTAAGACTTCTGAATTAGAACATCAGAACTTTAGATTTTATTAGTTATAACTTTTGGAATTCAATAAAGACAGAAGAGGCTTCGCTCGTCAAGAATACAAATATTTAATTTTGAAAAAAAAAAAAAAATTAACTGGCACCCGACCAGGGACAGCGTGTGTGGTTGTGAAAAAAAAGAAATAAATTTAGAAGATATTTTTTTTCCTAAAAAACAAAAAAGAAAATCCTTTAAGAAAGTTGTCCGATTGACAATTCGTGCCGTCCGGTTAGCCCAAATAATTCAGTGTATGTACCTAAGTGCGTTTTGATTGTAGTAGAAAATCATACAGGAGCTCAAGTAAATGCATGCACCGTTGATAAAAAAAAAATAAATATTAGATCAGGGGTCTCAGCTCCAAATCAGCCAACTAACCCAATTAATCCGATTACACGCAGAAAAAATATATGTTAAAACAACGTAAAACTCGGTTAAGTTAGATAACAAACATTGTGTATATACCTTTTACAACCTGCAAACTCACCAGGTTAAATTATACAAGTGAACTCGATTAATTAAAATTATTTAAATCTACACCCTGATTCGATTAATGTGTGCTAAATTTTATAAAACTATACTTCTGGGTTAGTTTGTTCGGTTTCAATAACCGATTTATTTAATTACCATGAAATATATTAAATCGCTCATAGCTTAACCAATCTTTTTAGAGTTATGTGAAATTAATTAAATTTAATTATTTGATATAAGCAAGTTACTCGTTTAAGCATAAACGATCTTCGAAATTGCGATTCCTAACCAAGTTTCTCCATTAATATAACCTTTTTAGGTTAAAACAATTTATTTTAATCAAGTCGACTACTTTAGAATTGACATAATAAACTATGTGATTTTTACCCTTTATAACGGGTGATTTTTTAAGAACTTTTTTAAAAAAAAAAACACAAAAAATTCGAAAAAATGAATGAAATATTTATTTGAATCGATAGTTTGAACCTTGCAATTTAATGTTTAAAGATAATTTCATGCAAATGTTGACCGCGGCTGCGTCTCAGGTAGCCCATCCGCTGAGTCCAATTTTGGCATACTCTTTCACACATATCGGCCGGTATCTCACGAATGAATGCATGGATGTTGGCTTCCAGTGCGTCAATCGAAGCGGGCTTGTCCCTATAGACATTAGCCTTGACATACCCCCACAAAAAATAGTCTAATGGTGTCAAATCGCACGATCTAGGCGGCCAATTGACCGGCCCGAAACGTGAAATTAACTGTTCACCAAACTCGCCTCGCAATTGCGCCATTGTTTCGCGTGCTGTGTGGCATGTGGCACCGTCTTGTTGAAACCACATATCATGCAAGTCAAGAACTTCCATTTCGGGCAAAAAAAAGTTTGTTATCATCGCTCGGTAGCGTTCACCATTGACAGTAACGCTGCGATTCGCATCATCTTTGAAGAAATATGGCCCAATAATGCCGCCGGCCCATAAACCGCACCAAACAGTGGCTTTTTCGGGATGCATTGGTAGCTGTTGCAATGCTTCTGGCTGATCTTCACTCCAAATGCGGCAATTGTGCTTATTTACGTACCCATTCAACCAAAAATGAGCCTCATCGCTGAACACAATTTTTCGATAAAAAAGCGGATCCTCGGCCAGCTTTCCAAGAGCGCATTCACCAAAAATTCGGCGTTGTGGTAGGTCGGCTGGCTTTAGTTCTTGCACCAGCTGTATCTTAAAAGGCTTTACGCCCAAATCCTTCCGCAAAATTTTCCACGTAGTGCTGTAACAAAGGCCTAACTGCTGGGAACGGCGCCGAATCGACATTTCGCGGTCTTCTGTCACACTAGCTGATACGGCCGAAATATTTTCTTCACTTATACGCACAGTACGTAAACGTGTTGGTGGTTTAATGTCCAACAAAGTAAATTTGGTGCGAAATTTGGTCACAATCTTCCGAATAGACTGCTCAGAAGGTCGAGAATGCCGACCATAAAATGGAAGCAGCGCGCGATGAACATTTCGAACCGAGCACGAATTTTGATAGTAAAATTCAATAATTTGCAAGCGTTGTTCATTTGTAAGACGATCCATGGTTAAATTGCAAACCAAACTGAAGCTGTTTGACAGTGACACAAGGTACTAAACACACGTCAGCTGTCAAAACCAGTGTTGCCAAAACCAAACCAGCTAAAAAATCACCCGTTACTATGTAATATTTAATAAATTTTGTTTAACCCACCAAAAAACGCTGTAGGTTAGTAATTATTTTTCTAAGTGTATACTTTTCATATACCTACGTCTCAGGCAGACTAACACATGTACATCACCGGTTCTAAATTCACTGATAACATCAATAGGAAATTGGATTTTAGCAAAGCCGCATAGGTCCTTTAATTATCAATTGTGTCAAGTCCATTCTATCATAGCAAATTGAATTTTCAATTTTAAGCAAGCTTATATAGTTCCCACGCACAAACTCATTAAATTAGTAAATCCCTTTATATTTCTTGTATAGCTTTCAAGTAGAAAGTATTCACCAGATTTATAATTTTCCATTGAGAAGAAGTATCTAACTCATGTGTCTCGACTTAAAAAGAAATCCTTTTAACTAATGCAGTATTTTTGCGTTCAAAAAGTTCTCTGTTGTGCCATTGAATCTTGAAAGTATAAAAGGGCTAAAGAGCAATAAACTCCTGGTTTCTATATAAAATCATCTTCAACTTGAATCTTGAATTGTAAGTATATATAAACTGTGGGTTTTTCTTTTGTTTCAATGCTATATCTTATTTCATTTGTATACTTATTTCATCTCAAAGCTTTACAATATTCTATATTTCCTTTGTAAAATATTTTTTTTTGTTGGATTTTATAGAAGAAAATCCCATTATCTTTAGAAATTCTCAAAAGACAAAAGCCACACGTTTTCAAAAAACCAAAGACGAAGAGCGGAAAAGCTAAACAATAAAATGTTAATGTATTTACAAAAACAACAATGAAAAAAAAAAAAAAAAACAAATACAAACACAGACTACATCACAACCATACATACCTATATATTTATATTTGTATATAAAACATAAATACATTGTTGCAGTAATGGAGGAAGAGATATCAAAAACGCGAAAACCATTGAAATCCTCGGAAAACACTATAATGGAATACCCATGTTGTGTTTCGCTCTCGAGATAATTACTCTGAGTGTTGACGGTATCTATATGCTCCTTGTAGATATAGTATAGTTATTTAGACGACGACGACGACGACGCACGACTATGATGATGAAGAAAGCCTTGGATATTCCTCCTCTGGCATTCTTTAGTTCTTTCTTTTTATGTTTCTAAGTCGCAATAGGTTCACAACTTAAAGCACTTCCTTAACGTTATGGTATTTCTTCACTTCATTCCCCCGGTCCCATCCCGCAGCTGCTCCTTTATCTCAACAATGAGTGTTGCATGCCCCAAGAATAGAAGATTGTATACCTGTCAGCGAATTTATTTCGTACACTCTATACACAGTCTCCTTATGACGTTCTACATAGTTTTCTGCATAAGTACTAGGATGCATTCTACAAAAGCACCAGCATTATAGTACCCAACTATTCTACTTGAAATGTATTTTACGCGAATTATGCTGATTACAATATACAATATATCTACCTTTATACATCTATCTATGTGTACCTACCTACTCCTAACTGTATACCTGCCGCGAATATAGAAAACTAAATCTACCTACCTGCATCTCTACTACAGTTATAGACTGTGAATAAATATAAAAGGAGGAAAGATGACGATGTTATGACGATGGAGAAAGAAGGAGAAGGTTGAATACTTAGAGGCACACTTATTAGATGCAATTTTTCACAAGAGGATAACCGCACTCTTTTGCAATTTTTAAGTGTGGAAAAAAGTTTATAATTTTTTTTTTTTTTTTTGTTATTTTGTTTGTTGAGTTTCTTATGTTTTACCGTGTTCTCTTCCTTTTCCGCTTTTATTGTGAGTTCATTTAAGGAAATTCTTATATAGTTTTGTTGTAAGTTTTTTATGTTTTTTTTTTTTTTTGTAAAGAAAAAAGTGCCAGTGCAATGAATTTTGAATGAAATTCAGCTCACTGAAGTACATACTAAATTTATTGACCTTCGTATTTTTAGAATAGTTCATTTGGGTATAATTAACTGAAAAATTATCCAACCTAGGGTGAGGCTTAGATTATTATAGCGGGAGTAGTACCAATAGTTAAGATCAAATGAAATATAATGACGAATGATATTTTGAATAAAAACAGGAAAATGTATAGATGATCTAAATACTACCCGGGTAGAAAATTATCTAGGAAAAACTATTTTTAAGCGTGGCCCTAGCTAGATTGGCCGTTATATAGTAAATCCTATGCTGGGCCTAGACAGGCGCAGGTCTGGGTGATCTTGACTAATTTATCTTATTCTGGCTTTATCTTGGCCCTGGCTAGAATTGCCTATTTATTGGCTTTGTCAGATGTAACTTAGACTGGGCCTAGATAGTTTTAACTTGACATAGCCTAGATATGAAAACTTTTGTTGGTGTCATTTTGGCCCTAGCTAGTGTCGCCACCTTATTGGCGCTGTCTCATAAAAATAGGAAGGGACCCAAATAGTTTTCGCTTGGTGTAGCCTGGATAAGGAATTGTATCTGGGCGTTATCTTGGCGTTAGACAGTGTCACCTCTATATTGGCGTTATCAGGTGTAACTAAGACTGGGCCTAGATAGTTTAGACTTGATCTAGCCTAGACATGGAACTTTTTCTTGGCGTTATATTGGTCGTAGATACTGTCGCCTCTTTATTGGCATTCCCAACGTACAATTTAACTTGTGTAAGGTCCATATAGCAAATACGTGAAGTATCAACTCATAAACATTTTTACATCCCTATTCTGTATCGCAATTCAGCCTGGTGGGGAGCGTGCTGGATCTTTGATTGGAGGAACGCGAGTTCAAATCTCGGAGAAACCAAGTAAGATAAAAGTGAAGTTTTTTTTAAAATTAAATTAAATTCTATACATTTCAGTTAAAGAGAAAAGCGCTCTCAAACACCCCTAATATGAGAGGGGTGGGGGCTATATGGGTTTCAGTAAAAATCTACCTAGGCCCTAGCTAGTGACTAAAAATCTCTAAATTTTTAGTTATCCAAAGCCTGACTTGGAAGATCTATCTAGGGCCTATATGGGAACCGCTAGCAAGGCCCACAGTATACAGAGCATTAACAAATTAGCAAGGGCCAAGCTAGTTACTGCTCGATAGTCCCATGACATAAACAAGGCGAAACTAGCTGGAGCCAAGGCAATACCGTGTCGCAAATTCTACCCGGGTAGGCATGTTTTAATGAGAAAGTTAAGAACTTACACTGTATTAAGTAATGATAAATTTTCAAACAGTAGGTAGTAGGGTATCTTTTCTACCCCCAATCTGCGTATATAGCTGATTTTTTTTATAACACACCTGCACTCTAGGGGTTATGAATACCATTAAAATAATTAACACAATGTTGGGATGACATAACTTTCGCGGACATAAAATCCATGGACGTTAATTCCGGTCAAACGGACATAAGGTCCATGGACATTATGTCTTTCTCATAATGTCCATATGGATTTAATTTCTTCTGAAAAAGAAGATAATGTGATATCATTTCCATGGACTTTATAACTGTTTTTAACAGACATAATGCCCATGGACGTTATGTCTGTTTAAACAAGTTATTATGTCCATGGACATAAATTCCGTGGAAACGATATCACATTATCTTCTTTTTCATACATTTGGGATAGACAAAATGTCCATGGATTTTATGCCCTTTTTGACTAATTAAATCATGGATGGACATTATGTCCGTAAAAAAAAGGCATATTATCCATTTTTATACTGAAGAAGCAAGGTAGTTATACCCTATAAAATATTCCAAGAGAAATTTTCGACGAACAGTGCATGAAAAATAAACTTGCTACGTACAAAATATAATATACTTAACACTACGTCAAATTTTAAATATGTAATTCATTTTTGCAGTTTGGACATTATGCGTTTTTGTTTTTCTTTGAATCAAACATATTGTCCATTTGGACATTTTATCCTTTTCAAATGAACTATAAATCTGCTGTCAAGGTAAATAATTTCCAAATAGACATTTTATCATTCTTAAATAGAAAATATGCCCAAATGAACATTATGTCTTATTTCAACTGATATATAATGTCCAAACAGCCGGTATGTCTTCTTCAAACGGACATAATGTCCATTTGCATTTTGATCTGGTCATAATGTCCAAGTTCATGAACCTATAATGGCTGTTTGAGATTGGACCTTATTTCTCGACATAATTATAACCATGGACTTTAGGTCCGTTTGTGCGGAATTAATATATTATTATGTCATCCCACCAACACAATACGAGCGTTAAGAAAAAAAGGAAAAGATTTATTAGGAGATATCGATGCAAATTGGTTTTGAATTTTATAATTTTAAAATGGGAAGGAAAAATAGAGTTGGTTAAATTATTCTACATTCGGGTAGTGCGGTTGAAGGAAGAATATATTTACTTTACACTTTATAATATAAATAAGTATGAATTTGGGTTCAAATGGTATTCCAATATGATAAGCGAGTATTACAGTTGAATACCTATTGTTTTATGGGAGGATTGCAACTTCAATGGAGCACGATATTTATAAAATAAACCCAGTTCATGATCTTATATCAAACTTGATAAAAAGATGATCGAGAAAAGGTCTAACCGATTTGTTTCAAATTTGATATACAGAGAATTTATATGTCATCCCCCTATACAAAAAATTTCAATTTTGGTTTTTACTCATCTAGTATGGCCGATTTCCATTCAATATTCTCGAAAACAGCTCTGAAGATTTTGATTAGATTTCGTTTCTTTTGTTTTGTGGGTTCAAAAGACATTGAAAAATAGATATAAAGTTACGGCAAACTACTTTTTTTTTTGAAAATAATTGTTTCTTGGTGGTGCATATTATCAAGTAGTATCTAAAAACCATATTTTTACACTGCACAAAAATTTTAAAATCGCTTCACCTCTGTCAGTTACAAAAAAAGGGACGATTTTATGATTACACGTGTATTTTTATTTAGAACCTACATGTGTACACATGTTGAATTTTTTTACTACACTCAACTTGACTAAATAAAATTATTTAAATCTACACACCGATTCGGTTAAAGTGTACTAAATTTTATTGAACTACTTCTTGGTTAGTTTGTTCGGTTTCAATAACAAATTAAGATAGTTAATGAAACATTATTAATCGCCCTTTGTATAACAAATCTACTCAGAGATGTGTGAAATTAACTAAATATAATCATATTTGATTTAAGCAAGCTACTAGTTTAATATATAAATAATCTTCAAAATTGCGAAAGCCAAGTTTCTCCTTTAGTATAACCTTTCTAGGTTTTTATTTTTTAAACTTTATTTTAATCGAGCCGACTCCGTTAAAATTTACATAGTGAACTATATAATTTTTACCCTTGACTACGTAATATTTAACACATTTTTTTTAACCCACTGAAAAAAATTGTTGGTTAGTAATTATTATTCTGTGTGATGTTTTGCATAAGATGCGTCAAGAGGCGAGGGCGTTTAAATTGGGTCAAGAGAAGAAAGAAGGTTGGGTCTATTTTCCCCTCTTATGGGGGGAATCAATTAAAAATCATAGAAAACACTAACTGTTCACTCTCCATATTGCACCTAATTAAATTCCCAACTATTTTGTTAATATTAAATAATTTGAATTCTTAAACTAATTGAACCCTAAACTCTTTTATTAAAACACAAAAACTTTGTTCCATTTAATTGAAGTATTCTTATGAATTTTGTACCATTACTGTACCATCTTTGCAAACATTATTTGATTATTTATGAACAAATCCCAAACATAGAATTATAGTAAAAGCAAACTGCTGTAATGCATTTACGTCGAAGTAAAAATATGAAGAATCGTTCTCTTTCCTGATTGATCCACCCGATCGACAAAATTTGACACTACGTCAAATTTTAAATATGTAATTCATTTTTGCAGTTTGGACATTATGCGTTTTTTATTTTTTCTTTGAATCAGTATTGTCCATTTGGACATTTAATCCTTTTCAAATGAACTATAAATCTGCTGTTAAGGTAAATAATTTCCAAATAGACATTTTATCATTCTTAAATAGAAAATATGCCCAAATGAACATTATGTCTTATTTCAACTGATATAATGTCAAAACAGACGGTATATGTCTTCTTCAAACGGACATAATGTCCATTTGCATTTTGATCTGGTCATAATGTCCAAGTTCATGAACCTATAATGGCTGTTTGAGATTGGACCTTATTTCTCGACATAATTATAACCATGGACTTTAGGTCCGTTTGTGCGGAATTAATATATTATTATGTCATCCCACCAACACAATACGAGCGTTAAGAAAAAAAGGAAAAGATTTATTAGGAGATATCGATGCAAATTGGTTTTGAATTTTATAATTTTAAAATGGGAAGGAAAAATAGAGTTGGTTAAATTATTCTACATTCGGGTAGTGCGGTTGAAGGAAGAATATATTTACTTTACAGTTGAATACCTATTGTTTTATGGGAGGATTGCAACTTCAATGGAGCACGATATTTATAAAATAAACCCAGTTCATGATCTTATATCAAACTTGATAAAAAGATGATCGAGAAAAGGTCTAACCGATTTGTTTCAAATTTGATATACAGAGAATTTATATGTCATCCCCCTATAAAAAAAATTTCAATTTTGGTTTTTACTCATCTAGTATGGCCGATTTCCATTCAATATTCTCGAAAACAGCTCTGAAGATTTATGAACAAATCCCAAACATAGAATTATAGTAAAAGCAAACTGCTGTAATGCATTTACGTCGAAGTAAAAATATGAAGAATCGTTCTCTTTCCTGATTGATCCACCCGATCGACAACATTGTCTTTTATTCAATAATTAATTTAATAAAATAAACTAAACTATTTGAAGTCCCAAAAACTCTTGTGGACACTAACAATGTCATTTTATGCATTTTTATAAAGACAAAAAATCCATAATTTTATTTTTAATGAATGAAATATTTTATTATTTATAGATATACGTAATTTTGTGTCTAATATTGAAAATTTATATATAAATGTAATTATGTAATTTATTTAGTTAACTTAAATTTAAATTTTCTTCGGAAAGCCTAATTAACTAAAAGATGCTAATCTTAAAATTAAGTTCCTTCATAAATATTATAAATAAATAAATGAAACATTTATTTTCAAACTCAAAATTTTGAAAAAAATAAAAAACAAAAAAACTAATTTCGTTAAAATTTTTTTTATCATTAAGTAATATTTTAGTTTTTAATATATTCAATGTTGTTTCCAACTTTAAGTCCATTACTTAAAACCAGATGCTTAAATGTCTCCTAGTAAACTTTTTTTTACTATACTTTGAAATTGGAGCTTTGGGTCAACATAAACGACGGACTAAATTAAGTCAAATTAAGGGAAAATAATTTCTATTATTTTCCGTTTCCTTAACCCTTTACCGCATGAATTATTGTTTAAAGAGGAAAAAAATAAAATACGCTTAAAATGACTTCTTTAGGTTGTTTTAAGACGTTTTTTTTTTATTAAAAACCAAACAAATTTTTTTTCGTTTAAATAAAAAACTCAACCAAATATGTATATTTTCAA
The DNA here is from genome assembly GCA_929447395.1 of Epistrophe grossulariae. NCBI lineage: Eukaryota > Metazoa > Arthropoda > Insecta > Diptera > Syrphidae > Epistrophe > Epistrophe grossulariae. Next base: position 45,281,710 of record OV839568.1, read on the forward strand.
CCCCTTACTGCATACGAAGCCAAATATGGCTTGTACACTTTTACCTCTCAAATGAGCAAGTTAATAATTTTTTTTTAATAAAAATGTATTCATTTCAAAGAAAATTAGACACACAATCCTCACCTAACAGAAAAGTTATTATTATTTGAAATAAGAAAATTTTCACACTTCCGTTTTCATTGACAACAAGTAACACACTGACCTGCAAACATGAATATCTTCCTTCTTGTTTGGTGCACGTGTGCAAAAGCACAGCTATTTGTTCTCAGAAATGCGCAGAACTGGATCTTGTTGCGTTTTGATCATTTTTTTTTATTGAAGTCAGGAGAAAAGAGGACATAACTTTAGAAAGCCATATTTGGCTTCGTATGCGGTAAAGGGTTAAAAACTTTAGAAGACAGTTAAACATCTGATTTTAAGTGTTTGAATACAAATTTATAAGAGAATTGAATATTTTAAAATTTTAAATGTTTGAACAAAATTTTTTTAAAATTTTTTTTTTAAATAAAAAAAAAATATTAAAAAAATTTTTAGTTTGAATTTAATATTTACTAAATGATTTTAATTTAAAAATAGAATTAATGGATGGATTTATGGTATTAAAAAAAGGTATAACATGACAATGTAAGTGTTTCCGTTGATTTGTAATGATTTTGTGTTCCATTTCAAGACGATTTTCTAGAAAATTATCCCTTCCGCCTAAATAGAAGGATTATTTTCTGGTCTTATCTCAACCTATAGATATGTACTTAAATCCTTCCGTCGCATCTGCAAAACATCCTGCATAACTAAACTATGTATTTTTATTAAGCATTGATATATATAATATACTAAATGGAGAGTTCAGTCATCTAATATTATAATCTAATCTGCCCTCATATTATTGTGATCTTTTATACCAAACTTTAAATTTGTATTATAATTTTTGAACAAAGCTATATAAACAAAATAATACACCCACATATATGTAAGTAGATAATTCTCTTTGTAGTTCAATGATTTCCCTTAAGACAGCAAAATTCATCATTGAAATAATTAATCTATTGTTTCATGAAATTCAATAATCCAAATCGTGAGAGTCTATACAGACACACAATACACAAAGGCACAGAGAAACCTTTAATCTCAAATTCATGCAGTTCAGCAATAAAGGATAATTTTTTGGCATTGATTGTGCCGTTATAGATTATCACAGAATTGTTACCAGACACCGCATATAAGAAAAAACTGTATACATAGGTATGTAGGACAAACATAGGTACCTCATGAATCTCCGCATATACATGAATTTTACCATTCAAATCCATGACAAAGAATATTCCTTTGAACTATATAGTTTTTATCCTTGCTAAACATAAACACACACAAACATGCATCAACTCTGATGCTAAACATACATCCACATTCAGCAGAGTAAACATAGGACTTTCTTCCAGCCAGCCAATCCAAAGCACAACTTCAAATTGGATTTTTATTGGCTTAATTGCATTTCGTATAGTTCGTATATCCCCACATCGGAGTTTTTTCCTTCGTTTTTAATGATATCAAATGTAGGAAAATTCTCGGCTGAGTGCACATAGCACAGGACATTGCATGGTGAAAAGAGTATATGAACGTTTGTAAAAAAAAAAAAAAAAAAAAACCATTAGATGAATGATAAGAGTATAGAGCTTGATTAATTTTTTTTTCTTTTTTTTTCTTTTCTCTATTTAACTCAGTTTTCTTTTTATACTTCCAAGAGTTGAATATGAAAATTTATTGATGCTTCACTTCAGTCCAACCCAAAGCTAAAGCCAAGCCACTCGAGTAAACTTCATTATGGCAGAATTAATTAGAAAATAAATTCACTTGCAACTAAAATTGAGTATGATGAGGTATTTGTTTTCTTGATTATTGGAATCTTTCCAGACTCAAAAGCATAATAATAAGAATTATACATACATATGCATATAGCTATAGCATGCTGGTTTTGGATTTTGTTTTTTTGTTTGTTACTTTTTCTATAGTTGAATATATATTCCTTGATGGTAAAGAAAAAGGAATAGGTACAGTTAATTTTGTGTGTGTGTAGCTTTGTAAATTTTTTTGTAGAATCTTTCATTCATTTCAAAAAATTCCCTTGGGTATAAAGTTAGCCTTGTAAATATTTGAGGTTAGTCTGGATTAAATATATCCAAAAGAAAGCTTTGTTTGTTTGCTTTTGTGCAACTAGGAAAGCATACAATTTTCTTAAATAGTTCGTCTATGAGCTATACATTTATAAATAAAATAAGTGAATACTATATACAAATAAGTACAATAATTGTTCTATGGATTTTATTTAAATATACCTATTCAAAGAAATTTTTGGTTCAAGATCAAATTTTTGTTATTTTTAAAAAAGCATTTCTCAACAAAAACATTTTTTTTAATTTTAACTAGACTATTTCCTAAATTTTACAAAGGGTTATTGACTCAATCACTTACTCACTCATCCAAATTTTGGTTTATATTGCTTTAAAATAAAATTTCCTTAACGTTTGCTTTAAATAAAAGGGTCATTAATTTTTCGGTTTCGGAAGTAAAGCTAAATAAAACACACACAGCGATACATTGTTGATGAAAATTTTATTTCATTATAAATTTTGGACTTTGCCAAGTGCGAAAAACAATATGATTTAAATGGCCGCTGCGCCGCCTCGGGAAGATTCGCAGCCTGCTATTCTTTTGAGGTAATTTTTAACCACTTTTTCGCACATTTCGAGCAGTATCTCGGCCATAACTTGAGTAATGTTTATTTTTAATGCGTCTATAGAGTTGGGGGATTATTCGCGTAGACACGGTCTTTTGCGTAGTTTCACAGAAAAAAATCTAACGGTGTCAAATCGCATGATCTGGTGGCCAATTGACGTCATCCGAGGACGTGAAATTATAGGCGACCAGGAAACTTCTCACGCAATAAATCCATAATTGGTCGTGTTGGGTGGCTTGTTGCCCCGTCTAGTTGGATCCACATATCATCCAAATCATGATCTTCAAATGCTGCGCCGGCCAAACAAAAATCGGTTATCATTTGACCATTGTTGCGAACGCCGAAAAATCGATAAATTCGGATCAATACAGCAACACTTGCACTTGCAGCAGCAATATTTTCGCCTGAGCGTATACATAACGATGATGCAAAGGCCTTACGGCCTTGTTCTCTATCATAATTTTTTCGAAATCAAAAAAAATTATCTTTTAATTTGAAGACAAGGAACACAAATATATAAAATACAATGGGCCTTACTAATAACCAAACACTAATGTCGACTATTAGTAAAGTGCAAGGTTAAAATAAAGTGCGGAGCTTAAACGGAATCCTACTAATAACACGTTTAACCTTCTCGTTAACAAATCCTCACACTTTCCTTGAATCTACTACAATTTCCATCAAGATGTTGTCAAATAAATGTCAAACTTTCTTGGATTTTCAATTTCATTAATTTCGCGTCAACAAAAACAAATACAGTGGAGGTCCAGTATAACGAATGCCGATACAACGAATGATCGATATTACGAACACTTTTTTCAAGTCCATTAGGTATTCTATATAACGAACAAATAACGAATTTCAGAAAATGAAAAAAAAAAATTTACAAGCAACAAATTTGAAAGAAACTCTTGACTGTATAAATGTGATAATTTCTACTTATATGTATGTTTATGATAACATTGGAAGATATGTACAATGTACATACACAATTTTCCATTACTCAAGTATATTTTTTGTCGCTTGCTTTGTTATGTCCTACGTATTCGTCTTCGTGTATGTAAACAGGTGCTCAACGTGAGAGTCACGTTTCTATTAACGGTAACATTTTAAAGAAAAAGGCATCGCAGTTTCCAAAAACATAATATCACCTCGGTGAAATCCCAGCTAGCAGCGGTTGGCTAACAAAATTTAAAAAGCGCTTTGGAATTCGACTTCTTAAAGAGTCTGGTGAAAAGCTTTCATCGAGAGCAGACCTTGTCAAACCGAATAATGCAGATGGAGTAATTCTTCAACCCGAAAATATTGATAGCAACAATGTTGAAGAAATCGAAATTGTGGATAATGATAGTGATGAAAATGCTAGCTCAGAAACTGAAGTTCAAAGAGTGAGTCATTACGAAGTTATCGGAAATTTTGACAATTGCATCCAATGGGCAGAACAAAATGGCATTGAATAATTCGTATGCACTATTTAAGTATGTTGATAATTTGAACAAGTCTATTCCTAATATGTACAGGTATATGTAAATGAAGTTAAATATGTTTTGTTTTGTTCTTTTAAGTGAAGTATAAAATAATATAGTGAAAAATACAATGGGACTTTCTATATATACATACAAGAAACAAATGTATTCGATATAACGAATTTTCGATATAACGAATTGACTCAAGACATTATATCATTCGTTATACTGGACCACCACTGTATTTACAAAAATGAGTTCAAGTAACGAAAGATATAAATTTATTCAAGGAAACTCGCAAAATTAAGAAGCGATTCCATCAACAAATGCACGCGGGACTGGCTATATAGAACGCAATTTATAGGAAAGCACTTCTCATAAATTATATATTTTTCATTTATTTGTATGTCATAAATATGTATTAAGTAACAACAAAGGATAATATGCTAAAAAAAAACTCTACTTAAAATAATCAGACATTTCATTTTAAAATTATAACTTCCAAAAAAAAGTAAGAAAAAAAAAACAAAAAACTAAAAACAAAGAATATTGAACTTGGTGTTCGATGGGTTCTTCTTTTCACACTTTTCACAACACGCGTATCCGATCTACGGGATGCATTTAGGAATTCCTTGAATTCATGAGTTTAGTGTACAGCTTAAAGATGGATTTCCATGTATTAAATTTTAACGTCTTGCTAGTGAATAACCTGGAGACTGATTGCGTTATTAGTATGCGAATGTTCTGTAATCTGGAGATTTTCGTTTAACTATTTACTAAATTTGTTTATTAGTAAGAACCAATAACTCTAAAAAAAATTTTATTAAAATATACTTCTTTTTTTAACACTCAAATAATTTTCGCATGCAATAAAACAAACTATACCAAAAATAATTTCAAATTCTAAGGAAACCCCAACCATAGATGTTCAGGAACAAGCACACAATAACATATTATTACCTATGTATATGTAGATATATACAAATATATGTACATGAGTAGTGAGTACGAAAACCACACTCAAAAATTATGTAGATTCCTTACCATGAAATAATCACCATAAAAGCAAGTAACCTCAGCACAGACTTGAGGAAACAAAGATGAAATATTTACACAAAAGAAGTTGAATATTGCTCCTTATTCACCGGTATGGTAGACAAGGTACATATACATACAAAAACCGGACATTGTCGGAATTCAAAAAAAATTAGGTAAGATTTTCCACCCAACCTCACAAGCTTGCACCTACATTTTCATATCCAACTATATACACTTTACAAAAGAGTTTTCCTATTTTTATTGCCAGTTTAGTTCCTTTATAATATGAGAAAATATATACATATGTCGGTACATAGGTATAGGTATAGGTTCATAGATAGATTCTACATCTATTGTTAGAAAATTTTCTATTTCAAAATGCTAAATTGCTAATGGCAACGCGTTTTTATTTTCATCTATTTTTGCCATTTTAACCAATATAGAAATGAGAAACTATGATAAAGCAGAAGTATGTTCAAAAACTATATACCTACATACAAGGTACCTACCAATATAACCTTTGTGTGTATGTGTTCATTTTAAATTGTGTGGCATCTTTTCATCGTCTGCTGCTCTCTATTCCATCACTGAGTGGTGAACTGGTGATGGTTACGATATCAGCAGGGACATTTGCCCATAAAAAAAAGATTTTTTCTAACCTCATAGAACAAACAATGTTGCCATACTCTTCAATTTAAGAATTTTATTTTTTTTATTTTTTCTTCAACCATATAAGTAGTACATGTTGAATTTATAATATTGTCGAATCTGTTTTCAACCCATGCACTTACATTTTAACTCATAAAATTTCTGTACCTATTTTTGTTTGAAATTTAAAACACACAATTTGTTTTCTTAAAATGTGGTAACTCTGAAAACAATCGACATATTTACCCTTCTCCTTCAACTTTAATAGGGTGTTTGTTATAGTATAGTCATTGTTTGAGTATGGAAAATAGAATGCATATATGTATAAGAGGGCTGTTCAATGGTGACGAGACATAAAACCAAAAAAAAGAAACAAGTGGGTAATTGAAATGTGGGTAGCAAACATACCCATATGAAAATAAAGCGAACAAAACTCTTATACAGCAAAATCAGTAAAAAAAAAAAAATAAATACAACAGAAACATTATGCCATTGCGTTGCTATGGTACCTACATATATTCTCTAGGATTGTATATATAGTAAAAAAAAAATCAATTCGAAATTGATTTAATGAATGTGTACATCGTTGCACCTGTGACGCCAATAGCATTAAAGCATCACATCACCAAATGCAACGTGACACCTTTCTTCCACAAGAATAAGCCAGAGAACTGATGATGCATAAGAATGACAAAGGCACTCTACTCGTATCTATATATACTCACTCCACACACAGGCATATACGAGTGTATATACTTACCTACTAGACAATGAAAGGATAACAGCTGAAAGTGTCATTTTGAAATCTGACGAATAGCTTTAGAGTATAGTGACATAAATGCAAAAAACGACAAAAGAAAAACCCAAGAATAACATTAAAAGAAAAAAAAAATATTTCTTTGCTATTTGATTGTCGAGGAAATTATGTAAATGCAAAACGAAATGACGAAGTCTTTTTTTTTTTGTCAATATATTATGTACATCAGAACCGATGACGATGACAAATATTTCACTTGATACAGGTAAATAAGTTAAAATTCACATCAAGTTCTTAAATATGCATTGTATGTACTTAGTTTTTTACTAAAAATAAAATGAAATAAAATAAAATTTAAAATAAAATAAAATAAAATAAAATAAAATAAAATAAAATAAAATAAAATCAAATCAAATCAAATCAAATCAAATCAAATCAAATCAAATCAAATCAAATCAAATAAAATTTAATATAAAATATTCAAAATAATACCATAAAATAAAATAAAATAAAATAAAATAAAATAAAATAAAATAAAATAAAATAAAATAAAATAAAATAAAATAAAATAAAATAAAATAAAATAAAATAAAATAAATATAAAATAAAATAAAATAAAATAAAATAAAATAAATACAAAATAGAATAAATACAAAATAAACTAACATAAAATAAAATACCTTCGATAAAATAAAATGAATTAAAATAAAATAAAATAAAATAAAATAAAATAAAATAAAAACAAATCAAATCAAATCAAATCAAATCAAATCAAATCAAATCAAATCAAATCAAATCAAATCAAATCAAATCAAATCAAATCAAATCAAATCAAATCAAATCAAATCAAATCAAATCAAATCAAATCAAATCAAATCAAATCAAATCAAATCAAATCAAATCAAATCAAATCAAATCAAATCAAATCAAATCAAATCAAATCAAATCAAATCAAATCAAATCAAATCAAATCAAATCAAATCAAATCAAATCAAATCAAATCAAATCAAATCAAATCAAATCAAATCAAATCAAATCAAATCAAATCAAATCAAATCAAATCAAATCAAATCAAATCAAATCAAATCAAATCAAATCAAATCAAATCAAATCAAATCAAATCAAATCAAATCAAATCAAATCAAATCAAATCAAATCAAATCAAATCAAATCAAATCAAATCAAATCAAATCAAATAAAATAAAATTTAAAATAAAATAAAATAAAATAAAATAAAATAAAATCAAATCAAATCACGTATCAAATCAAATCAAATAAAATAAAATTTAAAATAAAATAAAATAAAATAAAATAAAATAAAATAAAATACAATAAAATAAAATAATAAATAAAGTTTTGAGAGAAATTTGGAATTGATTTTTTCAAAACCTTCAATTCAAATCAATATTAACTAATCATTTGTAAATTGTATTGTAGGTATTGTATAGGTTCCCCATAAGGGTTACAACTCTCCCTCTCCTATCCCTCTCGCCTTACTCCTTCTCGCAACCTCTAGTGCCTTTATCCACTCTTCCCCCCTCCCTCCTTCGTCCATTATATCCCTCATTTTCGTATATTGTATATTTGTATATTAGGTGTTATTAGAAAATAAAACTAAAATCTTGTTAATAAAAGAAAAAATAAACAAAAATAAACTCAACACTTGGAATAAACTATAAAGAATTTACCATTTTTTTTTTAATTAAAAATTTAGTTTGCATTTAAATCTAATTTTCACGAAGTAAGAAAATCCCAAAATTGTATACTGGAAATTTACAAAATCATCATTATTCAATAAATATAAGGTACCTATAAGTCTCTATTATATTTTGCTAGAGAGAATTATATAAAAACTAATATTTTTTAAAAATAGATATAACATCTTTGTTTTTTTTTTTTTAAATTTTTGTGTCAATTTTATTTTTAAATAAGTAACCTTTATTTAGTGATTACAAAAAGTAGCGCGCATATTTTTTTCTTTAAAACAGTCGGAAGTTAGGCAAAATGAAAATGCATTAATCATTTAACTTGTTTATTCAACAGCACAGAAAACAGCTGTAATTGTTCACTGAGAAGAAATTCTATTCAACTACATAATATTTCAAAGAATTTGTGTGTTCATTATTTAAGGTAAAATTAATTAAATAAAGTGGATTCCTTTTGGGCTGTGATATATTTGTCCAGAATATATTTATGCATTTTCATTTTTATTTTCTGAAAGCAAAAGTTCAGACAAAATTCAAGAATTATAATATCTGTTTAAATTTATATAGAATTAATTTAGAGATTATTTTTGACTTAATTTTGACATGAAAAGTGAAAAACAAAATATTTTTAGCTGGAGCTGAGTACATATATAGAACTTGGCTAAAATGCTAGACAAAATTTATGTCAAGTTGAAAATTTTAATTGGAATATTGTCTGTATGTAAAGAGTCTTCCAATAGGGACTTCTGACCTTTGACAGTTGGTCATACACACAGCCATATTGTTGAAGCTACATCCGTCAAATTGGCTGTCATTAATTCAGTCTGCTTTGCAAAATCACCATGGATGGATATAGCGTTCAACAACATGCGTGCAAATTTTAAAATTGATTTATCGAAATGGATGTTCTGTTAGGGGAACGTTCAGCGCGTTTCGACCATTCTACGGTCGGTATGGTGGATAAATTTGAGTCCACTGGTTCAGTAAATATCAACCAACACCCGTAGGAACGTCAACGAAACACAAGATCTGCCAAAAACATCGCTACAAGAATTCGGCCTTTCGCAGACACAACTTGGAAAATTTCGCGTCGGGATTTGGGCCTGCACCCGTACAAAATTCAACTGACCCAGGAGCTGAATGGGTACGTCAACTAACAAAATTGTCAAATTATGGACTATAGGTACCAATCAATCCACATGATATTTAAGGACGACCAATGCATCCCGAAATAGTCACTGTGTATTCTATTGTATTTTATTCTGGATTTTGCGCTGGTGGGGTGGCGTCATCGGTCTATATTTCTTTGAGAACGACGTTAGCCAGGCCATCACCGTCAACGGCGAGCGCTATAGGTCGACGAATACTAACTTCTTTACGCCACATTGGAAATTCTGTACGAGCGATTAGAGGGCATGGTCATTGGTCATCTCACGTGTATAGGTGATAATAACTGGCCACCGAGGTCATGCGATTTGACCACGTTTGACTTCTTGTGGGGTTTTATGAAGTCGCATGTGATATCTCATACAGTCTTTGTTTTATTTAAATTTAAAGAAAGGAAGCCCTTAACGAAAGACCCTGTATAAAAGATTGTTAATCAATTTTTATTACTGGAATTTCTAAATATGTGCTGTTTGTTTGGGGGACTTCCCTTCAAAAAAAAAACTTATTTGTAAATTAAAAATAAAAACAAGTTGTACAATGTATTTTCTAGCTATAAGAACAATAAATTTTTATTTTAAATAACCCGTTTCCAACGAAAAACGAAAATATTAAAAAAAAATTCCTCATACAAAAATAAAAACAAGACTCATCAAGGTTCATTGTCATAATATTTGTTTTTATCACTTTCAATTGATTAACGATGACATTATCTTTTCTTTTTTTTTTTGTGTAAGTATATTCTTTTGTTTTTAAGTTTTTTTTTTAAGCTCATAGAACGATTGGGCGGTAGAAATTCAAACAAAACCAAAGCTAAATTAAACTATACTCAATTTGAATACAAAAAAAAAAAAAAAACGGTTAAGAGTAATGAAAATGTAGTGGTTGTCTCTTATAAACAGACCCAGACCTGCCTCTAGCCTCTTCTTATAATACACCTACCCACAGAGAAAACTTTTTCATAGAACTTAAGTTTTTCTACCGCCCCATCGAACAATCAAACACTTTTCTTACACCCCCATCACACCGCGTGTTTATAATAACAGATCTAGTATCTAGATGGCGCTCTTAAAAATCCTTTAATATAAAATTTCTTTTTATATCTCATCTTATTATCGTAGTTGTATATACATGAAGTCCTTTGACAAAAGCGCGCTGCCAGAACTTAAAAAAAAACGCAAAAAAAAAAAAACAGCATACAAATTTTCTCCATCACAATGAATGCATTTTGCATACACTGTGAGAAAAAACTTTTTTTTAACCATTAATTTGAATAGTATATAAAGTATAAAGTGGTGGGTGGAACTCTTTTTGTGTTTTATTTATAAGTGCTGCGTTTTCTTTTTGTTTTGCTTTTTTTTTTTTTTAATTTGCATTGAGATATAATAACATAAAAATAGCGAAAAAGTGTTTCAAAGTCGATTATTTTGCTTGAGTGCTGCTCCCGACGAGCTTCATATACATATGTATAGATATGTATGTATTGTATATAGAGAGATTCCATAGTTGGTGGTATACAGTGTAGTTGTTGTTTATTTTTTGTTTCTTTTGTCTTTTTTTTTTGGAGGGGGGAACGCATTCTGTCAAGTTCATTTCAAACTGCTACTACAGAACTTCTGTATGCATTTTTCGTGTCTGTGTGTGTGTGCTGGTTAAAAGGTAAGTTTTTTGGAAAGTCAAAAAGGTTTTTAAAAGTTTTTTTTTATTTTGTTTTTTTTTTTTTTAATTTATTTTATTTTATTGCAGGAAATGTCTTTTTGAGAAAATATTCTTAAATTTAAAAGTTTTATAAGGAATTTCTGGATGGTATATAGGTGAGGTACATGGGAGCGTTTTAATGTGGTTTTTATTTTATCAAAAGAGAAAACATAAAATTGAGTTTAAAAGTTGTATGTTTTGGATTATAGTTTATCTTGCTGAAATTTTTTTGTATTTTTATTTTATGAACTTTTGGAACATAGAAATACTTTTAAAATGTTTTATATAAAAGCTACCTTTGTCAACACCACTCTCTATATAAATGGATAGCTATTTTTTTTTATTTTTTTTTTATTTGTGGTTTTGAATGAAAACAGAATAAAATCGTTTTAAAAATTGGATTTTTATTGAACAATTCTTTTCAGTGGCATATATGGGAATTGCCACCGACCGACGCACGAGTTAAACATTTTACATTTTGAAGATTTTCTGTTTTATTTTGATCAACTTATCAGTAGGTTAGAGTATAATGTACATATTTGTTTTCTATTCCTTCGTAACTTGCTTTTGCAAAAAAAATGTTTTTTCCAAAACATTTTAATAACGAAAATAGAATTTTGAAGTTTTTTTTTTTTAATTTCCTTATTTTTGTGTAAATCTAATGACGAGACTGATTTAGCTAATAGCTGTGCCTATGTTCTGTACCTGTCAGTTAAAATTTGTCGACAAACGATAAAAATTGAAACAAAAATTATTTTATGAGTTGCTTTTCAGTTTTTAATTTTTCTCGACCAATTTTATCGATGTGAAGTAAGCACTATAGTACATAAAATAAAACATTTAACAAAATTTTTATAATTTATGTATGTATATATGTATGTGCAAAAAAATAAATTTCTTTGTAGGTACATACTTTGACTTTCTTTCAATCTTTCTTGTTTTTAAATTTTTATAGGTAGGTACATATCTATATAAAATTGGTACGCAATTTTGTAGCATTTGTTAATGCGGAGTTAAAAAAATAATTTTGAAAGAAAATCATCTTCCCATTTTTTAAACATCGAATTTTCAAAAAATAATTAAAAATTTTTTTTTTTTAAATCCAAATTTGGGTTTTTTTTAATTTTATTATGTCGAACCGATTTTGAAGTTATATTTTTCTTACTGGTTTTTAAGTACCTACTCTTATGGGAGGTATCGTTACTTTTGGTTATAAGAATAATTTTCATTTCTTATGCTAGATAATCCCCAAAAGGCTGCTTGATACCAAGTTTGATAAAAATCGAAAAAATTGTTTTCGAATTATAAAGTTTTGAAAAAATATTTTTAAACTTTAAAACTTAATCAAAAATTGATCAAAATTATTATTTTGAGAAAATCGAAAATATAATAATGGTTCTATGGGAGATACCATTGATAACCATTTTTCGGATTTTTTTTTTATAAAATGGAAGCCGTTTTCTAAAAAATATTACTGATTTTTTTTAACTCTTTCGGGATGCAATTTAGATGTTGAAGTTACAGAAATTTTTCATATTGGAATTACTTAAGGGGCCCAACTATATAACTCGATTCTTCAATAAAAATATTCGAATTCGCAAAATCTCAGCACGCTAATTCTTTAGCAAACGCATATAAACGGAAATAGAACATCGCTAGTTGAAGATGCTGTGGTAAAAAGTCGAAAGCACCAAAATTTGATCCCACTTTCATACAATATATTGCTACTTAAAATAAGCATTGAAAACAACTATCGAATGGATTCGAAAGTAGAAGCAAGTTACATAGTAGGGCCCAAGGACATTTTCCAAAGTAGAAAGAAAAAATTTATTGATAGACATGGCGGGTGGGCGTTGGTACATATACGCACAATTTGGGCTGTTCCGTGGTACAATGGTGTACCATTCATCTTGTATAATACAAAAACGATGAATTACTAATTTTGAAAATACAAAAAATAATCTTTATTCAGTAAGTAAAATAATGCTAGTAAAAACATAAATATTTATGGCACATATTATATATAAATATTTCAAGTGTGGTATGGTGCAAAACAATTTGTGCATAATGCTATTTCGAATTTTTGATCTTCGAACAACTGTGGTGATAACTTATGGAAAATATGAAAAATTGAGCATTATCGGTGAATAGACTCTGGTATTTTACAACGCCGCGCGCCGTCACGGAAATACATTTTTTGGAACAAAATCTCCGTTGATCATAGTCCAAATAACGACTCCATCTTGTACCACACCTGTTGAATTGGGTGCAAGATCAATTAAAGCTTTACTGCCTTCAATAACAGGAGCAGCCATTTTTATATCTTTAACCAATCTTTTACAGACTCATCGGCTTGATCAATTGAAAAAAAAACATCACCAGGTATAATTAGTAGAAAAGTCTGCTCCGCTTGAGTTTTCCTTTTCATCATGCAAGAATTTTTCAATTTCTTCGTCCTCAATTAAAAATTAGTAGAGTAGCGTAAGACGATCGTTACTTTTAATTAGGTACCAACACAAAAGACGAATGGCACACATCAACACCTTTGAACGAGATAGTGACCTCAGAACAACCAACATAAATTTACAAACCGCATTAATCACAATCCCTGTATGCCATCTACAACATCTAACTAAATCATCTATAGGTTAGGTTAGGTTTATGTGGTTGTCAGCAGAACGCTGAACACACTTAGACCATTGGTTGGCCCATTGTGATACCACAGGAATCTAGGAAACTTTCTTCCTACTCGTTGAACCATTTAGAGCTTCTTACGAAGCGAGCGAGACTATTAATGTCATGACTTACCAGATCACTAGGATCATTGTAGTAAAATTCTCCTAAGCCTACGTCATTGAGATAGAGCAGGGCATGTACAGAGAAGGTGAGGAATCGATTCTTCCTCTTCTTCGTCCATACAATTCCTGCAGAAGTCGTTTGAATTTGTAGAGACAGAATCTAGAGATTTAATGGCTGCTTGGCTATCCGAGAAAATACGGCTATCTGTAGTTGATATCACGTTTTCTTTGAGCCAAGACAGGACTTCCTTTATCGCCAAAAGTTCCGCCTGGAACACGCTACAGAGATTGGGAAGACGGAAGGAGAGATTAGGTTTCAGCCTATCTGAGTATACACCTCCACATAACCCCGTCCTCAGTTTCAGAGAGATCTGGAAGGAATGGTAACCTGAAAGTTTTTATGGAACTGTAGCTTTGGGGTGGTGTAATCTGTGATACTTGGGAGCGATCTGAATGAATTCAGAATGATCGAGTGGCCCATATCATAGTTGGACCATTGGGAGGAGGCTTTGAGACGTATAGCTGTGCTTGCCGCCTCGAGAGGTGTGAGATGGAACACAATATCCAATGCAGCGGCAGGGGTCGTACGGAGTACTCCACCCATGCATCGGCAAGCTGACAGTTGGACCTTGCTTAGTTTACCAACATTTGTTGTTTTATCTAGAGCGGTCCACCATACTGACACACCGTATGTTATGATCGGTCTTACTACCGAGGTATATGGCCAGTGAGCAATGCGGGGTTGGAGACCCCATTTATTGCCGATGGCCTTTTTACATGAGAAGAGTGCTACCGTGGCTTTTTTAACTCTTTCGTTTATATTAGGTTTCCAGCTTAACTTCTTGTCAAGAATAAGACCCAAATATTTTGCTTCGTTCGAGAAAGTTAAAGGTACACCTTTGATGGTCTATATGGGGAATTTTGTATTTCCTAGAAAAGAGAACAAGATCAGTTTTGTGAGGATTGATACCCAGTCCACAGCGATCTGCCCAGTTTGTTAGCTTATTTAGCGCGTTTTTTTTTTTTTTTTTTTTTTTTTTTTATTAGTTTTAAATTAGCTAACAGTTTATCATAAACTTACATTTATTAAAAACCTCTAACAAGCTTTATGCTAAATAAATTCATATTAAAAAAGAGAATATAGCTATTCAAAATAAAAGAAACAAAAAGAAATTTTTTTTTTTATAAAATTTAACAATAAAAAATGTGTACATACATATTATGAATATGCATGTTATTTAAATAATACAAAAAATCAAAAATCAAAAAGCCAAACCAAATTCAAATCAAAAAGAATTGTAAGAGTTCACTCAAGGTATTGGGATGTTTTCGTGATACGGCAATAGCAACGTCATCCGGATAAGCAATCACACTGTACCTCTCCTCCTCAAGGCATATCAGAAGTAATCATCTATAAGCTTATCAATAAATCCATTTTCGTATCCAGTTAAAGTAGATTTAGAGAATAACGGAGATTATCTCTCTTTCTTTATTCAGTTAAGTAATTTTTAACTTTACAATTTTTCTAGGACTTAAAGGCCGTTAAAAGCTATTTTGAATCCGTGACAAAACCAATAGCTGCTTGACAAAGGAAGAAAACAAAACGTGTATACATAAATCAAACTACCTAAGTCGGTAAGTACAATATATTTGTTAATTTAATGAAAGATTCATATGATCATTTTTTTTAATTATCGAAAGAAGGATAAAGAGAGAGATTTATTTTTTTACCAAAAGAGAACTAATTAATCCTAGGTATGTTTTTTTTTTATCGAGAGAATATAGAGTGGCGCAGTAACCATGGCATTCATTACTTTGAAGAAGTAGGCAGTGGGAGGGTTCACTCCGGTGACCGATCCATCTTGAGGTCACCAAATCCACATTGTGAAATCGAATTTAGAAAGTTTGCATAAAACTTCAAAGGTTTATATTTTTTTTTTGTCGGCATGTAAGGAATAGCTATGGAAGTCCAGCAGCGGATGCAAGATCCCACCCCACCGACGAGTTAGCTTATGGCCTTCGCAAGCATGCCTGCCAACACTCTGCTAGTTGGACACCCTACACATCTCATCACCCTTTCAGAGAATCCTCTGGGTCTGATCGGACAGTGAGATGGAAAAACATCGCTCTAGTGTCAAGTAAAGTAACAACATCTATTACACAAGGTATGCGTATATGTATGTTCATAATTTTTTAAAACCCTTCATTTTAATGGAATTGAAATCTTATTCTTTAAAAAAAAAAAAAAAATTTAAGCGCAAATCAAATTTAATTTAAATATAAATCATCCTTCAACCTTTACAATACAATACTTTCCATCAAACTTTGAAGTTGATATAGACATATCCTTGAATCCATTGATAAAAGAAAAAAAAAAAAAAAGAATAAATTTAAGGATGTCCTCAATTCTGTTACGGAGTCAAATTAAGAAATTTTCAAGTCTATTTGTATGATAAATATTTTATACTACACGTAAATTCAAGTGATGTTTCAAAGAAATAAAAATACATTTTTTTCAAGGAAGCGGAAACAAATAAGGATGTTCATACTTTTATACACAGGTATATCTATTTATTTTCGTTTTGATTACTATTATCAAAATGAATTTCAAATTCTCACTGTTGTTGGAAGAAGCAAAGAAGTATCAGTTAGGTATATATGCCTCCCTGTTTTTGAAAATTTTTCCCAATTGTATTGTAGATAGGTTCCTACTAAATAATATCCTTTGTCGCATCGTGGAGGAGAATTGAACATGTCTCTCGAGCACGTTCGATATTTTTTGCTTCTCTCTTTATTTATCTTTTATTTGTTTGTAAGTACATATATATATCTACTTATTATGATTTTTCAAAAGTAATATAATATAGAAGGTAGGTACCTAAAATCTTTTCAATGCAATGTCCTTATGGCCTTATATTCTATACAGGTATAGAGGAAGCATGAAAACAGAGAAGTCTTTCAAAAAAAAAAAAAAAATACTACTCCTTCCAAACAAGGAATTGGATCATTCATCGTCAACAAAGATAAATTATATCTATGCAAATAAATATTTTCTTAACTTTCATCCTTATCTTCATTTTCATAAGGAATTCGGATTTAAATAACGTTAATTTAAGCCCTAACAAAATAGATGTGACATCAAGTTGATTGTTTAGGAAACACAAAACAACAACAATATTATTGCTAAAGCTGAGAAATTTCTATAAATTCAAATAAATGCTCATCACACAAGATGATGATGCCCACGGAATTGAAATAAGAAAATATAAGTATAAATTCTGTTCCCTTTTAGACTTAAGTTGTTGTCTGCAATCGTGAAAAAATTTAAAATTCCATTTTCAAAAAAATGAAAAAAAAATCTTTCGAAGCGATTGGTTGTATCTGTACAACTTGTGATAACACAGCTATGTACAAAAAGCCTTGGTGATGTAGGTATGAATTCGTGAAATATGTAGATACAAAGCAGTACAAAGGTAAATCATAATAATTTCTATGAATGTACATATTATATAAGATAAAAATATTAAATATTATATTTTCCTACTTTAGGGAATAAAACATTCTAGTATCTATTATAGGGGCAAAGGAGTGTTGTTGTTGTTTTTTTGTTTTTTTTTTACTGTAGGATATAATTAGTGTTTGGCTATAGAAATTAAATAAATAACTCTTATTAGTATCAGGATATCTGATGGTATTCATTTTATCATCACGTTCCAACAGCTAAATATAACAAAATGAGTGCTTGAGTATTCAGAGGAAATAAACATGGTTGTAATGACAGTAAAATTAATAAGTTAATTAGCATATTTTCACAAAACAAAGGATTTAGAGTTTTTTTTGTTTTTGTGCAATATTTTATGAGCTTTAATTAGATGAACAAATTGTAATTTGGGTGACACGTGTCATAACAAATGACAAACTGTATGTTTTTCAATTTTTGTTTTTGAATTTCTTATTTTATTTTAAACTGAATTATAGTAATTAACCAAATTATATATTCAAATAGAATAATAAATTTTTGTTTCACATATTTCATGAAAAATATGGATGACACAGACAGAACTTTTTGGTTCACTTGTAAAGAATTTAACCTGGGGTCATTGAAAAAAAAATATTGTTTTAGCTTAAATTGAAACGAAAAATGTAAGTAGCTCAAACGAATTGAAATGAAAATAGTTTTAAGCTCAAAACAAAGCACAATATGACCACTTCAATACCTTTGCTAGGTTCATGTCTCATAGTATGTATAGGTTGCTAGGTTCATGTCTCATAGTATGTAGGTATAATTATATGAATATAGATTACAGAACATCTGAAATTATATGTTTTTCCATTCAAACTAGAGATGCCGCGAATAGTGACTCGGCCGAATACCGAATACCGAATATTCGGCCACACTCGTCGGCCGAATACCGAATATTCGGCAGCCGAACATTCGGCCAACGATGGGTATCTATCTCCTACGTGACTTTTGACTTTTAACATATTTTAAGAAGCTGGAATTGTTTACGAAAATAGACGTAGTCGTTTGCTACCAACGAATGCCAAAAAAGTAATTTTTATTCACCACAACTTACCATTAGTAGATTTTCAAAACTAAAATACAAATTTTTGAATAAAATAAAACATTTACTGTATGATAATAAGCCTTAATTTTTATTCTCCATTCAAAAATATCAAAAATTTAGGCCAAATAGGCCGAATGCCGAATAGTGGCCGAATATTCGCGGCATCTCTAATTCAAACACTAATTGGTATATAAAGGGACTTCGTTTAAGCGCTTTCTAATTTTAAATTTAAATAAAACAAAGTGTGTGAGATATCATCGAAATTTTGTATTCGTTTGAATAAAAACCACCGCTGTAGTTTTGTGAAGACTGCGACTTCAGAAAACCACCCAAGAAAAAATTCTAAAGAGGTCAAATCGCACGTTCACATCAGCTCCACATGAGATGAACATGCGCCCTCGAATCGCTCGTGCAGAATTTCCAATGTGGGGTGAGCTGTGTAAATCGTAGCGCCTTCCTCTTGAAACCAAATGTCATTGGTGTCCAAATCATCCAATTCAGGCCAAAAGAAGTTGGTAATCATCGACCCATAGTGCTCGCCGTTGACGGTGATGGCCTGGACAACGTCGCGGTCGTTATCGTAATATCGACCCATGAGGCCGCCACCCCAAAATCCACACCAAACAACGAGTCTTTTGGAAAGCATTGAACGCTCCTGGACCTCATGTGGATTGGTATTGACACAAATTCGACAATTTTGTGTGTTGACGTATCCATTCATCCAGAAACGTAGCTACATCACTGAAGATGATTTTTTGATGAAAATTAGGATCAGTTTCCAACTGCTCCAGAACCCTTTCAGCAAATACACGTCGTTGTCTATGGTCGTTTACCTTCAGCTCCTGAGTCAGTTGAATTTTGTACGGGTGCAGGCCCAAGTCACGACGCAAAATTCGTCAAGTTGTGGTCTGCGAAAGGCCGAGTTCAGGTAAGTGACGCAAAATCAACTACCTCGGGTTCTCCTTAACACTTTCATGGACAGCGGCCATGTTATCGGCAGATCTTGCGTTTCGTCGACGTACGGGTGTTGGATGATCGTTACACGTTTACTGAAGTAGTGGACCAATTTATCCGCATCATACTGCGTAGTGTAGGACGATTATAGCGACCGTAAAATGAGCAAAACCCGCGGAACATTTCCCGAACAGAACAACCATTTTGATAAAACTATTTTATCATTTGTTTGTACGTATTGTTGAACGCTATATCCGTCCATGGCGATTTGGCAAAACAGACGGAATAAATGACAGCCTACAATTTGACTGATGTAGCTTCAACAATATGGTCGCTATCAAAGTTTGAAAGTCCATTGAAGACCATATATATTGATAAAATTGCTAAAAATCTGCAACTCGAGATGTAAACCTTTAAGATTTTTGTGAAAATACTCACTATAAATCAACATGATGTTTCTATTGTTTCTATTCACATTTTTTTAATTGAGATTTACTTTTAGCTAGGTGATCAAATGAGAACTGGAGGAAAATTTGTTAAAAAATTCAATAAAATAAAAAAGTACGTATACGCCTAAGTGCACCACTTTTTTATAGTTGTTTTTTCTTACATAAAATAAAACTAAAACGTATTTAGTAAATACTGTTTACTGCATGTATTTAGGCTTGTCAGAATTAAATCATGTGATTCGATTTTACATCGATATATTTTTGACATATTTTTATTTATTTATTTAGTGGGCAAAACAGTCAACAAAGCTACAATAAAATTACAAAACGCACTTAATAATGTCAATAAATGGACAAAAACATGGCGAATAGCGCTCAACGAATTTAAATCAGTCCACGTGGACTTTACGTACAAGAAAATAGATAGATTACCTATGTATTTGTATAAATAACTTGAGTTCCATTCGCAAATGAAGCTAAATACCCAACTAACAATTTAGCTTGTTGTAGGTTCAATGCAAGCTATTTTGTGGCTTGTATAGTAATAGAAGAAGGCCCTATGCAAACCATTTTGGCGCACATTATAGAAGTTCCTTAAGACACTTCATCACAAGTGCTATGCAAGTATATAGTCTCCAACGAACAGTGTAATAAGGTCTTATAAAGATAAACTTAAGAAAGTCATTGCCCTGCTATGAAAGCAATAGCTCACATTAAATTTTCCATTAAGGCCTTATGCCAAGCAATGAAGTTGTATAATTGAAAAAAAATGGGTCCTTACAAATTTTTAGTTTATTTATTTATCTGAATTTGTTTCTTCATATTAGGGTTTGAAATAGCTTTTTTCTTTGTGTGAAATGTATAGAATTTAAATTAATTTTAAAAAAACTTCACTTTTACTTACATGGTTTCTCCGAGATTTGAACTCGCGTCCTTCCAATCAAAGACCCAGCACGCTACTCACCAGGCTAATTTGCAATGCAGGAGATTGATGTTAAAATGTTTATTAGTTGATACTTCACGTATTTGCTACAGCGACATATTTTGTAATGGTTGACGCTGTTGTAATGGTTGTAGAAGTTGCTATTAACATTTTATAAAAACTATATATCTCATCTTACAGAAGCCAATAGCAAAACAAAATGGACGCTTGTTGTGATGGTTGTAGAATTTGCTATTAACATTTTATAAAAGCTTTATATCTTATCTTACAGAAGCCAATAGCAAACCAAAATGGACGCTTTTTAATCCAAATATATTCCCTCTATTAATAGTTGCTATACAAAGGTAAAATAGTTCACTAAAGAAGGCAATCATTTCCATAAGTTTGCTGTTAACATTTTATTCCAAGTCAGTACACTTATTTGTTCCAGAAAATATTCCTATGAACCAAATAGGCGATCATCTTTTAAACTTTTTCCACGAATTAACTATTGTCTGTAAAGGCTTAGATGATTTACCCTATTGGTATTTAGTTTTTCTTATAATGTGAGAAAAAAAAACTTCCCTTTTTGGACTACATATTTCTAATCTAAATGAAAAGCGGTGAATTTGTCAAATTTGATATAATTATTTTATTAGTAAGCCCTATACAAAATGTACTTACACTTTCTGTTGACATCTGTATAATTATGAGCAGTATTAAGATTAAATATTTATAAAGTTTTTTAAAGCAAGCCATACAGAAAATGTTGTTAATTTCTTTCAGTTGAAAGCTCTATAGAAGCTTCACTTTCATTGAAACAATTTGGGAGGCCTTGTACAGGCTTTAGTATACAAGCTTTTTATAGAACCTGTGTACCAACTTTTAAAAGGCATTAAAGAAGTTACTAGTAAAAACATAATTTATAAAATGGTTGACTTTCATAATAAAGCCTTATAAAATGTATATGCTAGCTATAGCTTATCGTATTCAAAAAAATGGACCCTACACAAGTTAAATTGTTACTTGGGTATCTCGGTATGACTTTAGATGCGAAATTGAAATAGCCGCATGTATAAATAAGAAATGCGAAGAATTAAACATTAAATTCAGAAAAATGTATTGGTTACTCGGGAAACACTCTAAGCTTAATATACAAAACAAGCTGATTTTATACAGGCAGGTACTTAAGCCCGTCTGGACTTATGGTATACAACCATGGGGTTTTAATCGCGATTCTAATTCAAATATTTTACAATCTTTTGAAATTAAAATGCTAAGATCATTTTTCAATGTGCCGTGGTACATTAGAAACGAAGATCTACACAGGGATCTTGGGATCACCACGGTACGAAATGAAATAAAAACTTTTGCGCCAGTGCATATAAAACAATTTTTGGAACACGCTAATAGAATTATTATCGAAATTCTTGACGAGACAAATTTAGTACGCCGCTTGCGAAGGACTAAACCTTCCGAATTGGTACGGTAAACGGAAAACTGTTTTAAAAATCGCGAAATACGCAGGAACTATCACCGTACATTTGCCTGCAACACGTTGTATAACTTCGTTAAAAATAAATTACTAAATTATAAGTTTCAACTCGGTTGCAATCGGGAGGAGGAGGTGGTTTTAGTGAAGTCAGAATCAAACACAATCCCACGGAAAAAAAAAACTCAGAAAGTAAAAACTTTTAGTTGAGTTACCCTAATTCTAACAAGTCACGTTGCAAAAGACCTTATGACACTTACAGTTTAAACTGAAAAATTATTAAGAATCCTAAAAAAATACCTAAAAAAAAAAATTTTAATCGGAGCGGTCTTAAAAAAAATATTTTTTTACACAACAAATTTTGTAAACATTTTTAAGAAAAAAAAAAATAATTGTGCCATTTTTTTAGAATTTATTAATAAAAGAATTTCCAAAAAAAATAAAATAGTTTCCTATTTTGGGAAAATATCGAATTTTCAATAAATAATTTAATTTTTTTATAAATTCTATTCTATTCTAAATTGTACGAGTATAATATAAATTCCAAAACGTCAAAGAATCAAAATTATAACTTATTCAGATGATGTGTATCTACCTGTACTTACAACGCTTTTTCTAGAGCTTTTAAAAATACTATTTTCTTTTTACCAGAATCTTTCAAAAATATCATTACAGCAGTCTATATGATGCTAGCAAGTATAAACATTAAATTAAATAACAAAAAAATATGAAAATCTTCCTAAATTTGAGATAGATATTTCTGGTATTATTGAGAGATTAAAGAAAATGCATTATTTACACTATAGATACACAACACGGTTCATAATAAAATCAACAGTTTAAATCCCTATTACAAAACAACGAAATAAACTTCTGACTTGTCCTCTCTTCGCTGTGATCAAAAACTTGGCTCAGAAAAGCAAACATTACAGAGAGAAAAATGTAATAAAGAACTCCTTTCAATGCATCTGTTTGTTTTCCATTGTGAATATCAATCTAAATTTTATCACAAAAAGGATTTCTTGCTCCTTGGCTCTCAGTGTGCTTGTGGCAATGGCGACTAAATGAAATTTGTATTCATCAATATTGCAACGAAGCAGCAGGGGTAACTGTAGAAGCAGCAGCGGCAGATCCACCGACATCTTTGGCGCAAAGTTACTCGTGTTTTTCGTTGTTGTCGTCGTCGTCGTCATCGTTCAAGTCTAAAAGTAGGTTAAAGTGTACAAACTTTTTTCGCCCCCTAAAAAGTTTTCCCATTTCAAAAGGGAAAAGTTGCGCCATTATACTATATATATACTATATTTTCATATTAAGGTCTAGCACAAAAGCAACCGCTGTCTGACGCCTGCTATACAGGACAGGACTATTGAGCCCGCACATTCTCTATTCACTTTTGTTCCCTATTTCGCGTATATTTGATTGGTGTATCTGTAGTTCTGTTTATATACATAAAATACAGCTTTACTTGCGTGTGGGAGGATGGTAGGGGTGATGGTGGTGAGGAAGCTAGTGCTAGATTGATGTTGGGGCGCCTATGGAAATAAATGGAATTTATAGTGTTTGAACAATGCAGTTCTACATTCGTAATGTCGACGTGGCTGAACGAAAATGCCCACACGTTACATTTTTTTCTGTATCGAACAGTAGGTCTATATAGCCTATAGGTACCTATAGTCCATACCTATACATTAATGTTACGATGGGGCTGGGGATGGCAGGATATTGTGCGGTATGAGCGTTTTGGTTAAAACTTTTGAATTTCCATTGCATTGAGAGTGATGGCTTCAGTGGACGAGCGATAGTGGCTCTTTGAATCCCTGCAGCAGAGAAAAAACAAAGTTGAATAATATGCAACGATATGGCCGCTAAAACAAATGCTCTGACGGGTGTTCATGATTCCTTCTTTTTTTTTTTTTTTGTGTTATTGTGGCCTCCTGCGGCTGGGACTGGGACTGATTCTGGTTCTGGTGACGGCATCAAAGAGACAATGTTTGTGCGCGCAATGCCAATGCCTGCTTGCCTGCCTGCCTGCTTTTCAGCCTGCTGCTATAGATACAATACAAGAAAGACAGACAGATGGATGGCTGCCTGGACGGATGAATGCAATATCGTGGTCGGACATGACATTCGATGCGGCTTGTTGCATTCTTTTATTGCAGAGTGAAAGTTTTTTCATATCATTTGCATATTGTGAGGACGATTTTTCAATTTTTTTGTTTATTTTGTTTCTATTCTGAATTAAGATAGAATAGGTATGGTATCTATATTTTCTTTTATTTTTTTTTGTTGGTTGTTGTTTGTTTTCAGTTGAAAGAAAAATGATTTTGTGCCATGACAGAAGTTGTATATGGTATATATATAGATAGGTTTAATGGGAGACAGGAAAAGTTTTAAAATAAATTTCCCGGAAAAATTTACGTACAAAATTCCATTGCTGCACATATCGGAAGAGACCGCATAAATTGATGTTGATGTTGGTGTTTTTTTGTTTGTATTATTTCTTTTTGTTCAGTTAAAAGTTAAGGAATATACTTTTTGACCAATTTATTTAAGACAGTTTTTTTTTTGTTTCCTTTTGTATTGTGAATTATGGTTTTTGATAAAGTTTAAGGGAATAAATTTAGCTTTCTAAAGGAACAACAATTTAAAGTTATAGATATGTATACCTACCTTTACCTATAAAATACCTTGATATTTTGTTTGCCATATGACATATCCATGTTAGATGATTTGTTGTGGGAGATTTAGAATTTTGAAAATACTGTCAACATCAAAATAAAGAAAAATCTCAATAAACTGTGATGTACATAAATCCAAAGAAGATTTTGACATATAATATGTACACAACCGGATGGAAAATAGGCTGTTATTTACTTTGACACTTCTATATCACAGTTTGTACCAGAAAAATAAATATATGTAAGTACTTTCTGTACTTCTTCAAAAAAAATTATTCATTTCCTTTGGAATAGTAAGAATAATTTTGTAATTTAATCTATATGTATATTGATGCTCTAAAAGATTTAAATCTTAATATGTCACTGTAAATAGACAACTTTTTCGGAGAAATGAAATTATAAATATGACCTTCGTTTGTTTTACTAAATGTTTGACCAATTCTTTAAAAAACCTTATTTTCTAAGAAAAAAAAACTTTTAGTGAACATAAGGGCCACTTGTAACATTATTTTAAGAACTACATATATTAGGTAATTTAAAATACACAATGGGGCATATTCATATAGTCACTGTTTAAGTTGTTTTTAAAAAAATACTGGGTTTATCCTATCTAATTTACATTGGATAAACTCCAGGCTAAAATAAACTGGGGTTTAAAAACGACTACAAATATGCAACAATTTGTTTAATATTTTTTTTAATAATTTTTAATCTAAAATAAAAAGCGTTCAAAGATTTTTTTTTTAAAAAAAGTTAATTTAATTTGAATTATTTTACAAAAAATTATTTTTTTGAAATTTTTTTAACCAAAAAAAAAACGTACAACGAAAAAAAAAAAACTTTAAACTCCTGAACAAAACACTTAAAAATTTAAGTTAACATGTATGAAAGACAATCGTATTGAAAAGTATTCAGTTTGAAAGTTACAATTTAATTTTTTTTAACTTCAACGGGAATTACAGTAGAATCTCGGAAAGATGAACGGTTCTATAAGATGAACAGCTCGGAAAGATGAACGAAATATTTCCACTTTTCAGTATGTTCAAAAAGATGCAAGGTTGAAATTTAGTACTCGAAAAGATGAACACTTTATTCTCAAAATAATTTTTTACTTTTTCTTTGCCTTTTAGTTCCTCTTGAACAGTACTTTACAGATTATTTTAACTTGTTATGTAAATAATATTTAATGTTTTTATTTATAAAACTGTATCTGCTTCCTTAACCAAATGTTGATGCTCGAAAAGATGAACAATTTGAAACGATGAACGGGTCCTGTTTAATATCTGTTCATCTTTTCGAGATTCTACTGTATTTTGAATTTTATAGTGAAACCGTTTAAAATTTAAAGTTTCTCAATTTTAAGCTGCAAAGAAAAGTATTACTTTTAAATTCAAAGTAAACACTTAAAATTTAACGAATCATAGTTTAAAAAACAATAAAAGTGTTTGTATAAGGGTATTTTTTTTTTTGGGCGTGTGGTTTTCAATCTGGCAATACTTTTTTCGAAGTTGGTCTTTTTGACAGCTGTCACTTGATTTAGGCTCAGTTTAGCTTGCCATTTCATAATGAATAGACTTACTCCTGAATAAAGTTTGTAAATCATACAAATTTATTACCAAAATAATGGTTCGGTTCGCGCGACGAGATGGCCACCGATCCCGATTTTCGTTAATAATGGGTACGTTAATAAGCAAAATTGTCATATTTGGAGTGATCATAATTCAGAAGCCATTGTTGAGACGCCGCGCCGTTACATCCTCAAGAAGTCACTGTTTGATGTTATCATATGGGCAGAGGGAGTCATTGGTCCATATTTCTTTAAAACTGAAGCCGGCCATAATGTAACAGTCAATGGGGAACGCTATAGAGCCATATGATTAATAACTTTTTTATTGAAGGAAACTTTTGTTGAGCGCATTATCTCGCGTCTTGGGCCTGTTGCGTGGCCTCCATCCAAGATCGTGCGATTTAACACCACTGGACTATTTTTTGTGGGGTTATGTGAAGTCGCTTGTCTACGCAGATAAGTCCGAGACGATTGACGCCTTGGAAGAGAATATTCGGCGCGTTATTGCTGACATACAGCCCCAATTGCTGCAAAAATTGGTCAAAAATTGGGCTTCTCGGCTGGAATTTATTCGAACCAGCCGCGGCGGCAACTTGCCCGAAGTCATTTTTAAAACATAATGGCAAACCTTTATCTTTATATAATAAAGCTAATTTCTTGGCCATATAACATTAAATTATATGCGTTTTATTTCTTCTTGAAAACCACACGTCCAAAAAAAAAACACCCTTTATTAGGGCTAAACGGGAACACTTTTAATTTGAAAGTGACATTTTTAAATGACATTTGAAAGCACTTAATGTAAATTTTTAAGTGTTTTTAAAAGATAAACTTTTAAAACTCGTTTTATATAACTATATTTAAAACTAAAAATGATACGCTTTTAAAATCAATTTGAAAACGTTCACTTTAAAATTTAAAGTACATATATTTAAAGCTAATACGTATTTACAAATTTTTAATTCGTCTTTTCTAAAAAAACTTGCTGATGTCATATACGTTGGTTTTTTTCAAGATTCAATAATTTAACTTTTTTTTTGTGATGCTAATAATATTGTATCCGTGTCCTTATAACTAATATTTTTAGAACAAATGTTTTTTTTTTTATCTATTTATCATAACAAACTTTTAATCAACGCAATGCAATATTGCCGGGACGAAACAAAACGGTATGTAAACTGAAAACCGTTAGTAGTTTATTTTGAATCAATGATTAAACAAATCCACATTTAATATTGTTCAGATTTGTACTTGATATACATTTATTTCAGAACTAAAATAATTAAAAAAAAAAAGTTCAGCTATACACCTTCTAAAACTATTCTGTATTCTCTGTATTGTGTTGTATTGCATCCCCTAAGGGTTACAAGTCTCCCATCCGTCCCTCTTTACTCCTTCTCGCAACCTCTAAGTGCCTTTATCCATCCTTCTAAAACTATATTTCGTTGTTGTCTCATATTAATTCAGCTTATACCTCTTTTAAACACATTTTTGTTCACTTTGAAAACTGTATTAACAAATTAAAATTATTTGCATTTAAAAAAACTACATGAACGGAATTTTGTTATACTAACTTTAAAATTTTAATTAATATCAATTCACCTATCCACCAGAGTTTTATTTTCAATGAATAATGTTCATGCACTATCATATAACAACACTATCTAGAATTATCTTTCTAAAATATACCTATGCCCTATATATTTAATTTTGGCGCCTAATTTTACACTTCATTGTGCATTACCATTATACAAAATTTCCAATCTCTGTAAATTTACTGTTTTGTGATGTAACAATTACCGCCACAGGCTTACAAAATGAATGCCCCTGTAATTGAAGTTCATTACATCATGGCAATTACCTCCGAACATATTCTCATACATCGCCATCGTTCAATATAATAATCGCATGTTTCAACCAACGACAACGACGACGCGTCGTTATCAGACTCCCTCACATCCTATATTCAAGCTTAAAAACTATATCCTGCACGCTGCATCAGCAACAAAACTTTGACGCCATTGGCGTTGCCGCGCCTCTACCGTCGTCGTCGTCGTCGCCGCCGTTGCGCCGCGCCACAATTTGGTGTAATTTATTTAAATTACTTTCAATTGATTCATGGCAAGCTAGAGCGGCTGCTTATAACGACACACAAACTTGAGTATATATAGAAATGAACAACCCCATCACAACACGCCATATCCTTGTTTTTTTCATTTTTTTTTTGGGGGAAAATGGGGTTGCCATTCGACCTTATACACAACTAGGTAAGCCACGATGCGCGAAAATCTTTTGTTAATGCCAAGCGTTGCAAGTGGAAGTGGCTTCCTTTTTTTTTTGCAGGCCCAAGGAACAAACTTTGTCAACAAAATAACCAAAAATGCCTTATAATCCAGTTTTTGGTAAATTTACGATTGCTGCCTGCCAGCACAATTCCGCCCACAATCCTTGAGGCCGCGCTGCTGTGCAAAATACTCAAGAAACATTGAAAAAATTGCTTGCAGTAGATAAAAAAAAATGAGTGCACCTTGAGCAAAGATCCGGTAAAAGTCTTGCTGCTTGCTTGTATGTCATATATTTGAAAATTTGTAAAAAGAAAATAGGGCTCGTCTTTCAAATTGTTGCAAGTTACTTGACTGTATATGTGTATGTGTGTCAAAAAAAAGTTCGTTGCAGGATTAAGAAAGTGGGATATACGGAAAATGGGGAAATGTGCACCAATTTAATTCCGGAAAAAGTTTTTTTTTTCACTACGCTGAGAAAGGTAAAATTTAATGATAAAAGATATTTTATATTTTTTGGGGTCGAATTTGTTATTCATGAAAGTATATAAACTATGCTTAGTTAGGTGTATAAAGGGTCTTCCAATAGGAATTTCCCTATACTTTGATAGTTGAAAGCGGCCATATTGTTGAAGCTTCATCTGTCAAATTGGCTGTCATTTATCCAGTCTGTTTTGCAAAATCACCATGGATGGAAATAGCGTTCAATAACTCGTGCGGATGATAAAATTATTTTTATCAAAATGGGTGTTGTGTTCGGGCACTGTTCCGTTCCGTACGCTTCGCCCATTTAACGCCATAATCGTCCTATGGGACTATTCGCAGTGTGGTGGACAAATTTGAGTCACTGGTTGAGTTAACGATGAACTAGCTAACACCCGTACGTCAACAAAACGCAAGATCTACGGACAAAAATCGCCGCCGCTGTCCGTGAAGGTGTGCAGGAGAATCAGAGGCAGTCGATTTTGCGTTGCTCATAAGAACTCGGCCTTCCACAGACAACAACTTGTGGAATTTTGCGTCGAGACTAAGGGGTGCACCCGTAAAAAATTCAACAGACCTAGGAGCTGAAGCTAAACAACCATAGACAACGACGTGTGTTGTCTGAAACAGTTGGAAAGTGACCCTAATTTTCGTCGAAAAATCATCTTCAGCGATGAAGCTCATTTCTGTATGATACGTCAACAAACAAAATTGTCGAATTTGGGACGATACCAATCCACATGAGATCCAAGAGCGTCTCGAAAAGTCACTGTTTGGTGTGGATTTTGGGCTGGAGATTTCATCGGTCCATATTTCTTTGACAACGACCGCGACGGTGGCCAGGCCATCACCGTCAACGGCGAGTGCTATAGGTCGATGATTACCAACTTCTTTTGGCTTGAATTGGATGATATGGACACCAACGAAATGTGGTTTCAACAGCGCATCGCTACGTGCCCCACAGCTCACGCCACATTGTAAATTCTGCACGAGCGATTCGAGGGCATATTATAGTCATC
Organism: Epistrophe grossulariae; assembly: GCA_929447395.1. Taxonomy (NCBI): domain Eukaryota; kingdom Metazoa; phylum Arthropoda; class Insecta; order Diptera; family Syrphidae; genus Epistrophe; species Epistrophe grossulariae. The sequence goes on from OV839568.1 coordinate 45,312,130, forward strand.
TCACGTTGCGGTGATGTGAACTGGCCACCACGATCGTGTGATTTTAAAACGTTAGAATTTTTTTTGTTTGGTTTTCTGACGTCAAAGGTCTATGTGAATAAGCCACAAGCCACACAGGCCCTCAAAACCAACATAACCCATTTCATCGGTCAAATTCAGCCTGATTTATGCGCCAGAGTCATGGAAAATTGCACATTTCGAATGCGCGCCATCAAGAGCAGCCATTGTATTTGAACAATGTTATATTCCATACATAATGGCATCGACAGGCCTCATCTCAGACACTTTTTGTTTTTTAATTTAAATATAAAGATAATGGAAGCTACTTAATGAAAGACCCTGTTGATATATGTAGTACCTAATATTACAAATACAAAATTATCTCTTTACGACTAACAACAGGACTGAATGCACATATTATAGGCGCCTTGGTGCGAAAACATTTCAAGCTGAAATATGTATTTATAAAAATCATAAAAAAGCTTTTTTGGGGTTGTACATAGGAATCTATGTTACACGGGTAAAAACAACGTAAAACTCTGTTAAGTTAAATGTACAGTAGAATCTCGAAAAGATGAACAGATATAAAACGGGGCCCGTTCATCTTTTCAAATTGTTCATCTTTTCGAGCATCAACATTTGGTTAAGGAAGAAGATACAGTTTTATAAATAAAAACATTAAATATTATATACATAACAAGTCAAAACAAGCCCCAAAGTACTGTTCAAGAGGAACTAAAAGGCAATAGAAAAAGTAAAAATTTATGTTGGGAATAAAGTGCTAAACACTGAAAAGTGGAAATATTTCGTTCATCTTTCCGAGCTGTTCATCTTATAGAACAGTTCATCTTTCCGAGATTCTACTGTATATTGCAAACATTGTTAATATACAACCTGCAAACTTACAAAGTAAAGTTTTTAGCTTTTTGTAAAATCTGTTAATCACGCTGTAGAACAATACCTATACATCTGTAGAACAATATAGCAAATGTAATTAAAATCATAAAAAAAATAGAGAATAATTTGCAAAAAAGTGAGATTTGAAAATATACGATCAATTGCACCTTACGCGAAACTGATAAGAAATTTTACTTCTATAGATTAAAAAAATACTCTATAAGTAGTTCGATATAAATATTAAATATCATAACTTCTAAACTTTAACCATCTTTTTTTTTGTTTCTATATTTAAAAATTCAAGACCAGGTACATTTTTCTAAATTCTCACATCAACACTTTTTCATTGTAGTTTTGTATAAGAGTGCACATTCACGCATCATGCAAGGACGTATAGTAGTGGCTTCGTTACTTTTAAGTCCTTGTGCTACACATTCTAGGTATATACTCGCGTACACCAGCAGCAGGAGGCATTTTTAAGAAAATACACCAGTAAAGTGTGCAATTTTCTTTCAATCTCCTACCCTCCCTCTTAACCTCATTTATATATATATGGTATTCATGTCAGTAAGGACCTCCAACCAATTTCGTGGTTCTTGTGAGCTGTTTTTTTTTTTTTTTGTCTACATTATATGTAGTTACATTATGCATAGATGATGATATATTATTATCATCTTTACGATTACAAAACAATGAAAAATTTTTAACATTAAGCTCGATGTGCTCTTATACAATTTTATGACGTCAGAATGTGCCTGGAAAAGGAGACTGCTTACTTTCTTTTTTTTTTAAAGAAAATAATAAAATAAAAAAAAAAATTATAAAGCAAACCAAAAAAAAAATGATTCCACCAACTCTTTTCGCTGCTTTGTACCTAATGGAAAAAAATATTATTCCGCTTCTTATATAGGTATATGTACATTCAGTAGATGAAAAATTTAAATTTGCACTTTTCACCCGGTTTTCCTTATACGTGTGTATACGAGCAAGGCGCTCTTTATACAATATATACTATATTGTTCCGTTTTGTTAAAGATTTTTTTTTATAGAAAAAAAAAAAATAATATCCCATAGGGTGTGATGATGCTATGCAGTAAAAGAACTACATTGCATAGTACAACAGCGAAAGGGTGAACGCAATATTTGCAGTCTCTAAATCAGATACAAAGTCAGTGAGAAAAGAAAATTGTGAGAAAAGAATGTGCTAAAAAAAAATTCCTAAAGGTATATGCATACAGATTTTGAAATAAAAGACTGATTTGCAGTTAAACATGCTGCCCAATTTACCTACAGTAAACAGTTCCCGTGAGACAAAAATTAAAAAATAGTCCATCTTTCCTCTGAACTACAGTCTGAATAAGCGTAAGCCACTAAATTACAACATGCGATAGCAGGCGCCACTAAATTATAGTCTGAGATAGCAGACGTCACTAAATTACACCCTGAGATAGCAGGCGCCACTAACTAACTGCTGTTTAACACTATCGCTTCTGTAACCCAAGATTTTCAAAAAAGAGACTCACTAAGTACTCGCGATTGGTACTATTTATTCAGATCTCAGATTTCTTCTTTTTTTCCAGAGTCTCTTATACAAATTTTAATTTTGGTTCAAACTGAGTGTGAATTATAATATGACAAAAAAAATAATACACAAATTTTAGTATATTTCACCAGATTTGGTTGAGGTGGTATGGGCAGGTGTGTTGGGAGTGTTAACGGTTGTTTCTATTTATATCCACAGTATTGGTCGGTCGGTGGTGCATTGCATTGAAAAAATAGGGTGATTGCCGGGACTCACGATTAAGATATGTAAACATACGTAACGTAACTTGAATCAAAATCACGATCACAAGATACATTACGTTTTTTTTTACCCTTCCGCCAGTATAGATGTTTACACATCAAAAATCAATTTGTCTTTGATGCAGGCTGTCCCTTATAACATCAGACAATTTGTCTACAAATCTGCCTTTGGCTATAATAAATAGAACAAAAATGATTCTTTATACGCAGTAACACATTTACATACCTACCTACGTTAAAAAAAAAGTTATATGTGTGAAGACGAACTGTATATACATATGTACATACCAGGTTGTTGCAGCTAGGTAGGTTTGTAAGGACATCTTTTTAAAGTACGTGCTGCTAAGAATTTCTCAACTGAAGCCACTGGCAGTGCAGACCTTATATTACTCCTGTCTTAATACAATCTTCTAGTCACGAAGGAAAGGATTGTAAGTCACTATGTAATGGCAAATTCATAAAATAGCGACTAAGATGGTATATGTATGTAAGTATGAAGGAAGTCTCTGTGTCCTTTTTATTTTGTTTGTTTTTTTTTTTTTTTTTTTTAATTTATTTTTTATTTCATGTCTTGGAGCTTCGTTTTTCATATAATATAAAAGCGTTCAAAGAAGCGAAAAAGATTCTTAGAGATAGAGGTGTGCACGTATTCTCTTTCAATAGAAAAGTATGTGAATGGAAATTAATTGCTTTAAAAGAAGCCACCAAAGAACAGGTGGAAAATATGTTTTATGGCAAAGTGTTTTCTTTCCTATATGGGGATATGGAGGTACTACGGTACATAAATGAATCTCTGTGGTTCAGTTTAAGTTACTGAATGGGAGAGAATGTCTAGGTATATGTGGGGTCATATTTGAAAGAGTTCTTATAAGTGTAAAAATTATGTCCTTGGCTTTAAAAGAATGTGACTTTTTGATAACGCAGGAACTTACTATTTTTTTTTCTGTTAGATTTAAAATGGTAAAATGGTTTTTCTTTAAACAAATTATTTGTGAATTATGTATTATGTATATGTAGGCATGTACCTACCAGCCTAAACAATATGTTTATTTTATACTCCAATCATATAAAATATTACAACTATTCTACTAATCTCTGAAGCTAGAACGGTGCAAGAACCCGCCTTTTTATTTTATTTCTACTTTTCAAAATGCTAATTTTGATGAAACACACTTTGATGAAACACACTTTCGAAAAATAATATTCTATAAATTTCTTGCCCCAAAAATTTTCTACGAAATCGCCAGTGGTTTTGTAAATAAAAATTCAACAGGAGAGGTGATATAAATAGAGCACTTTGTTTTATTTAACCGTAAAATACGATTTTCTTTAAAATAAAATATAATATCCACGATTGGGTTGCAAGAACTTAGATTTGTTATTAACGCAGCTATAATGCAGTTACATTTTAAAGAAACACAAAATTTGTGATATTTCTGTTTGAAAAAAAAAATATTTTCAAAATTTTTGGAAAAAACCTGAAATACAATTTTCTTAGAGCAACCAAGTTCGGCTGGCTCGAATAAATTCCATCCGAGAGGCCCAAGCTCCAATTGTTGCGCGCGATGGCGGATGAACTCATTCAGGTCTTCTTCGATACTCTGCTCCCCAGCAGCAATAGCTTCTTCTTTGCGCACTGTACGGCGTCTCTGAGGATGCGCATTATCCACTAGAGTAAACGTGGTGCGAAACTGATCCATGGTTGCTCGAATTAATCTGCTGGGCGATTATGTCGACCGAATATTGGACGAACCGAACCATTATTTTGGTAATAAATTTGCAAACGTTGTTCAGGAGTAAGTCTATTCATTATGAAATGGCAAACCAAACTGAATATAAATCAAGTGATAGCTGTCAAAAAAACAAACTCCGAAAAAAGTATTGCCAGATTGAAAACTACACGTCTAAAAAACACACCCTTTAGTTATTTGAAAGTAAAATTTTGTGCACATTGCACAAAAATTTGACCTTTAAGGACATTGCTTAAGCCAAAAATGGATCCATTAATTTTATTTTTAAAAGAAATACTTTAGTTATGGGAGCCTATATTTTATTCCATCTAATATCAACATATTATACAGTAAAACCCGCTTAAGAGAAACGGCAAAATGTCACAGTCTTTCTATTACTCAAGCGGGTTTTTCACTTAAACGGACCCCGCTTAAGTGAAAAAAGTTCGACTTAAACGGAATTCGGATGACTGAATAAAATTTCACCTAAGCGGATTTAAAAATTTCAAAGCGGTTGCGACATATCAGAAATTCAAATGTCATTTTCGTGGTGAAGAGTGGGTGGAGATGAAAAATAAAAAAGGAGTGAAAGTTTTCAGCAAATTTTTGGTTCTGTTCGATTCAATTTTTTTTCACTTAAGATAGTTTTTTTCAATGAAAAATATAAAATTTTACTGAAAATATGCATCAGGTATCCAGGTTTTTCACTTAAGCAAGTTTCTCTCAAGCGGAGTGTTTTATATGTAGGTAGTTGGTCGGAAAATACTCGGGGATGGCAAAAGTATTTCAGATAAGCGGGTATCTCTTAAGCGGGTATCTCTTAAGCGGGTTTTACTGTAGTATAAGGTATAGTGTTATGTGAGAAAACAAAAATTAACAATAAATAAACCACATGTGCATGCTGAACAATTGGTAGGTAGGTAGGTATATAAATATATATATATACCTACAATCTACATACATACATAATTAGAAATAAATTATAACTAAACAGAACGTGAAAATTCAAAATAGCCTTAAACGGCATTTAAGTCCTACAAAAATTGGCGTTTCGTCCCGGCGATCTCACTTGGACTAAAATAGTGCTAAGTCTTCTACTTGGCTGATGTATTTCAGTAGTATAGTATATAGAATTTGTATTATTAAAAATAAAAAAAGAATCTGGAATGTTTGACACCAATTCTATGTACAACATCTGATTTCTTATAAAAATCTTAGTTTATGAGACAAAAATTTCAAAAATCGTTGTAGTGGTTTTAAAAAAAAAAAATTGGAGCGCCATTTTTTGTGTTTATTTATGCGGAGCTAAAAAATATATCTTGAAAAATATCAGCTATAGGTTAGGTACTCATTTTCGAAATATGTATCAAATTTTCAAAAAATAATTTTGATTTTTTTTTTAAACTTAAAATTTGTTTTTTTGAAAATTTGTATATGCTATAGAAGCTCTTCTGTAAAAATTAAAATCATTTCAACAGTTTATAAGATACTGGAAAATCAAAAAAAAAATGGTTCTAGTAGAGCGTTTCTAAACAGTAGATCGTAAATACAAATTTTTTTCCAATAATATCGTAGATCGTATTGATAAAAGTTCACATACAAATTTTTATCAAAATCGTAGGGAGTCATTTTTGAGAATCCTTACCGGTTTTCAAACATTTCTATAAAAGGTGCCATTATTTTTGGTTATAAGAATAAAATTTAATTAAAATCTGCTAGATATTATTAAAAAATGCTGGGTGCTAAGTTTAATAAAAATCGATCAAGTCGTTTTCGAATTATTTAATTCCCAAAAATTTTTTTGAAATTTGTTTTAAAAATAAAAAATAGTTGAAATTTTTGGTTTACAATACTTTTCAAACTTTTTGAAACATTCTCCACAAAAAAATTGATCAAAATCAGTTGAACTGTTTTTGAGAAATTCGAAAATCAAAACAATATTTTGAGGTATACCATATTTAGATATAACCAATTTTCGTAAATTTGTTTGTACTGAATAAAATTGCAATTTTCTTGGATTTGCGACTTTCGAGAAGAGGTATGTAGGTACCTATAGCAAAAAGTAAAAATATGAGTGGATTTGATTCTCGTGTATATTATTGCATAACCTTCATCCGAAAAATAACATTTTTACAATGGCATTGCAGATTTTTTTTCACAAACCAATCATATTGGTAAAAGTATAGCGCCACACAATATGATCAATTCCTTATGAAAATATATTTTTTCATTTATATATTTACTCACTTTACCTATTGCTTAAATCTAAACTTTCCTTTTTTTAATTTAATTTAATCAATTTTTGTTTGTTTTTAATAACCCAGCTGTTCCAATGCAATAATTTTATATTTCGATTACAAACAAAATAATGAAGAATTAAAAATTACAAAAAAAATACAAGATTTTATGCATATATTTTTTTTTTAAACTTAAAATTTAAAAAAAATTATATAGATGTATTAGTAAGACAATCTATAATATCGAATTATAAAGGGGACGAATTCATTGACAGAGTATTTGCAATATTCTTTCTTTACACTAATCAGTTCAGTTTAAAAAAAAAAAAAAACAATTTTCATCTCAACGCTTAGTTAAAAAGAATTTTATGTTGATTGCAAAACTGGGTACAAACTCATTAAATACATTTTATAATGAAAATTTTAATTAAAAACCGCCAATATATGATTAAAATTATCTTATACTTATATTATTCCCATATTTACAAAAAAGAAATAGCCTCAAAGAGTTTATTAAAAAAAATTTCATTTTAAGACAAATCTATTTTCAATACTACTTACATTTATAAAGTCTTCACAAGATTTGACGAGGGTTATAGATCCTTAATTAATCCGTATCTGAAGACATAAAATCATTAAAAATCTGTAAAGAAAGAAACAAAAAAAAGAATTAATAAAATGTCAACAACCATTGGCAAAAATCATATTAAATACATACAGTAAAAATCCTCTAAATTAAAGTTCATATAGAAAAAAAAAATTCAATTTCAAACGTTTCAATTCCCTTTGAATTTATCGAAATACAATACTTACAAAAAAAAGAAGCTAATTTCTTGGTTTCAATGAGCCTGGTCTTGCGAAAAAAAATAAAATTAGTTTTAAATGACCTTATAGAACAACGCACAACCCAACTAGAACAAACCAACGATTCCAAGTTTTTTTGGGATTTATCCCTTCTTGTGAGAATTTTACGTAAAAAATTAGCTTAAAAGGATTTTTCGAGCCCCATAGACCATAGTACAAACAAAAATGGATTTTACGTTATGGGTAATTTTTTCTGCTGAATTGCTCATTTAATTAAGAATACAAAAATATATTAAACTGTTATCAAATTAAAGCATTTGCATGTCTAGAAAAAACTAATTCTTAATATTTGAATGCGTTCATTTTCATTTGCCTATACGTACGCCAACTTTCAGTATTAGATACTGAAATAGATACTTTAAATTGTATAAAATTTTCTGGAGAAGTCTCCACACTTTATTTCGCTTATAATTAACTTCCCGGGCCAATTAACTATGTGCGAAAAAATTGTGGGATATTTATAAAAAAAGGGAATTTCTAGGTATCACTGTGGGAAAACCTGCATACAAAGTCTGGCATCACTGGAGCAAACTGATGTGATTTCTATGGACCGGTTCAAATGCGGTGAATATTTATTGCCAATAACTTCAAATACACACGCAAAAATTCAATTAGAGACAACTAACTTTCAGTTAGGGAGCCTGACCAAAAATTTGAACTCAATGGACAAACAAAATGTATAAATATGTTTCCAAAAGTTGTGTTTATTAATTATTTGTTTTTTTACAAAACAAGCTTAATATTTTGGTTTTTTGAGTTATTTATCTCGGACACGGTTAGTTTTTCAAAAAATAACTCATTCATTTTTTCTATGCTACAAAAATGTCATTAACATTTTTTTCTGTAAGACCAAGCGTTTCGGAAATATTCAAGAGCAACTATTTTGGAGGCCTTTAACCACCGTCAAAATTTTTTTAATGAGTTTCTATCGACCCGGGACCGGGGCAGTTTCTTCAGGCGACATCAAAAGAAAGTTTAACGCCAAAATTTAGTTTTACCGCAAATTTTTATAAAGTTTAATGTCTTTTATCACAAGATTATAAAGATTCTAACCGTACACTAGCATAAGGGAAGTCATGTAGTAGATATTTGTTTCTTTTGTTATCTAAAGTCGTTTGACAAAAAATCACATGGTGGCAAAATCCTATAATTTAAGCTTCAATCAATCAAAATGAAACTTCGATTTATTGGATTTTGACTGTTTAGTATGGAAATATATAAGCAGAAAAATAGAAATTCTCAGTAATCATATTTTGATGTTATCGTTACTATAAATTAAAAAGAAACAAATTATGCAAAAGAGATTTTCTGAACAAAGTTTATGATTGAACTGTTATTCCAATAAGTTAAGTAAAATCGTATCGCAAAAGTTTGAGTTAATTAAATATAAATAAAGTTGTTGAAGTTAAAATTCTTCTTCGAATACAATATTTTATTCACCACAAACATTTCGTTCGTTAATATTTCTTCATTTCTTAAAAAAAAAAAAAAAAAAAAAAAAACTATTTAAACAGAGAGATGCGACTTATAATATAAGAAAGCAACAACAAGGACATATACCAACGCCACCAAGAAGAAGAACAACAACTTATGTACCCAGCAGTATAGCTATAAATATATATATATTGTTGCAGTATAGAAAATGATTTATGATGATGACCATTGCTAGAGCATATAAAAGTTATACAACTTCCGCGCTAAAATGTTGTCGTCTTGGCGACACTTCCTTTTGCTATTATAACAGTGCAATATCGAGGTTATATTCATTTGGTTCTTCTTGTTCTTCTTTTTCTCAGCGCATTGGTTTTCATTTTCTTCTTTTTTTTCCCTGTTTATGGATTATATTTTCCAAAGGACAATTTCTTTCTCTTTTAGAAAAGTCAGAGAAGTAAAATCCTTGAAGAAGATTGAATGTTTGTCATGTGAAAAAATATCGGAAGTTTTGTTGTTAATTGGTAATGGTTAGTTACGTCTATAGGATATATGTATGTATACATAAATGAGTAAGCAATTGCTGGAGATGTTGATTAATTAGAATTTTTTTTTGTTGGTTTTGTTTGGCTTCGGAGTTAAGATAACCCACAACCCAGACATGGTATCAACGACCATGGATTTTTTTTTGTTGATATAAAATTCTAATAAAAGTGTACTTTTATTATCATTGATAGTTTATTTTAAGATAAATTTGTATGAAAATAAATGATTATAAAGGATCGAATGAATCTTATTTTGTTGAAGAAAATAAAGGCATACATCATTTTTTTAGTAAAAGAAATAAAAGATTTAAATTAATGGTAAAGGATAATATTTAAAATAAGTATGTATAACATTATACAAGAACGCTGTTAACATTGCTACAAAAATGAACACCCAAGTGGATTTCATTGAAACCACCGTTATAAATTTGAAGGTACGTATATCTGGAAACACACGATCCAAAATTGAAATTCAAAGCTGATTCCTTTTTTTACATTATCGATGCAATGCTATCTTCTCGCTCGGTGAACGTTCAATTTCTCAGCCAAATTTCGGATTTCTTTGCGATATCTCAAAGAAGGTGGAGTTAACAGCAACAATTGACAAAGAAGTTTAAAAGAAAATTATAGCTACGGATCTGTTGAAAAAAGTAAAACCCGGTTAAGTTAAATAACAACCATTGTTAATTAAAACCTGCAAACTCACCTGAATAAATTATACGAATCAACTCGATTAAACAAAATTATATTTAAATCTACTGATTCGGTTAAAGTGTACTAAATTTTATTAAACTCTTTCTGGGTTAGTTTGTTCGGTTTCAGTAACCAATTAAGTTCATTAATGAAACATATTAAATCGCTCATAGTAAACAATATAAATAATATTTTTTATTTATTTATTAGAATATTAATATACAATTTAAATTTTGTATAATATTGTTTGTAAGAGCAGGAGCAGCATAAGCTTTCGGCTCTTAACTAATATAAATATATAATATAATTATTTGATTTGATTCAAGCTAATTGTTTAACATAACTAAACAATTTTCAAAATTGCAAATCCTTATCAAGTTTCTCCATTAATATAGTATAACCGTTTTACGTTTTTATTTTAAATAATTTATTTTCATCGAGTCGACTACTTTAGAATTAACATAATGAACTATGTAATTTTTAACCATGACTGTGTAATATTTAACACATTTTTTGTTAACCCACCGAAAAACGCTCTCGGTTATAGTAATTATTTTTCTGCGTGATATATTTAACCAAATTTCTGCAGTTGTTGGTTTCAAACCTACCTACCTTCTTTTAGGTACTTGAATTTGGGAATATGTATTTACAAGATTTTTAGGTTTTTAACTTAAACGAACGCGGGGTTCGTTTAAGTGCAAAAAAAATTTCACCTAAGCGGATTTAATATTTTTTTTTTTTACTTAAGAGAGTTTTTTTATAGTTAGGTAAATGAAAAATATTAAATTTAACTGAAAAAATATGTTTCAGGTATCCAGGATATTTCACTTAAGCAAGTTTCCCTTAACCGGATTTTGTTATAGGTACCTAATTGGTAAAAATACTCCGGGAAGAAAAAAGTGTTTTTTTTTTCTTAGGCGGGTTTCTCTTAAGCGGGTTTTACTGTACTCTAGAATAACACAAAACTACGAAAAATTGTTTAACGTCAAAGCCCTATTTCGATTTTCTTAACGAAAACTTGAAACCCACGCGCACATGTTCTGCATTCCACTTATTGTGAATTAACATGAAGAAATTTAATTCAGGTGTGTTACATACAATTCATTAAAAATGTTAATTGTGAATTAGAATTTCGAAAATAAAAATTGATGTTCTGCATTTCGTTTCATTGTAATTTCTCAACGAATTCTATACATTTTGTTTATGATTTGTGAAATTAGCTCAGTTGCAGTTATAGTTTTGTATTTTTTGGTGGTCCACATTGTATTTTTAATAAATAATTTTTTATTATTATTTAAGAAGAAATCATATAAGAACATACGAATAGAAGAATAAATAATTCATAATAAATTACTTACGCTATATCTGGAAATTATAAAAGATTTTTCTCCCAAAATTATATTCTTCTAATTTTTTGTCAGATTTTCGTTTCTCTTTTTTTCTTAAAAATGCTAATAATTCTGTATCCTATTTCACCCACAGCGTTATTTAACTTTTCAAAACAGTTAATAATGGATGGAATTTAAATTTTGACAGTTTGAAGTAGGTATCTGTAGGTGCATAATTGCGAAATTTTTAAAAACGAACGAACTGTTAAATATGTACATTCAATTTGAGTGATATTGAAAATTGGTATCAATTTGACTTCGTTCGAAATTGCAGAACATGGGCGACAGTTTTCGTAAAGTTACTTTGTTCTTTACCGGTAGGTTCGAAATTTAATCAAAATCGTAAGAGCTATTTGAAAACTTGAAAAAAAAGAATCGTAGTGTAGCCAGATACCCGATTAAGATGAGCTTTAAAAAAAATTTCAATCCTAAGTCACAAGAAATTTAACCGATTTGCCATTCCAGCATAGTTGAGGTACATTACAATTGAAATAAAAAAGCATTTTTGTACTTTAAAACTTTGAATAAAGCAAACTGTATTCTTTTTAAATTTGCTCTTCTTCACAATCCACATATGCAAATCTGGAAATCCTAAGAAGTACGAACACTTCTCCCTTTTTTGGTGTCTGTTTTCACATTTTCTTCATATTCTGTTTCCTCAGACCAGTAACAACAAAGCATGAACACAATAATTTTGTCTATTCCCCTAACGTTTCGCCCTCTTTGTCTATTAGGCAACGAGCTGTGGCACCACCCTTTTTAATTATTTTATTTTATTTTGTTTTTTTTTAATTTTATTTCATTTTATTAAATTTTATTTTATTTTGTTTTTTTTTTTATTTTATTTTATTTTATTTTGTTTTATTTTATTTTATTTTATTTTATTTTATTTTATTTTATTTTATTTATTTTATTTTATTTTATTTTTTTTTATTTTATTTTATTTTATTTTGTTTTATTTTATTTTTTTTTATTTTATTTTATTTTATTTTATTTTATTTTATTTTACTTTACTTTACTTTATTTTATTTTATTTTATTTATTTTATTTTATTTTATTTTATTTTATTTTATTTTATTTTATTTTATTTTATTTTATTTTATTTTAGGTTTATTATTTTATTTTTCATTTTATTTTATTTTTAATTCGAATTTCCCCTCAATTTGAAGCAAATCATTCCACCCGTTCAGGCTCTCGCTTAAATTACCGTAAACACACAGACGGTAACGAAACCCACTTTTTGGACTTCTCGGTCATCGTTGTGTTAATTTTGATTAAAACTTAGAATTTTTTTACACAAAACCAATACCTACCCTATATAGAACAATTAAAAAATGTTTGAATCATTTTTCTCTCATACTTTTATTATATTCCCAAAACGTGTTTTAGTTTTTTTAATTGGAGAAAAACCCAACCTGCCTGGTATCCTTGAATTGCTTTTTAAGAACATCTCTTTCGTTTTATGAAAGAGACTTTAAATTGCACTAAAACCAAATAAATTAAAGAGTTACAAAATAAACGTTATCCTAACGAACCCTTTTTAATCCTTTTTTTATACTCATTGTTCCTCCAAGATATTTTAATAATTTAATCTCAGTTCTAAACCAAAGCATTATACTGTTTTACTTTATTTAAGCTTTACTATTAAAAAAAAGAAAAAAAAAAAACACACACACAAACACACAAAAAGCAAATAAATATAAACAGACTGCCCTAGGATTATTTAGGTCCCTTTTAAAATTCCTTCATCCAGATGGAGGAAATTACATTATTAAGCATGGAATATATAGCAACAACAAAAATTTATAGGAATTTAAGATATGTATACCTATTCATAGAAAGTACAAAAAAAACCCCATAATATTTTGGTCACTGATATCCTTCAGAGAGAGAGACCACAATAAGAATAATAATAACTACGCATATTATTTGTAGATATTTGTGTGTGTGTGTGTGTATATTTTGAGTCAGAGTCCATATACATATACATATGTATGTATAGATATAAAATTCACATTTTACACACGTAACAAAACTAAATCAAGATTAAAGTAATTTTCGATTCCTTTTCGAATTTTATTCGAATATTTCTAGATCAATATTTAACTTTCAAATTATTTTATAGTTCGAAGGATATAAATACCCGTATACCAAAATATCTACACAAAATCAAACGACAACATTTGGCGTGTGTCCTTTTTGATTTGTTTGTTTGTTTGTCTTTCGTTTGGAGCGGGTGTTCGCTCTAATACCTATGTTGAAATTCTTGATCCATTTAAAATGCCATCATTTGCAGTATTTTATTTTTATTTTTACTTTTTTTTTTAAAGAAAATTGTTTATCTCCGTCATTTTGTCTGGTATTGGCAGATAATTCGAAGAAGGCCTTATTTTTTATATATCCCTGTGCATTTAAAAAAAGAACGATAATCAAAACTGGATGGAGGATAAATTTTATCAGAGTAGATATCACAGCATTATATACATATAGAGAAACTGTCATTGGCAGAAAATTGAGAAGCAAGAATATTGTATATGGTTGAGCTGTAGTTCATAAAGATTTATTGGCTTTTTTTTCACATATAACAGAATAATAAAATAAGAAGTTGAAAATAAGCTTCTAGATTTTAAAAATTATATTTTCTATAAAGAAAACTTTATCGTTTGGATAAACTACTTTATAATACCTATACAAAATGGGAACCATTTTTTATTTTAAAATTAAATAAAAACTATTTTTTTATAGCAAATAAATTGTTTTTTATTTATTTTCACAATGATTAAGAAATCAAATTCATTTATTTGTTTTTTTTTTTTAAGCTCAAATCACTGCTGCCCACATTTTGCTTCACTGTCAAATTATATTTTTAATGCTAATTTATCTTTCCTTTGAATTTATATTATTATTGTGTTAATCCTTAATTACATACAACGAACATTTGCATGTCAAAACAGTGACATAGTAGACGTTGCCACCCAAATAACAACAACTTCATCCTCCAAACTATATATCCACATTTATACAATCCACGCACGAACATACACATTACACATATACATAGGTATGTACATATATACAATATACATATCAATAAAACCCATTAAGTCAAAGTCACTTCCGTTTTGGCAGTAAGTTTCGTGTTTGATTGTGCACCATTGCCGCAGTCATAACAAATTAATTCTGTTTGCCAGCTAATCCTGTGTGATTATTATTGGATATATGAGGTGTCAATAGAATAACATAGAAGCTAAGCTGACCCAAGCTGATTTAGATGGAAGTAAATGAAAACATTAAGTCTGATTGCTTGATTAGGTATGTATATGTATATTTGTTTATATTGTTTTTTTTGTTGACGTGAATAGAATAGAAAAAGTATACGTCTGTAAAATTAGGATTATACCTTATACCTAATGAAAGGAAAACTTAACAAATTCACAACTTTTGGTGACATGGCACTTAAAGTTTTTTTTTTTTTTAAGTGAGAGCATTTGGCGTGTGTACGTATTAAATGTTAAATACATATCCTTACTCAAAAGGTAAAGTGGCTTAAGCTAAAGACGTTTTTATTTTAATGAAGGAAATCAGCCTTAATGATTATTGAAATTGAAGAAATTAATTAAAAACAACAAATTCATTATTTTCCCGACGTTTCTCAGGTTTTTTTTTCGGTTTCTTCAGGGGTGTTTATTTTAATTGTTTTTTCAATATGGTTTACATTATTATTAAATTTTACTTTTTAAATTAAAATTAAAATTTCAATGGAAGTAAATTAGTTTTTAAAATTTAAAAACATTTTTACAAAAATTTAAATGCAAATTTCAGTAAAAAAGGCTTCCTCGCAAGAAGCAAGTGCCCCTGAAAATGTAAAAAGACATAATACAAGCTGCAGGGATTTGATCGCAGAACTCTGTTATATGACAGTCCAACACGCTAACCCTTATATGCCAAAGGACACTCAATAATTTTAAATAAAATAAAATAATTTAAACGTTTGAAATTCAATATTGAAGTAAATCTGGGGTAGAATCGTGTAAGGTGATTTGCGATAAGTGAGAGTCACATTCAAACAATTCAGTCTGTGTAAGATGATATCACATTTGATAGCTAAAGAGCTATCACATCAAAAATGTGATTGTCATTTTCCAACAAATTTTACGTATCTGCCGGCGCGCCGTACGACTAGAGTTACCACAAGCCTACAAAAATTGAAAACTTTTTCATACTTCCTTTTTTTTTTCCATTCATATACAAACAAAAATAAACATTCTTGTGACCAAAAAAGTTTACTACATTCCGGAAGATGAATAAAAAATAAGAATTATATCGCAAGGACGTCATTTTCGTTATACATTTTCGATTGCTCATTACAAACATTTGAAACATTCACTATGGCAACCATGTTTTTGACAAATTACATTGGAAAGTATTCAATTGAATTGAATTGAGTTGAATCACCTTATACCCAGGCAGAAAACTAAATGACAATCACATATATGACTATGGTTGATGTGACAATCATTTATCACCTTAGCCGATTCCACCCCTTTTTTTTCAAGACGCGATTTTCAAATTCAGTTTTTTTTCTATCTTCTTCAGCGTAATTTAATTGTATCCCGGGTAGAAAATTATCTAGGAAAAACTATTTTTAAGCGTGGCCCTAGCTAGATTGGCCATTATATAGTAAATCCTATGCTGGGCTAGACAGGGGCAGGTCTGAGTGATCTTGACTAATTTATCTTATTCTGGCTTTATCTTGGCCCTGGCTAGAATTGCTTATTTATTGGCTTTGTCAGATGTAACTTAGACTGGGCCTAGATAGTTTTAACTTGACATAGCCTAGATATGAAAACTTTTGTTGGTGTCATTTTGGCCCTAGCTAGTGTCGCCACCTTATTGGCGCTGTCTCATAAAAACAGGAAGGGACCCAAATAGTTTTCGCTTGGTGTAGCCTGGATAAGGAATTGTATCTGGGCGTTATCTTGGCGTTAGACAGTGTCACCTCTATATTGGCGTTATCAGGTGTAACTAAGACTGGGCCTAGATAGTTTAGACTTGATGTATAGCCTAGACATGGAACTTTTTCTTGGCGTTATATTGGTCGTAGATAGTGTCGCCTCTTTATTGGCATTCCCAACGACCAATTTAACTTGTGTAAGGTCCATATAGCAAATACGTGAAGTATCAACTCATAAACATTTTTACATCCCTATTCTGTATCGCAAATCAGTCTGGTGGATAGCGTGCTGGATCTTTGATTGGAGGAACGCGAGTTCAAATCTTGGAGAAACCAAGTAAGATAAAAGTGAAGTTTCTTTAAAATTAAATTAAATTCTATACATTTCAGTAAAAGAGAAAAGCGGTCTCAAACACCCCTAATATGAGAGGGGTGGGGGCTATATGGGTTTCAGTAAAAATCTACCTAGGCCCTAGTGACTAAAAATCTCTAAATTTTTAGTTATCCAAAGCCTGACTTGGAAGATCTATCTAGGGCCTATATGGGAACCGCTAGCAAGGCCCACAGAATACAGAGCATTAACAAATTAGCAAGGGTCAAGCTAGTTACTGCTCGAGAGGCCCATTCCTGACTTGGAAGATCTATTAAGGGCACAAGGATGTAAAGTTAAATAAATTTGTCACAGTAGACTTTTTTTTGACAAAACCGTGTTGACTAGGTACTACATAAAATTGAATTACAATGAAAAGAGAGAACATTACATATAATGGATTCAAATAATTTCGGAATTACAGATAATTTAACAATCGGCCGGTAGTTTTTGATCTCAGTTTTCAATCCCTTTTTATGTATTGGGGTTATGAAAGGACTTTTCAAAATATTGGGAAAAATAGAGCTTTTTAAAGATTCATTGAAAAGAATAAACAACGGGTAAAACAAATGAGATACACAATTCTTCAGAATAGAGGCTGGAACACCATCGGGTCCCGAACTGTTGTTATCATCAAGCTTTAAAATGCTTACGTTTGTAATTCAATATTGAAATAAATCTGTTTTGTTTCAAGGCGCGATTTTCAAATTCAGTTTTTTTTCTATCTTCTTCAGCGTAATTTAATTGTGTGTAGAGTCGTATATCTATAGGTATTCAAATGTTTGAATGTTTATTTTTAACCCTCCTTAAAACCGTGATAGTCCTTTAAGTATCAATCTGTATCATAAAAAGCTTATAGAAGATTTCTGTGTTTAATGTTTAAAATTTATTTTTAGTTTTATCCGCTTAACAAAATTATTGAAATACAAAATTGGGCTCCAAGTACCTATTACTTTATAAATGCATAAAACTACTATTTTGTACATTATGTTATCTGCTTTTAATCTTAATTAAACACACAAAAAAAAACTATACCAAATTTGGATAAAATTATTTGCGTTAAGAAATATAAACAGAAAAATTATGGCAAACGCATAAAATCAGTTTACTTTGTAAACCTATATAAAAATAATGACTAAAAGGACGACGAAAAGTCCTCTTTTGTTTTGCATGTACCAACAAACCATTAAAAACAGTCATAAACCAATAAAGTGGCTAGCGCACCATAAAAAAAAAAAAAACAAACATGAAATGAATCTCAGTAAAACCATTTTTCAAAAACACCAAACCATCAAAATAAAATGTTTGAAAAGAAAACAGAAACAATTAATATATATGTGTGTGTTCGGGTGGGATGTGCAGTTTATGTGTATTTTTACACATCCCCTATATTATATAACCGCGCTAACCCTACTTTACCCTAGCTAACTTTTATGTGCATTTATTACATTGAGCTTTAGTCATGAGAACCTTCATAAAGATTCGTAAAACATTCAACTCATAAAGTTTATGCATATTTCATTATATGAATTTTATAAGAGCGAATACACCCCCGCATGCATTTATATATGTACTATGACTTTCTCTTCCTTTCTTTGTCGCCACCAATATTATAACATCACCATTTTACCACCCATAAGCCTTGGGTTATTAGTCGTAAACATCATGCTCGCTTGTGCCGCTGGCCTGATGTTGCTATACATGTATATACAAGTTCATATGATAGTATATGAATGAACATTAACACTCTTTCAAAAAGTTGTAATATTCTTTTAACTTCCCCTCTCTCTTTCTACTCTGGGGGCGAGAACGCGCATTAAAAGCGATTTAGCCCAACACTCGCCAAGGATTAATCTTTAATCCTGAGCGTTTTATTCGTTTAGATTCAATACTATGAAAATGTGGCTGTGGGAATGGTATAGGTAGAGGTAGGTATATTTAATGCCACCACCAAAACCGCCTTCGTTTTCTCTGATTCCAACTTTGTTAGAAATAATAAAGTAGCTATATATACATATAAAGTCCCTACGCACTCTTTATGTTCATATTTATGCGCTATCCATGCGATGACGGCTTGGTGGTTTATTGCTTAATGTATACCTTTTAAGCAGAGTAAACAATAAAGAGAGAGGAATTTATTTTATTTTATCTTACACAAAATTTGAAAGAACATTTTGTGCACATAATCTTGAAAAATACTTAAAGTTTTATTTTTTTTCTAAAGAAATATACAAAATATTTAAACAACCATTTAAATAATTCTGGGTGTGGATCCGAATGAATTGATGAGTTGCACTTTATCATAATGAGCCAAACCATGCTCCTCTCGAAGGATTTATTTATTTTTCCTTTATATTCACAAAGCAATTCGTATATGAGTGGATAAAATTTTATAAAGTGCTTAGTTGATTAGGATTAAGTTCACAACTTTGGACTTACAGAGTATAGAAAAAGCCTGACTGAGCTATGGAGTACTAATACAAGAAACTTCCATCTTTCTTTATATAAACTTAATGAGTTCTGAAAATTATTTTGAGTGCGGGGCACTTATTCTTCATTTTCAAGCGGACAAGGAATACATTTCACCCAGTGTATTTATAAAGAAATTGGAGCGCACTTGCGCGGGTCTTTTCTTTCACAGACTTCAACTAGAAGATTTAAAATGTCGATTCAGTTTTTGTTTTAATTGTTCAGGAGATATTTCGCTCAGCCAGAAGACAGGGTTCATAAATAGACATTGGTTATGAATTTCTGCAAAACAAAAAAAACCCGCTTAAGAAAAACCCGCTTAAGTGAAAACCCCCCTATCTGAAACACTTTTTTCATCCCCGAGTATTTGTCGACCAATTACCTTTATAACACTGAGCTTAAGCGAAACTCGCTTAAGTGAAAAACCCGGATACCTGAAACATATTTTCAGTTAAATTTAATATTTTTCATTGAAAAAAAACTCTCTTAAGTGAAAAAAAATTTAATAGATAAGAACAAAAAATAATTTACTTTTTTACTTCTTTTTTATTTTTCACCTCCACCAAATTTTTATCACGGAAATGAAATCTGAATTTCTAATATGTCAGAACCCTTTTTTGAATTTTTAAATCCGATTAATTGCAATTTTTTTCACTTATCCGAACTCCGCTTAAGTGAAATTTTTGTTCACTTAAGCGGGGTTCGTTTAAGTGAAAAATCGCTTAAGTGAAAGAAAGACGGTGACATTTTGCAGTTTCTCTTAAGCGGGTTTTACTGTACTACAATGAGAGGGAAAAAAGAGAAAGGTAAAGAATTCCACATTCGTGTTTTGTGGTTAAAGAAAGAATCTCTGTCAAGACTCAAGGGTATAAATTGATGGGCATTCCTGGAAGCTATACCACCCATACACCAGTTTAAAGCACTAAAAAAAAGGAAGCTTGATATCTGATAGTAAAATGTTAATAAAAATGGAGTCCTACATGAAAGAACAATGCATTTTCAATGTTAAGCAAGAGTTTGAACAAAACAATGAAAATCTGGCGGTGACTTTTCGAACGAAATCATTTTCACCGATGTGGCTCATTTTCAGCACTCTCCAACTCTTCCCCAGTAAGTTGTATAGATTCCTCTTCAACCGCTTTTCACCAAGTACTTCTAGGTGGGCTCACTGGCTGCCTGTTTGAGCGTGTTACATTGCATCGTTTTTCAAAG
This sequence comes from Epistrophe grossulariae, assembly GCA_929447395.1. Taxonomy (NCBI): domain Eukaryota; kingdom Metazoa; phylum Arthropoda; class Insecta; order Diptera; family Syrphidae; genus Epistrophe; species Epistrophe grossulariae. The sequence continues at coordinate 45,332,723 of OV839568.1, forward strand.
CGTATGGCCAATCCACTACAACTTGTGTCTTCGTATAATAGCGTCTATGGATTTCTGACCTGTTCTCGCATGAAGTTCATCATTGGAGATACGGTTGGGCCAGAAAATCCTCAAGAAGATTCGAAGACATCAATATTATCGACCGTTTGCAGCTTTTTTTTGACAAAGGATGTGAATTTTCAAATGTTGCACCCATAAAGCAGCACGGATTGAACATTAGAGCGGAACAGTCATAGCTTAGTCTTTAGGCTAAATGAGTTGTTTCTTTATATTTTGGACACCATTCCGAGCCTTTGATTTCTCGATTTGGCTGTTTATATCCAGTTTAGTTCCGTCACCAGTAGAGACAATAATCCCAAGATATTGGAAATTCTCTACCATCTCTACTGGTTGTCCCGAAATATCTATTTGGATAGATGAAGAAGATCCAAGGCTGATCCATTAAGTTTTTGCCGTATTGATCTTTAGCCCAACGATTTCAGCTTCTCCCTCCAACCTTATTTTCATTAAATGGAGATCCATGATCCTATGAGAGAGTAAGCATACATCGGTCGTGTAGTCCTGGGGCCTAATTCCGTAAAATGACAACGATCGAATGATATAGTGTTGGCAGTAGCTATCCCTATCTTTCCCTTTAGATGTGATAAAGATGAGTATTGCCAAAACGATATCGGAATGTTTGAGGTGTGATTGCAGGGTCCATTGAATCGCTAAATTTCCAGTCGAAAAAGCTCTTTTCAGTAAATCACTTATCACCAATAGAAACAGTATTAGTGACAATATATAGCCTTGCCTAACCCATCTTTGGATTTCGAACTCTTCTGACAACCTGCTTTTATATGCAAAACGTGACATTTAAATTCATCACACGTAGTCTTGATAATAGCAGTCAATTTATCTGGGATGCCCTTCCTGCGCAAAGCAAGGCAAATAAATTTTCTATTTTAACTATCGAAAACCTTTTCAAAGTCAATCAGCCCTATTCTGCTATTCATCGGGGGGAATTTTTCTATAATTTTCACTCATCACTAGTCTGCTATTCATTCGAAGTGAATGTGTATTAAAGTCGGTAACGTCGGTAATACTGCGCGGTATTCTGCTATTCACGTGAACGCATTCATTCTATACAATTCAAATCCGCATATGAAATTTAGCGGATTTTTCATTTAATGGCTCGTCTGTCTGGTTGGTTGTTAGTAAAATGTAAGTAAAAACTAATTTATTATGATTAATTTAGAATATTTGTTTGTAAATAATAGATTATTAACATTTTTAGGGGTAGAACGACAAACAAAGACCAATTTACGGCAATAATTTCTGCAATGAATTTTTCTTTTCTTGAAATTGAATCATTTCGCTGCGAAGGTGGAAGATTCGATTCAACAATCTCCAATACAAACAGAAATGCTCTTTTATTTAACCGAAAGTTTTTTGAAATAATTGGTTTATTATTATTTTCCGGCAGTTCCATAATATTTTTTTTCGATTTTCTAACATTTCTCCGTAGCTCTCTGTTCGATGATTCTCTTATTCCTCTGTTTACAATTGGAAAAAAAAGTCAAATACTGTCCATTTCCAAATTTAATTACGAAGATGAATCAAATTAAAAATTAAAATCAAAACAATTTATCCAAGATTTTGACATGAACAGCTGTTTACGTGAATGTCAAATTGGTTTGGGATAATGTAGTTCATCCGATGGATGAACACTGCAAAGGCAGTGTGAAAGGGAATCGAATATACGATCCACGTGAATAGCAGAATAGGGCTGAATGACAGGCCGGTGAAGTGGTGATCGATATTCAACGGACTGTCCTATGATGATCCACAAGGTGTTGATGTGGTCCACACAGGAAGATACATTGGGGAATCTTGCTTATTCGGCGTCGAGTGTTTCTTCGAAGTAGTGTTTAATCGGATCCAATATACTATTCTTGCTTTTATCTACTGCAGGCATCACGCATATTGGTTTCCAGTTTTCGCACTGCGTAAGGTCTCCTTTTTTTTGGGAGCTTGACAATCATTCTTTTTTTTGCACTCTTCAAGCTCACTGTTTTTCAGGCTCGTTACTTCCCCAAGTTTCTTCGGAAAGCCACCGACCGACTTTATACTTTCAACACCGGATATGAACACATTTTTCACAGCCCACCAATAGTTTTCGATGGAAGTGGTTCCGTGCTACTGATTGCTCATCATCATTGTGAAAGGTGGTCCTCTAGTCGGTGACAGACTGTAGGATCCTTTAGTTTGTCAGTATTAAACTCTCACACTTGAAGTACCTACTTCTAGACGTAGTTGGTACCTACAGTCAATTTAGAATTGAATATATCACCAAAATTTGTAACAATTTGGATTTTGGATTTGAACAACCCAACCTCATTTCGACGCTTTGATAAAAAACAAGTTATTTTGAAAAAATAGTACAAAAAACAAAATTTTGATTTTGAACTTCTGAACATTTTTTGTCGGAGATCAAAATCTTGTTCAAAAATTATGGACACAAAAAAAAAATGTGAGAGTCGGGACTCACTGTTAAGATGTGTCAACATCAGTGTTCGTCCAAATGCTTAGTTTTCATATTGATCGTTCCCTATTACAACGTAATGTGTGAAACGTTATGTGTGACACGTAACGTGTTACACGTAAGGCTCATGTTTTAAGTTTACCCATACATTAAAAATGAAAACTGCTTTAAAATCCGAAAAAAAGATCACGAAGATTTCGATTCATATCTTAAATTCTGGCATCAAAAATGAAGACTTCTTTAAAATCCGCAAAAAAAAGAATACGAAGATTTCGATGCATAACTGAAATTCTTGCATACAGGTATATCTTACATTCCAAAATATGACTACATTAAAGTAACATTTTGTGTAAATATTAAAGTCACAAGCTCATGAGAAATATTTTTTTTCTGTATAACTACACAAAATAATTTGCTTTCTTCCTGCCAAATCCGTGATTAATATTAAACTTCCTTCTTAGTTCTTAACATGTTGATCCATCACGGTAATTATTGTTGTCTTACTTTTTTTTTTTTGCTTCCTACCTTTCTCTACATCCAAAATGTTACACCAAAACACATCATTGCATTGATTTTGTTCGCCAAAAAGTAAAACTGAAAAGCCAAAATAAAATAACTTCCCCAAATCACACCCTAAAAAAAGTAGCAACAAACAAGTTTGTTCTTCTTAATTTCCTTTCTCTGAAAACAAAAAAAAAAAAACTTCTCCTAACCCCACCCCGCCCAATACTCTCCTTATTACTTTCATCCTTTTTCTCCTTATTATTTCTCATCCATGAAAACACAAAAAAAAAAACAAAAAAAAAAAAAATTATTTAAGATAAAAGGATTTTCTTGCAAGGACGACGAGAAGACTGTATACGACACAAGAGCAAGGGTGAGTGAGGGATACAAGAAAGCTTCGTCTTAGTTTAAGGATTATAAAGTTTTTCGATATAAACTTGTCCTAGTTTTGATTCTTTTTTTGGCTCCTTATACCCTAAGAGTTGCATGTGTTTATATATTATGAAGTTTGTATGTGTGAGTGTTGTAGATATATGTATGTATATGGTACGTATATATATATGGGCGTAAAGATGATGGTTAGAAACTTTCAATATTTGGGTTAGTTGGTTGCTTCTTTTCGTTTTTCTTCTTCGAATTTATCTTAGAATTTATCTACATCCTGGTGGGATTTGGGAATGATTTTACGTGAAAATCATTCACCCGACCATCGATGTTAAAACCCTTAGAGAAGGGAAAACAGTGCGAGAGAACTCTTTATCATTGAATAAAAACTCGCTAACCGTGCGTGGAATAGGAAACTTTTTGAAAGGATGAACAGTATTTAAAATAAATATATATTTTATTTTTGTTTTTCAACTTTCCATCATTGAGTTTTTTTTTTTTTTTTTTTTTGTTGAAGGGAAACTTTTTTAACATTTCCCTGAACGCATGTCGAGCCTATATAGTATATATTGTCTGGTTGGAAAATTATTTTGATGGAAATGTTAAGCTGTTATTATTTTGTATAGCTATAGGGGCTAAATAATATATAAATTTGGAACTCTAGACAAGCTGTCTGTTGATCAATTCCATAATGAAAATCCTAGAAATATAAATAATCTTCAAAAAGATATATATTAAGACTCTTTTATTTATGTTAAAACTTATTTGATAGTCAACATTGATACGTATTTTTTTTTTTTACTTATATAGATGGCAACTCTTCTACTTTGTCAGGCGCTCTATATATAATTCTAATTTTAGCTTTTTTTCTTTTTTTTTCTTAGGGCTAGTTTCACAGTGCACACTTAACAAAATAAGTGGCACTTAATTTTGACATTTTGGCACTTTAGCCGCAGTTTTACTACCTGAGTAAGTGGAACTTAAGTGGCCAACATGGAAGACTTAAGTGTCACTTATTCCGAGAAGTTTACATTGTGAAATTGGGAATTAGTTTTCCATATTTGGCACTTAAATGTCACTTACTTCACTGTGAAACTGGCCCTTAATCTCAATTTGTTTTAAGTTGGATAGAAATCAAAACATTTAATTTGCCTTAATACGTTAGAGCGATATTCGAAAATACACTGCCTCGTTCCAAATTCTCTATTCGACACAAAATTGGAAAATAGGAAAGGCTCCCTCCCACCAATGAAGTATATATTATTCTTTACTCTCTTAAAAATAAAATAATAAATCTGTTCTATGGAAATGTATACAAATAACAACGCACAAAATACAATAAATTATACATAAATATTTTTTTTTAATGTTTAATTTAACATTTCCGACAAAACAAAATAAAATTAATAAAAAAAAACATTGTTGTCTGAAGTTTTGTTACTCACAGTATAGGCGTTCTTCGTTAAGACCGAATTTTTTAATTTATCATAATTCATAATTCCTTTTTTTAAATTCCCTGTGTCAAAATTCAACTTTTAAAAATTTGTGTTTTTATTGTTTTTGGTTATTTAATCTGAACTGAAGAAGAGAATTGACATCAAGAATTTTTGTGCCGAATATGATAACTACTTACTTACGTACTTACTAAATTAACGTTGCTGGGATGGACCAGGACCTCAACCAAAATGCCTCTCCAGCCAGCTCGGTCCCTAGCTAGCTGTCTCCAGTTTCGCACGCCCAGTTGGTTGGGGTCCTTTCCCACCTGTGCGCGCCATCTGAGTCGTGGTCTTCCTCTACTACGCCGCACTGTGGCGCCTTTTTGCAAAAGTGCTTGCAAAATTCAATTTTCGCGTGTGCTTAAAATCCAAAACTAATTTTTTTAATGGATTAGGTATAAGTGGAAGCTTCAAAAGCCGAAAGAAATTTTAAAATCGGTCGAAGGGTTCGGATGATATAGGTAGTCAAAGTTGTCTGATTTTCAAAATCAAAGAAAAAATATTTGTTTTATGAAAAGTTTCAGAGTTTCGGTGTTAAAATCTAAAAACCTTCTTCAAAAATTACATTTGTTTTTATTTGATCTTATAAAAAGGAATATTTTTATTACAATTCTGATCCATTTTTTTTTTTTTTTTTATTGAAAAATTTTAAGATTTTCGAAAAGCTGTTTTTGGCTCAATTTTGGGAATTTGAGTTGGGTTATAAAAAAACCTTCGAGAGGCTTCGGTCTAGACTCAACGGAAATTTAATCTTTTACTATTTCTGAAGCATTTACTAAGAAAATCAGCTGCCCATTTTTGCCCGTTTGCGGTTTAGAGAGATTTTATTAAAAAATGTAATTTTTTTTTTCATTTCTGGCTTTTTTTTTATTATATGCTTAAAAATGCAACTGGTCATAAAAACATTATTTTTACATGTAAAAATGTATTTATTTTTTGACTACCTCTATTTTAAAGGATTAGGACATGGGTATGGCTTAGGTAATATTTTTTTATGATCAGGTAGTTTTCATGATTTGTAAAAAACTATTCATTTTTATGACAGATCAAGTACCTGTTGTGTAATCCTTTTTATTTAATGCAATAAGAATGTTAGGTACAAATACATACTATCATGACAAAAGAAGTAGGTATATAATATATAAAAAAAATAGTTTAAATGATTACTTATAAAGCAAACACGTAATTGATAAGTCATAGACACTACGAGTATTTGTATTTTAACAAACAATTTAGTTTAAAAAAACTTAAAAATGGAAATTTCCTACAGTGATCTAAAATAAATATAACCTTTTAGTTGAAAATTGGTCACTTGAAGGAATAGATAATTTCGATAAAAAATTTTCATCATTTTATGTAAAGGTTAAGTCAAAATGGAATGCAGCCAATAGAACGAAAGTCAATTTTTTAAAGAAAAATGATTGTTGGTTACCAAATCTTCTTTGCATTGATTTTGAAAGGACAGATGAAACGGATAATTTACCAAGTACATCAAAAAACTCTAGAGGAAGGCCAAGGAAATCTATTATTATACCAAGAAACAGAAATTGATTGATGCTACTGAAGACATCACCACTGAAAATCTTTTTTTTATTTATTTTTACTTATGAATTTATTTACTCTCCACTGTTATTCATAAAATATATTATTGAATTTGTTATGTTGATGTGCCTTTAAATAATAAAAAAAACTTTTTCCAACACAAACAAAATTTAAATGGTTTTTGTTTTTTACTCTACTGTTTCACTTGAACTAGTTTTAAAATATTCTGCAATTGCTGCAAACATTAACATTTTTATTTTAAAGTAAAATACTACTTTTACCTTTTTGGATACAAATTTTTTTTTAATATGAAATTCTGGAACACCCTGTAAAGAATTTTTCTTAAATTTTATTATTTTATAGCATTTTACATACTTTCTCTATACCTTGACTTAAAATGTACCACTGAAGTAGTATATTTTTACTCTAAAGTGCAGCAAAATAATAAAAAAAAGGCTTTTTATACACTAGCAGAAATATTTAAAAAAATTATTGTTTGTTTAATTTATGCATCACTGTGACTTTGTTTGACTTTGAGACACCCTGTTTTTACTTCAGTTATTTGCTTTTGACAAGTTTTGAGGTAAAATATTAAGTTAATTTTCTATGAGAAGAAAGTCGTATTTCAGCTGAAGATTCTGAAACACCCTGTAAATATTTTTTCTTAAAATTCACAAACTTTATAGCCTTGGAAATTTTCTTTAAGTAGAAAAAAAAATTATCACGATATCTTTATTCACTTAAGAGCTATGATCTTTGCAACCAAAAAAGTCAATTGGCATTGGATTCGAAGACTTGGGTCGGAACGTTGGGGTCCATTCGCTCTTCATGACCCAGGTCCAATCTAAGTCGTTGGACCTTGACTCGTTTGACATAGGTCAGTCTCGCTATGTACAGCCGGTACAGTTCCTGCGACTGTAACTTCTTCTCCATTCATCTATGCAGACGGGACCAAAAATCACGCGGAGAACTTTCCTCTCGGAACATCCTAGAGCGTTCTCATCCACTTTTGACAAGGTCCATGCCTCTGCGCCATATAAAAGGACCGGGATGATAAATGTCTTGTAAAGGGACACTTTAGTTGCTCGAGAGAGGACTTTGCTACTCAATTGCCTTCATAGTCTAAAGAAGCAGCGATTGGCAAGAGTTATTCTTTGTTTGTCTGAGTTAATAGCGGTGCCCAGGTAGACAAAGTCCAATACGTAGGTGTTGAGTGACTTTTCTTGATGAAATCATAAACTTGGTCTTGCCCTCATTGACCGCTAAGCCTATCTTCTTCGCTTCCGCTTCAATGCTCACAAACGCTACACTGACATCACGCTGCATTCTTCCAATTATGTCATTATTGTCGGCATATCCGAGTAGTTGGACGGTTCTTTAAAAGATTGTGCCTCTTGTGTTGACGCTTGAGTTTCACACTATTCTTTTAAGAATAATGTTGAAGAAGTCGCATGATAGTGCATCGCCTTGTCTAGAATCTTTTCTGACATTAAATGTGTCGGTGAGATATTTTCCGACCCTGATGGAGCAGCGTGAGTTCTCTATCGTCATCCCGAACAAACGGACAAGTTAGCCAGTGATGTCAAAAATAGACACTGCTCTATATAGTTCATCTCTGTAGATGCTGTCATACGCGGCTTTAAAATCGATGAAAACATGGTAGGTATCGATTTTAAGCTCCTGGGTTTTTTCCAAGATCTGCCGTAAAGTGAATATTTGATCGACGATGGTGGACTTTCGTTATCTGAAGCCACACTCATATGGACCCATCAGGATGTTGACGAACGACTTCCCCGACGATCACATAATACGGCAGAAAAGATCTTGTATAACTATCCCATTTTATTATTTTGCACATACAGGGTCTTTCATTAAGCACTTCCTATCTTTATATTTAAATAAAACAAATTGTTTGTGAGATATCATGCCATTATGTATGGAATATAACATCTTTCAAATGTTCGACGCGGTTTCTCTGGGTGGGGCGCATCCAAAATGTCCAATTTTCCATGACTATCTGTCCCATAAATCAGACTTAATTTGACCAATGGCATGGATTATGTTGGCTTTGGGGTTTTTGGCTTGTTCGCATGGACCTGCGACTTCAAAAACCCCAAAAAACAAGTCTAACAGGTCAAATCACACGATCTAGGTGACCAGTTCACATCACCTCCAAATGAGATGACCATACCCTCGAATTTCCAATGTGGCGTGAACTGTTTGGAACTCAGCGCCAACTTTGGTGTTCACATCATCCAAACCAGGCTAAACGATGTTGGTAATCATCGACCTATAGCTAGCTGTTGAAGATGATGGGCCGGAAAACGTCGTTCTCAAAGAAATATGGACCGATGACCCCACCATCCCAAAATCCACACCAAACAGTGATTTTTTCGGAATGCATTGAACGCTCTTGGATCTCATGTGGATTAGTATCGTCCCACATTCCACAATTTTGTTTGTTGAGGTACCCATATTCATCCAGAAATGGGGCTCATCGCTGAAGATGATTTTTTCGACGAAAATTAGGGTCAGTTTCTAACTGCTCCAGAGCCCATTCAGCGAACACATTCGTTGTTTATGGTCGTTTACCTTCACCTTCTGGGTCATTTGAATTTTGTACGGGTGTAAACCTAAGGCACGACGAAAAATTCGTCAAGTTGTGGTCTGCGAAAGGCCGAGTTCTTGTAAACGACGCGAAATCAACTGCCTCGGGTTCTCCTGCACACTCTTACGAACAGCGGCGATGATTTTGGCAGATCTATGCGTTTCGTCGACGTACGGGTGTTGGATGATTGTTACACGTTTACTGAACTAGGTGGACTCAAATGTATCCACTACACTGCGAATAGTCCTCTGGGTAAGACGATTATGGCAACCGTAGAATGGCAGAAATACACGGAACGTTGCCCGAACAGAAATGCCATTTTAATAAAAAAAAAATGTATCGTTTGAACGTGTTGTTGAACGTTATATAAGTACATCCATGGTGATTTGGCAAAACATACTGAATATAAATGACAGCCAATTTGACAGATGTAGCTTCAACGATATGACTATCAACTGTCAAAGTTCCCTATTGATAGACCCTTTGTAACGAATTCTTTAAAAATGAAAGGTGAAGTGAACATTTCATGGAAAATTCTTATTCAATTTCACTGGTCATTATCATCATAGGCCTTATGTTTCACATTTGATTCAAGTAAAAACCTTTAAATAAATCTTCTTACATAATTTATTTAGGTAAATTGAGTTTTTTTTTCGCATTTCCCTAAAGTACATTTACCCAGCCTATGACATCCTAATTAACTGCCCATAAAACAAAAACCCCACCATAAAAAGTAATCATCATAAATCCGAGAGAAAAAAAAAAAGGGTATATATCCCCCGAACCGAAGTAAAATTCATAATCTAATTGCATAGCAAATGAGATACGAAATAACAGAGATCTGATAACATAAATAGCAGCACATCATTATCATGGTTTTGCTGATATTATTTCTAAACCAATACCCATTTACATTTTCGTTTTCTAAATCGATATCGAGGCTTAACAGATCCATCTCGACTCGATGTTTTCCTTCCACCATGCGGGTTTATTTAATCCCCTCGAACTACCTATATATATATAGATAAATATATAGAACTGTACCTAAATATAAATATATATATACACTCTAGGTAGGTATCTTTACATGGAGGAACTTTGGGTTTTTGTGAAAGAAGCTCCAAAAGAGGATATGTATATATATAGATTTGTATATGAATAATTCAGCGGAGATGCGTGATGCCACATGCGAATGGATATTCTGAATTTCTCATCCTTGGTGATGTTGTTGTTGTTGCTGCTATACGGTTAATGGAATAATATTCGTTTTCCTCTTTTTGTGGTCCTTTCTCTATATATATACGCTAAAGATTATGGAGGAACACGAACCTCACAAAAAGGATTCCAACATCGAATTTCGTGGATGTTATCATTATTTCTGCGTTTTACCCCAGCAAACGACCTCGCACCACTTCACTTGTTCCCTCACATATAGAACATGCATAGTTTATTTGTAAATCATAACAATTGCCCTGAGTTGTGAGAATTCTGCGACGAGGAGAGAACTTGATATGTTTTATACATATATAGGTAGGTTTAGGTAAAGGTACTTCAGTATAAGGTTGTTAGATTCGTTTCCACCGCCACGATCCCTTAGAAATTGGTAACCATAGCCAAGCCATGTTAGTGAGAATAAAACGGTATTCATCTGGATTTGTGAATCGAAATGTTTTGTGCGATATATCTATAGATGTGGCGCGTGGTATGCGGAGACGCTATATATTGAATTGATAGGTATAGGTTTACTCCATAGTGAAGTTCCAGGTATATGGGCGACATGTGTGCATTTTGTTCGTCGAACACGAATTAACTAATGGCCAATACGTCAACTAGAGCTTTCGAGTAGTAAAGGTACCTTACATATCTACAGCAATAATACGATTTCAAACAGTATCGACTGGGAAACGGTTAAGGAAATTTCTTAAATCACCTTTGTCGGTTCTTGCACTTTGGTTTATGATATAGCCAAAATGGAAGAACCCATTTCGGTCACATTTATATAGATAGTATTCACATCTGGTTATTTAATTTTATAGATGAGTATCTATCACGCAAAAGGTGCGAGATTGCGGTCCTGTGAAATCTGTATGGGTAAAGTGTATAAGTAGCAGGTCGGTTGGTGAAAAATTAAAGCAATTAATAGAGATTGAAAATGTGTGTGCACATGAGATATTAATATTGATCATAATATAGCACTTTAATGTTTATGTGAAAAATTTATTTAAGAAGTAAGACAAATGGTGAAGTGTGTTTCAATCATTCAAAGAAACAATACTTACAATTAATAGTTGTTTATTATTCTGGAGCTATTTATAAGATATAAAGACGTTTGGGATATGAGACTGTTCAGTCTTCATTTTGCATGTTTGGACTTTAATTCTAAAGGGTCTTCCAATAAGGACTTCCGAACTTGGACAGTTGGTAGCGGACATATTGTTGAAGCGACGTAGGTATGTCAAATTGGCTGTCATTTTCAGTCTATTTTGCCAAATCACCATGTGTGGAAATATAGCGTTCAACAATGATAAAATTGTTTTTTTCAAAATTGGTGTTCTTTTCTGGCAACGTTCCGCAATCTTCGACAATTTTACGGTGGAGATAATCGTTCTACCGAGAAGATATATTCGCAGTGTGGTGAATCAATTTGAGTCCACTGATTCAGTTAAGGAACAACTAACATCCGTATGTACGTCAAAGAAACGTAAGATCTGCCCAAAACATTGCCGTCGACTGTGAGAGTGTGCAGGAGAATCCAAAGCAGTCGATTTTGCGTCGCTCACAAGAACTCGGCCTTTCGCAGACCACAACTTGACGAATTTTGCATCTTGGGCCTGCACCCGAACAAAATTCAATTGACCCAGGAGCTGAAGGGAAACGACCATAGACAACGACCTGTGTTATCTGAATGGGCTCTGGATCAGTTGGAAACTGACCGTAATTTTCATCGAAAACCCATCTTAAGCGATGAGGCTCATTTCTGGATGAATGGGGTACGTCAACTAGCAAAATTATCGAATTCGGGACGATACCAATCCACATGAGATCCAAGGTGTGGATTTTGGGCTGACAACGACATCGGTGCATATTTCGTTGAGGACGACGTTAGCCAGGCCATCACCGTCAATGGCGAGCGCTATAGGTCAATGATTAACAACTTCTTTTGATCTGAATTAGATGAAATGGAAGCCGATAATATGTGGTTTAAACACAACTCAAAAGAGACTGGAAATTCTTCACCAGCCATTTGAGGACATGGTCATCTGAAGTGTGGAGGTGATGTGCACTGGCCACCGAGATCGTGCGATTTGACCCCGTTTGACTTTTTTTTATGGGGTTTTCTGAAATCGCAGTTCTATGAGAATAACACACAAACAACAGCGGCATTCAAAGCAAACATAGTCATCGGCAAAAATTGGACATTTCGGATGGACGTCACCCAGAGAAGCTGGCGGCAGACATTTGAACGATTTTATATTCCACACAAAATGGAATCGATAGGCATTTCAAATGAATACAAAATTTTGATGATATCTCACACACACTATGTTTTATTTAAATTTAAAGATAGAAAGCCCTTAATTTAAGTCCCTTTAGTTGGCGGAAAATCACCCATATCTCTTTATCGAAGCGACAAATTATGTTTCAATTTTACAAATTGGTACTTTTAGTAGATAGCTCTAATAAAATTGAATTTCTAAATATTTAAGAAAAAAATGTTTTTTAATCACAAAAAAAAAGAATAAGAAATCTAGAAGCTAACCTATGACGTATTCAACACACAAATTGCAACTCCGGTTCTGCGAAAATCCGATTGCACTTTAATCTAAAACAATGTACATGAAAAATAATTTTTCAAAACTATAAAGTTTATTTCTACCAAACTCTGATCTACTTAAAAAGAAAAGAATAATGAAAACAAAACAACAAAAAAAATATTAAAAAATAAAAAGTTAAACATGAAATTATTTAATAGTGTGTCTCTCTTTATATTCCATTTGCAAGTAACATATAAGTGAACATCTGTAATCCTAACCACTCATCTGGCAATGTTGCCTTTTAAGGGATAAATGTTCAACCAGAATTTAATTGCAATCTCTTACCCTCTATACACGCCATAATATCTTGTTGCAGTTGACATATCACACAAGTGAACTTCCTATACCACCCCTCCCTATACCGTCACCATTTATACGAAATTGTAGGGAATGTAGCATAGGTATAGCGAATATAGTATATAGTCGGACTTTTTACTAACAGTATTACCAGAGGATTCTAAATCTGAGGCAAAATATATAGCAACGGTGCCAACAATGTAGACCACTCCCTAAACTCGTAAAAGTACTTCCAATGGATATCAAACAAGGTTTTCGCATTTTTGGTCTCTGGGTCTCTAACCATAGTTTTTTTTTGTGTTATATAATTCGTCGTTTTTACGTTCCCACTGTTGGATTTTCATTTAAATTTAAAAGTTTCAAGCTCTTTCGATGCGATTAAGGCAAACTCTGATAGTTGTTGGGAATTTATTATGTAGGTAGGTATATACGGATTGAAAACGGTTGGCGTGCTATAGAGCTGTTCAAGAGCAGCGAAAAAAAGTTCACCTCGAAGAGGTAAAGAGATTTGCGGTAACAAATATTTGAAGCCAAATATATACACGCCACCCACTATTGACAGCAAGCCAACGGACCAGAAGTAACCACTGTTGCCATTTCCTATATATACTCAATTAAACCGCTATATATCTACGCATGCCATTTTTATTTCTAACGAAAAGCCACAATGAATTTCCGGCCATATATACCTACCTACATATATGAACATATATAGTATAATTGCATGATAACAATGCCAATGCACCCACGATTCACAAATGGAAAGTTTTTTTATACGAATTTTTTGCCAACCACTCTAGAAGGCGAGGCGAGACCCAAAAAAAAAAAAAAACAGAGGATACCCTATCACGTGTTCACAGTTCCAGGATTTAACTAACGCCAAAGCCAACAATACCGCATTTATACAAAACCACAACAGCAGCGTTACGCTTACGAACAATAAAATGAAATAAATTTGTAACCCGTTATCCCTGGTGCGATGATGGTGTGAACTATTATCGAACAATAAAAACAGCATCTGAACCGATTTGGCAAACACATTTGTATTGACTGGAAATTGTGAAACGGGAATATTCCTATATCCTACCCACCTAACCTATACATATACTTTTGTTGGGGTTTTTTTTTTTTTTTTGGAGAGAAAATAAAACGCTTGAGTTGAAACAGTGTTACAGTTATAGATGCAGTATATATAGCAAGCAAAGCGTAACCAGTGTAACATTTAATTTTTGGCTTTTATTATTTGACAGTCGAGCTATTGTTCAAGGATTTCGTGAGATATTTTAAAGAGGAATGGTTGTAGCAGTTGCAGAAAGGAGCGCACACAGCACACAGGGTGCTTGGTATGCGGATTCAAAAGGGATTTCGATGGAAGATTTACAGCAAAACACTTTGACAGCGGGGTAAAAATTCTTGTTATATAATATATACGAAATGACATTAACAACGAAGCAAAAGCTTTTAAGCTGAGAATTGATATTGAAATGATAAGAAACAAACAGAAGATAAGTGAGTATATGTAAACTTAGTCTATGAGTTGAGGAGTTTGGTTTAATTTATATAAATTCTTCAATGCAAATGACAGAAGTTGTCAATTAGTTGAACTGCGGAACCTTTTTATATAAAGTCATGATTTTTATTTTTGTCAAAACAGTAGAATCTCAGAAAGATGAACGGTTCTAAAAGATGAACAGCTCGAAAAGATGAATACTTAACATAATTTTTTACTTCTTCTTTGCTTTTTGTTCCCCATGAACAATACTTTTGAGCTTGTTTTAATTTGTTATGTAAATAATTTTTAATGTTAACTATATCTTCTTCCTCAAAGATACGTTGATGCTCGAAAAGATTAACAATTTGAAAAGCTGAACGGGCCTTGTTTTTATATCTGTTCATCTTTTCGAGATTCTACTGTACATACATTATAGTCCTAACTATGGGTTACATATATAGGTTGAACAGATCTATCCTCAATGAAAAGAGGACATCCGAAAAAATATTTTCTTCCAAGAACTATTGTACCTATACCATTTTACCTTTGATTGTAAAAGGTGTCCCAAAATTCACGCAAGGTGTTGCCAATAAAAAAAAGACAGCTTGACAGTTGAAAATGGACCGCTACACGAAAGAACAACGTGTTATCATTATTAAGCAGAAGTTTCAAAAAATAATTAGATACGTTTGTCGGTTATTTTTCGAAAAAAATCATTTTTAGCTTATTTTCGTCTTAATGGCTTTGTTTAAAGTTCATTTGGCGTTCAGAAAATACACAAGATGATTGTTGAGAAACAAATGCATCCACAACGTTTCAATATTTGATGCGGATTTTGAAAATTGAGCTCTGTATTAACTAGATTAGAGATTTAGATTTAGATTAGATTAGATTTTTATTGAATTATAATCTGAATTTACTAGTAGATACATATTTACATATTATACAAAAATCGTTATGACATGGCATTTGCCGTCTGCCAGATTGACAACTATAATTTATACTTAAATTCATTACAGAGTTAACACAGTTTTATATTATTTAAAAAGAAAGGAATTTCAACACATATACATTGAAAAATTCAAACGAGAATTTTGTGCGTTTGTTTAATCAAAAATGTTCGTTAATTACTCTTGCTCTATACCTAAGCGCAATCTTACAATATTCATACAGTCTTACTACGTCCATATCATTCAATTCCGTTAAAACTTGTTCTTCTGATAAAAAATCACTCCCAAGAACGCTTCTTCTGGTTTCTCTAAGAGTTGGACGTCTTATCTTTCCCTCAAGTTGCAAATACTGCATTCCAGTGGAAGATCCGGTCTGTGTGGCATGAAGTTCAAATTGAGAAGCTCGCTGCGTAGTCTGACCATTGTAGCGATCACGTTAATCTTATTTGCATCTCGAAAGTAGTTTTTTTCTGCCAGATTGTGGTTAAGCCTGCTGTAAGTTGTTCTATACAGGGAACTGGAGGCTTCAGCTATATATTCAGCTCTACATTTCTCATCAGTCTTTGAAATTACATTAAAATTTAAATTGCATCCTTCAGCGAGTCCTGTCCACTCTCTGTACCAGCTGCTTTGATCATGTATGGCTTTGATAGCTACCTTCCTTACCATTCTGGATTCAGGTAATTTGAAGATGTTCAGAAGAAAATCAGCTTGCAATTTCAAGGTCTTTATGAAAAGAGGTGACAAACCGGTTTCAAGCATTACAACATAATTAGGCGTGTTACTTGGTAGGCGGAATATCCGTTTAATGTAATATTATGTTAAGAGCTTTTCCATCTTGTGGAACTTCTTACACCCCCATACTTGAGAGCTATATAAAAGGATACTCTCTGACACGGCTTCAAATACTCTGTGCTTACTGCTATGTGCAATGTTACCGTTCATGAAGCATCTTTTCCATGCTGTTTTCGCTTTTTCCAATTTTTCGGTTAAATGCTTCTCCATGCTCAGATTTCTCGTAAAAATTACACCTAAGTACTTATATTCGCTGACACATTCTAAAGCTTCTCCGTTAAATGTCCATTTCTCGTTCGAGGCATTTCTACCACCACCATTTTTAAAGATCATCACCTTTGACTTTTCCGTATTAACAATTAAGTTCCATAAGCAACAATACTGGTATAATCTGTTTATCATGAGCTGTAACGCTTCCGGAGAATATGCGAACATGACTATATCATCTGCAAATAATAAGGCCTTAATGTGTACTCCTGCGAAATCGACGCCACCGGGAAGGTAATCAATGAGATCGTTGATAAAGAGCGAAAACAAGGTGGGGCTCAATGTGCAACCCTGCCTTACTCCCGATGAGGTTGCGAACCAATCTGACAGCTCCGCACCGTTCCACACTGCCGCTTGAGTTCCTCTATAGAGATTTTCAAGCACACGTCCAAATTTCAGTGATAGACCCACGTTGTATAATTTATAGAATAAAGCGCCTCTATTTATTGTGTCGAAGGCCGCTTTGAAGTCGATGAAAAATACATACAACTTTCTCTTTTGTGCGCTGAAGTTCTCGGCGAGACTCTGTAGAATAAAAATATTGTCGTTTGTAGAGTAGCCTGATCTAAAGCCAGCTTGGAACTCTTTCAGTATGTTCTGTGAGTTAATCCACATATTAAGTCTATATTAACTATATTCAATCATATTTATGTGGAACGATCATGAAAAATGTAAACAAAAGAGAAGGTACATGTTCCAGAAAAGCCGAGGAGGTCACTTTTCCATGTATTCTATTCCAGAAGCATAACCCTAAATTGCATGTTTAATGAATCAATACAAAATAGAAAAGCCCATATGAAGGTTTAATAAAACAAATTCTATATACTATACTACTGAAATACATCAGCCAAGTAGAAGACTTAGCACTATTTTAATGGACTTTGTTGAATTATTGATTCAAAATAGCTTTTAACGGCCTTTAAGTCCTACAAAAATTGGCGTTTCGTCCCGGCGATCTCACTTGGACTCATCAGTTGATTATAGTGAAAAGCCCATATTGTTTTCTATCAAATATGTTATTTCTTGCGTGAATTTTTGGGACACCTTTTATTGGATCTTACTTTAATTAAAATGTCGGTTCTCTTAAAAATTTTGTTAAACTCAAAACAAGACATACTTTGTTTTGATTTAGGAAGAAGTGAATTCAAAGTTAAATTTTTAGTTTTGAAAATACTTTTAAGACTGTGTTCATAGGAAAATAATTTTTGTTGTTCTGTTTCACCAAAAACTTGTTTTCCAACAACATGGTAGATCGTACAGAAATTAGTTCACACAAAAATTTTAATCAAAATCGTAGGAGCCGTTTTTGAGAAAAACCACATTTTCAATATCGGTTTTTAAATATTTGTATGGGAGATACCGTTATTTTTGGTTATAAGAATAATTTTTATTTAAAATCTGCTTGATAATGTTAAAAAACCCCCGGAGTTACATATATGTACATACTGATGATGACCAAGCCAACACCAAACTATACGAACATACTTATTCAAAAACACTTTGTAATAGTTGTTTTTATATCACTTTAGTAAATTCATTTGTGTTTGTTTTCATGTGATCATTTAGAATTATTTTTTAAAATTAAGTCACTTCTAGTTTTTCTTTTAAACTGAAAAGAAGTAAAAATAAAAAATATGTACATGTAAAGAAATCTCCATTGTTCTTTTTTATTCCAAAACATAAAATCGTTAATTTGGAATTTAATTATAAATCTCCCTAACATAACTCCGGGTGCCAAGTTGACCGAGTCGTTTTCGAACTATTAAGTTCTCAACAAAAAAATTATGAAACTTTTTAAAAAATTTTTTTGTATAGATACCTACACAACTTTTAAAACTTTTTCAAGAATTCTCCATGAAAAAAATTGATCATTATCAGTTAAAGTTTTTTTGAGAAAATCGAAAATCCAAAAAATGGTTCTATGGGAGGTAAAATTTTAAACAATTTTTTGGAAATTAAATTATTCTATTTTTTTATAAAATGGTTACATTTTAGCAAAAAAAATTACAGAATTTTTTTTTTAAGTTGTGGGCACGTTTTCGAGAAAAGTAAGATTTTCATTTTTTGCTACAAAAATTTGTACGGGAGGTGCCGTTATTTTTGGTCTTAAAAAAATTATGAAAAAAACGGGTGGGCAGAATACCCAAAAAAAGCTAGGTACTAACTTTGAAGAAAATTTACCGACCCGTTTAGGCTGCAGTTGAAAAAACAGACAGACAGACAGAATCCCGAGACCCACTTTTTCAACTTCGCTATCATCGTAATGTCAACTTTGATCAAAATCCCAAGTTCGATTTTTTTTACGAATCCATAACTTGCCATATAGTACCTAATCACAAAGTAAAAATGTGATAACTCTAAAACCGATAGGATTTAGTATATTAAAATATGTATTAAAGGTTATAAAATTCTTCACAAAATAATTTAAAAAAAATGCATTTTGACGAACTCTCCAAAATACGATATTATTTTTTGTACATCATGGTTATAGTCTTTTTTTTTTAAATATTGTTTGAACAAGTTTAGGCAAGAAATGAACTTTGGGGCAGGTTCTTGGTCATTGAAATGCACTTTCGGTTTAACATAATTTGATGTCAACACAGAGCCGGATTAAGACATGTAGAGGCCCCAAGACAATGCTAGTCTTGGGCCCCCTCCTATCCAAAAAAAATTTGATTTTTCTAAAATGAAAATTCATGAAAAAAATTTTCAATTCGAAATTAAAATTTTAAGAACAAAAAAAACCAATGGGAACATTTCTAAGTTTTAACCTTTTATTTTTTATTTTTTATTTTTTTTATAATTTTTTCCTTCTGTAATATTTTTCCGATTCGAACATATCAATTATATCAATTTTTCTTTAAATTTATTTATTTTCTAAGTCAGTGACCTTATTTTCTTTTTATTCTTCCTTTCATTCTTATCTTATTTGTTATTTCATTTTTTCTAAAAGTAAATGCAATTTTCAATTCAACAATTGCGATTTTAAATTTAAAAATTGTTGTAATCAAATTGTCAATCATGGTTTTCAATGATATACAATCAAAGTTTAGAATCGGGTTAGGGTTCTAATATTGTATGTATAAAAATTCGGTTTCCAAAATTCGGATACCTACGTCCTACCTATCCAGAGCTAAACAGCTGATGACAGCTGATTCAACAGCAGCTTGAAATTACCTATATGACCATTTATGACTATCTAGCTATCTAAATAAGCTAAGCGAACTCAACAAATTTGGTGAATTAAATCTTAACAGGTATTTCACACACACCAGTTGCCACACTATGAAAAAAGCATTTTTAAAGGCACTATTTCAATTTCTATAGCAAAACCTCGACTTTGTCGAAATTCGATTTCGATAAATATTTGACAGCTGAAAGTTAAGCCCAATCCTACACTGAAAAACTGCTTTTTAGTTAATTCGGGTTCAATTTACAAAAAAAAATTACAGACTTCACTCATGGAGTACCTAACTATAGGGACATTGAAAATGACTTCTTTTTGCCTTCTGAAATCGTAATTTCTGAAGTCAAATAGAACGCAGGTATCATTCGGCATTCTAGGATTGAGACTCCCTCAAAAAGAATTTGAAATTTTGTTACTAAAGTAACTCATTTGGCTTTTGAAAACGTAGAATAAAATATAAATTATTAAAATATTCTTGAACAAATTGAATTTTGCCCGTTTCGAATTGTTTTACTTTCATTTTGTTTGGTTTTATATATAAAAACGCACCTGGTAATTTTTACACTATATAGCTTTGCAAAGTTTCTAAGCCCTGCGTCGTGTCTCTTGTGTTCGGACTATAATGTCAAAACAAAAAAATCCCATTTCAACGCGACGAAGGTATTCAAATGGCCGTGGACGCATGTAGTTCAAACACGCTTCAACTCTGAATAGTAACGAGAAATTGCTCAATGGTTCTGTTAGTTTACAATAACGAAATTGAGTCACAATGATTGTCAAATTCAATTTAGTATTAAAAAAAAATTTAAGAAGCAATTTAAATACATCTATCAACAAAATTATCTCAGGAGCCGCGGGGTCCTTAGGCGGTCCTGGGCCCCTAGGCAGTTGCCTTTCTTGCCTGAGGGTTAATCCGCATATGTGTTAACACCAAGTCCCAGATCCCTTGCAGTTTTTCAATCGGGCGAACTACTACCGAAGATTGAGTAACACTCCGAAACGCGTCGCTAATATCATATAAATTAATGTTGTGAAATTAAGTTTTTTTTTAAATAATAAAATCAAAATAAAAAATAAAAAACAAAATAAAAAATTGTTTTTTTTTTTAATTTATTTATTAAGATTAATCATCTATTGAAATAACACAACTTGGAGACAAACCACAAACAACATATATTTCAATCTATAAGCTTCATAATTTCGCCCAGTCCCGCGTTGAATTTCGAGAAAGGTGATTTTTTGAATCACCCTAATGTGCATGTATTTTAAGTCTTAAACTTAAATATATGGGACAGCTAATTCCAACATTCTGTGAAACAGTTTACATATACCTACATACATACTACGATTCGATCCTTTCCGTCAATTTGATGTACCATAAAATACAAATTATAACCTTTTAAAGGCTCAAGCATGCATGTAAATAATTCACACCTGTCAAATTTTCAGTTATGCAAACATAAATAAAAATGAATTCAAGGTCTTCCACAAACTTCATTTATCCTTGGCCGTATAGACATTTTGCAATTATTTTTCTGCACTATTTTGTCGAACAAATTTGATTCTTCAATATTTACAAACAATTCACGTTAAACACACTTCGTTGAGTTTAAATTAAATACCAAACAAAATAAATGGAGGCAAAAAGTAAACGATTCAACTTTTTTTCAATTTTTTACATATACAAACATATGTCTATCTATATATATTTTCTGAATTTCATTTGTTCATTCGTAACAATCGTTAACGACATGGACACTAAAATCATTGATAAAGATGTATATAAATCGTTATAACTGTCCAACTGTCTTTATACCAAATATTTTTTGACGTTCTTACATCTAGGTATAGGTCAATTTGTTATGGGGAAAGCACAGAATTTTTTGCCAGTTCAACCGTTCATTCATTTTTTGCCTGAATTACAAAACAAACAAAAAAAATACGAAAAATAATTTTATTTATAATTAATTCGAAGTGACCCTTAACATAATATGTGCGTGTGTGTGTGTGCTTTTTTTATGAGACAAATTAAATAAAAAGCTATCCCCCAGGCTAAATAAATTCTGTAAACAAAAATTAAAAAACAAAAAAAAAAATAAAAGAAACATTTTCTGACTAAACGGAAAAAATGTCTTCTCATTCCATAAAAGGTGGCCAAACGAACTGACAATGACAAACAACGTTTGATATCAATTGAAATGGCAAGCACGTATTGCTCGGTGGCCCACCGACCGTCTCTTCCCATTTGATCCAACCAATTCCATGCCAGCAAGCAGCAAAACAGCAGGAGCAGAGCATTGCAGGAAGAGAACCCTCCAAGGGGTTAGCAAATCTTTTAATGTAATATGTCCTTTCCCGTTGTCTCGTAATTTAGCCCCAGAGCGAAGATGTGCTCGTTCCTGTGTGTGCGGACAGTTGCTTCGTTTTTTTTTTGTCCATATCCTTGTCATGAAGGCAAACATACGTGGTGTACCGGTGAAAGCTCCACGTCAAGCGGAATGTCACTCAGTCTGCTTGGGCAGAGGTAGAATCACAGAAAATACCTATCTACCTTTATTTACAAAAAAAAAAAAACACAATCCCCCTAAAGCGTGACAAGCATATACATGTATACATATTTCGACTATACGTCCATATAGCACATCCATCAACGAGTCTATAAATATATGAGCTCCGGAGAGTTGGAAATTAGATTGAAATTGATACCTGTCCTGGCAGGGGTTGTCGTCATTGTCACCGCTTCTGTCGACGAGCGGTATACATATATTCATGGAAACATATACTAGTAGTAGATACTAGTATAGAAAATCGACGAATCCTCGAAAGATTCATGGCTTTCGTGAACTGTAAATAACTTAAGTGTGACGTGGCCAAAGCCAGTTCTCTTGCCAGAATGACTATAACCTACCTATATACGGAAGGAAGTATTATGGAGAGAATATGGGCGGGATGGGGATGGGGATGGTGATGCGGGATGACTATGATCAAATACTCGCATCTAAGCCACTAACTCCCCAAACCAATCAAGTAAACATTTGAAAGTTCCCATCGTTGCAAATCCTCGCATTTTTCTAACCTCATATACCTACTCTGTGTCCCGTGTGCCCTTTGCTGTTCTAATGCTTTATTAAAATTTATAGCCCCGCACTGCCTTCATGAATACGTAATGGACCAAGAATCGCGCGGGATATATATATCCTATACTTTGGTATAGGTATAGGCCGCGCACGACACCAACTATACTGCTATATGTATATGTATTTATGTACGTACATACATATAAAATGTAGGTATATTCTGCATGAAAATTATATAGAACAAGCGCGTGTGAGAAATAAACCTAATTTTCTTTCTCCCCCATCCACCCCAGCATCACATCGCACCACCAACTCCAATTCATTTTAATTTCAGCAATTTCCGGATTAGGTGCTATCTTTTATACTCTATGTACCTATTATTGAATGTGCCCGTCTTTATTTTCATTGGTGTAATTCATATCTTCGCTTAAGCTATGGAAAATAAGAAAATAATATATTTACCATCCAGTGTCCGATTTTGGCCCTAATAAA
Organism: Epistrophe grossulariae; assembly: GCA_929447395.1. Lineage (NCBI taxonomy): Eukaryota > Metazoa > Arthropoda > Insecta > Diptera > Syrphidae > Epistrophe > Epistrophe grossulariae. The sequence goes on from OV839568.1 coordinate 45,356,153, forward strand.
GATAGAAAACAAAGATAAAATACTGCAGGACCAAAGGGGTCGCAGACTATTGCTTGTTCGATAGTTTTCTGATTTTTTTTTTCTTGCAACGTACAACGACAAGTTATGAATTCTTAAAAAAATTGGAACTTGAGATTTTGATCAAACTTGACATTATGAAGCTATAGTGGCGTCTCGCAATTCTGGCCGACTGTCTGTCTGTTTGGCTACAGCCTAAAAGTACATGGTAGATTTTCTTAGAGTTTTTGGACATTGCATACTGAAATATTTCTAAAAATTGTTTTAGGACCGAAAATAACGGTAATTTTTACTTGCGATATATGATTTATATGTATGTACGTACATACTACATAGGTAGAAACTATATGGCATTAATGAATTCGTAAAAAATCGAACTCGAGATTTTGGGTTGTGTTTCGCAATTTTTGTCCATCTGTCTGTCACAAATTGTCTGTCCTGTCCTTTCGGCTGCAGCCTAAACAGGTTAGTCGATTTTCTTTAAACTTGGTTCATAGCGTTTTTTAGCATTCCCCCGAGTCGTTTTTTTCTAATTTTTAAGGACCAAAAATAACAGTAGCTGCTGTACAAATTTTATTAGCAGAAAATGAAAATCTTATTTTTCTCAAAAACGTGCACAAAACTTTTTTTTTTTAATTCAGTAATTTTATTTACAAAACGTTCCCATAGAACAATTTTTTCTAAAAAAAAAAACTTCCGAAAAAGGATTATAAATGGAACTTCCCATAAAATGAATTTTTTTTTATTTTCGATTTTCTCAAAAACGGTTCAACTTTCAATTTAAAAAAAGTTTTTTTTTTAGCATTCATAACTGGAAAAGTGCTCGGTCAATTTTTATTTAATTTGGCACCCCAACAGTTTGTTTTGAAGGTTTTTTTAATTATACAAATTCTATATACTATCTACTGAAATACATCATCCAAGTGGAAGACTAAAAAGCACTATTTTATTTGGAATTGTTGAATTATTGATTCAAAATAGCTTTTAACGGCCTTTAGTCCTTCAAAAATTTGGCGTTTCGTCCCGGCGATCTCACTTGGACTCATCAGTTGACTAGTGAGGGCCTTTGTCAATACGCAATTGGATATAGTAACAAAAAATTGCGTATTGAGAAAGGCCCTCACTAGTCAACTGATGAGTCCAAGTGAGATCGCTGGGACGAAACGCCACATTTTTATAGGACTAAAGGCCGTTAAAAAAAATTATTTTTATCGCCGAAAATAACGGTATGTTAATAACTATTTTTGGTACTTCTTTGAGCTCTAATTAAAAAATTTGTATTGAGTATCAAGGAAGAACATGGTTACTAGTATTAAGAGAATTTTTGACTAATTTCTAAAAGCTAAAGCAAAAGGAGGAATTTTATTACACATAAATTTTTGAATATTTAAAAAAAAAATTCAAAAATTTTTGAAAAAAAAATTAAAAATTTTTTAATTTTTAAAAATTCTTGAAAATTAAGAGAATTTTTATTACATATAAATTTTCAAAAATTTCTAAAAAATTTAAAAATTAATATTTAATATGTTATTAATTATTTTAAGTTATTTTATTAGAAATTAATAAATAATTTAAATTTTATAATGTTAAAAATTTTAATTTATAAATAATTAATTTAAATTTAAAATTTGATAGTTCAAGTTAAATTTTATTTTAATTAAAAACGTTAAAAGGGCTAAGTTTTTAATTAAAATAAAATTTTATATTAATATTAAGTTTAATTTACAATGATTATTATAAGGGGTAATAATTTTGTCAACTAGTTTTGTCAACAGTCACAAAAATGTGTATTATTTGCTGTAGCTTTCGAATAGTCTCACTGTTTTTATTTAGTAGAAATATAAACCAATTGATTAATTTTTTTAAAGAAAATAATTTGTGTTTATTTTCTGCGGTTAAAACAGTTTTTAGTGCCCTCCTTGTTTTGAATTACCTCGAAAAAGCTATCTTTTAATCGGAAACGATTCTTTAAAAATCTAACGAAATGTTGGCCCTGGCTACTTTGATATAGCTACGATGAAATTTACGTTTTTTGTGTGTATCCTTTCATTTCCATAAACCTTGCGTATTTGACAACTCCACATATTTTTAATGAGAGTAGGGTGGTAAGGATAATTGCTGTTTATTTAAGGTTTGTTTGCAACATTTTAATAAAAGCTATGTGAATTGGCTAAAAGCTATGTGACCTTTGCTCCAAAAAGACTTGGCAGTAGTCTTAAAATACACTGAAACTAAAGAAAGACTGTTTCCAATAAGGTATTGTATTATTTCGATGTCATTTTACAGTCAAACAAAATCTAAATCAACTGTTCCATAAAATGGTACTGCACTCCCATTCTATAATTCATCCCTCACGGCTATGATAGTGATCAAAACACAAATTTTCTTTTCTTAAATCATGGAACTAGTATTTATATCCATCCGGTCTGTTAGAGTTGAACTCTCTTCAACTAAAAATATCATTTTTTGCCAATATGGATACTGCCTTCAGCAGTACATGGCATTCGACATCTTGCTAAATAAATTGCTGTTATAGCTTACGCGAGTTAAGATTTCCAATTATATATTTAATAAAAATGCAATATATATTTGTATGTTAATGGGATTGGTGTAACAAATTTGTTTTATTTCCAATTTATTTTTAAATAAGAATTAATAACTATCTTTGATGAAAGTCAAAATGAATATGAATTTGTTTCTAATTTTAATTTACAAAATAATAAAAACAAAGTTCATATGCTACTCAATTTAATAATAACAAAAATGATTTTAAGCAAAGTATAAGGTTGAGAGGTGTTTCTGTAACTCGCGCATTGTTAAACGTGGTTTTATCATCAGCATTAAGTGCTTTAGGTGTTCGGTACTTTTGAGAACCTAACAAGGCCATTCGGATCATACTTAAACTATACTTAAACCCGTACCATTGTGCAACGTGTACAAAGTTTGCTACCTCGCGACTATACGCTCCCAGATTCGATTTCTGCAGAACAATGTTGGCGGAAAATATTGAAGTTTTTAGTTCCTATTACTAGATAATAATTCTGACACAATTTTTACAACAGTAATAGATTCCAGGATAACACAAAAGGGCACGATTGTGAGAAGTTAAGAGTAAAACAAGGAACGTAGCGTACCGAACGTAGATCATAGCGTACCATATTATGTAATGTAGATCTGTCTCACTTTTATTTACGGCAAACAGTTTCTGATTCTAGTGCCTCTGTTCATGTTGCGTACACCTAGGTAAAATCGATTTTTGAGAACAAAAAAGCACTATTCTAGTAAAAGTGATGAAGTGAACTGAGGTCCTTGTTGCAAATAAAAAACGAGTAATATTTTTTACGAATGAATATAAGTAGCAAGTGTTGTAACATTTTGAAAAATTGATGAATTGGGCGAATTTTTTGAATAACTTGTCGAAAGTAGTGCAATAAATTTTTTTTTAAATATGAATTGTCAAATGTTAGCTTAAAAAATTTTGTTGAACAAACTTTATTATTCTTTCGAAACTTATAATATTTATTTTATTTTTTTTATTTGTGATTGCGATTAATAGCATGTTGAAGGTTTGAATGAACAACAACACTTTAGTGAGAACTCCGAGTTCGAGTCCTACCTGGGCATAGAAAGTTTTTTCAATTAAAATTGAACAAAGACCAAGCACCACTTAAAGGAGTCTGATGATCGGCGTGGCAGTTGTGAAATAGCTATAACTCCAGCGGGAGCGTATCGGAATCCCGCTTTTTAAAATCCCGTTTTTCGAAAATCCCGAAAAAAAAGTTTTAAAATCCCGTCTACTAAAATACCGTTTTTTTAAAATCCCGTCTTCTAAAATCCCGCTTATTCATAATCCCAATGTATTAAAAACCCGCTTTTTAAAATCCCGCCAATCCCGTTTTTCGCAATTAATTATTAAACTTATTTAATTATGAACTCATTCCCATCATTTTAGGAACTAACTGCCAACTACCAAAATGATAAAAAGAAATTTTGCATACACCCAACCTCGCACCTACCCCAAATCCTATAGTGTGCCCAAGCAGGGGGGTTGCAGGGGGGCAGCATGCCCCCCCATACATACCTCACTGATTATTAAAATCGTTGGGACCTATTTCATAATGAAATAAGTCACAAATGAATTAACTCCCAAATTTATGAACTAAGTCCCAACGAAATTTTGGTGGGAGTTAAAACAAGTAGTTTTAATTGATAAAGCGGGATAATAAGAAACGGGATTATAAAAAACGGGATTATAAGAGACGGGATTATAAAAAGCGGGATCTTGAAAAAACGGGATTTTAAAAAACAGGATTATAAAAAGCGGGATTGTAAAACCGGGATTTTAAAAAACGGGATTATAAAAAGCGGGATATCGAACCCAACCCAACTCCAGCCTATAAAAACTTGGTGGTAGCTCACTAAAGTGTTGTTGTTCATTCAAACCTTCAATATTAATATGATGGTGCGAAAGCTTGGCAGCCTAACTGCAAGTGTGTTATCACACAAAAAAACCCCTGATTAATAGCATGGTTATTTAAGATTACTTAAAAAAAATCACCACAAAATTTGGAAATTTGTGCCCACAGCACCTAAAAATGTTGCCTAGGGTATCGATATTCACTATTTTTCTAAATATTGCTATTATTACTTAACCAAGCGAGATGGATTTTGTTCTTAATTTTTCCAGAACAGATATAATCTCATTGGAAGAGACGCATTCTTATTGCAAGACTTAGTTGAGGTGAGAGCCTTCGATGACTAGGCCATTTAACGCTTTTAACAGTGCTATAAAAATCATAGGAGTATTCTTCAAGATTATACTTTTAGCTCCCTTACTATAATCTAGTTAAGCTCTTGGAGTATTCTATGAGAGGAAAAATGTTACTTGGGTTGGGATCCCTCAATGGAAATTGACAGTTTTTAGTTTGACATACAGGCAACAAATTGTTTGTTGCCGTATATTGAATATTTCGACCCTAATGTCACAAAAAGGCCATAAAAACACATTTTACCGTTGGAAAAAATGTAATTTTAAAATTTTGAATTTTTTAGAGATCTCATTTTGTTTCTGAACTGCCGCCCGCCACATAATTTATATCACATTGATGTGAGCAGATTTTTGATCACATCTTTATCGTGTGATAATAGTTAGCGTAATCGCCACCGCGTGGCTTTATCGTAGCTTTAATTGATCTTAATTGATACAATCTCAGTTTTACTTTCCAACTTTGCAAAATACCATTTCAAATGGAAATTAAAAATTTATTTAAAATTGGTGAAACACTTACTTTTCAAAAATAGTCTGAAAAATTGAAAAGTATTTTCACTTTGTAAATTTTGTGAAACACTTCGCACTTTTACTTTGTATAGGAAATTATTTTTTTGCTAAGTTGCAAATTGAAAAGTGTTTGGTGAAATAGGCCCCAAATCGTGGATATTATTTTTTCTTAATTTTAATACCAATTTCTCAAATAATTAGAATAAATATTTAATTTTTAACCAAATAAGCACACATATGAAATTGTTTAAAAACCCAATACTTACACTTTACATCATTTCAAAAATAGAAATAAAAAATTCGATCTTATTCGGTATATGCATAACTAAACCCATGCATAACTAAAACCCATAACAGAGCCATCCAAATCGCAAATTCAAAGGGTATGAAAAGGTGGACAACTCAAATAATAATAACTGTCAGCGAAGTTTGTTATGCACAAATTGCTACCAACCAACATACAAATATAGTATACAGATATACAGTCTATAGAGCTACTATATTTCACCTGGTGCATGGCGTGGAGGTGTTTTTTTTTTTTTTTTTGTTAAATTTGTATCTATCCCACAAAAAAAATTGGCAAAGTTTTCGATTCAATTTGTTTTAAAGGATCTTTTGACATAGAATTGGTAGTGGTGGTGGTGGCGACGACGGGTATTTTTGTCGTCATAGCCAGTTGGCTTTGCAATCAGCCATGATGGCGACGGAATTTTTGTTCATCATCGTCAAAACTCCCACACACATTCAAAGGTACATATAATATGTACATTGTACAGTATACCTGGGGTTTAGGAATATCCAAGCGAAACATGTTGACTTCTTTTCGACCATTTCAGCTCACATATACAGCAGTAGAAAAGTTGAATTTGAACTTTGGTAAAAATGTATATTTTGTGTGTTCTTTTTTTTTGTATTTAATATTTCCAAGTGGAGTTGGCCGGATGGAAAAAATACGTATTTTTTTTTGTTGGTAAACTTATTGGGTTACCTTTTTTATTGGGTTACCTACCTGTTGGATGATAATCTTAAGAACTGTGAGTAGGTATTTCATATCATATTTTTTTAGTTGTTTGCTGCTTTCTTAGGATTTTTTTTTGTTTGTGTTGTTGAAAATATCCTGGTCCATTTTTTATATATGTTGAGAAGTGAGTCAAAAGGACTTTAGATGAAGATGTTGAGTTTTTTTTTTTGTGTATATTTGCTTTTAGTTTTTTATTTTTTATTAGGAGCTTTAAAAAATATATAAAATATCAGCTTTGTGAAGAAATAAGTGGTTTATCAGCATAAGAATGTCAGCTTTGAGAAGATTTATAATTTATAAAGTTATTGAGGATATAGTGGGTGAGTTGGGTGGTTAGGTATAGGTAGGATAAAGTTGAAGCAGCTGCTCTGATTACGAGTTTTTTCTTCGAACCTTTTTGCGAAAATTTTTCATTTTGGCGATAATAAAAAAAAAAAACGAGAAGAAGGTTGCGTATATACTTTAGGCTTTCATTTTATGATAAACATTTTAAGGACTTAGCCATGACGAAGTCTATATGGTGATGCAAAGATATAAATTAATTAGTGTATAGGTAGGTATATATATATTGTAAATTCCAAACCTAAAAGTGTCTGTAATTATAAAATATTACACCAAATAAATATCGTCGCCATCAATTTCGCTCATATTTTCAGACAAATAATTGCACTATAACCATTGCCCAATAACATTTAGCCATTGAGTGTGACGAAAGTTTTAGAAAAAATAAATCTTCATCGATGCATGGAACGAAAAGACAGGTCACTTTTGTGGATTTGACTATATGCGACCAAAAGTGTCTCGTGGATTGGCCTTAATTCAGAAAAGGCAAATTTTCCTTACTCACAAGCCCATTGCCCAAAAAATAAAAACCTTTCGCCAAATATGGTCAACTACTACACAAATTTTTAACTGGTTGATTTGTATAATATGAAAAAAAATTGGCTGTTTGTATAATCAAGTGTGATTTAAGAAGCATATCTTGGAAACTGAAAAGACATAAGCCAGCAGGGATTTTATTATAACATAACACAATGTACACTCATCACAGGGGCACGTGATGTCACCCGAAAAGTATTACCATTTGATATTTTCGTTCATCCTAAAGAAAGTTCACATTCACTCGTTGCCGTAAATATAATAAGATAAGGGACCCCACCCCACCCAGCGATACTCAGTTTCATATTGTATTCAGCAAGTAAAATAGTTTAATAGTATCACCAGGGACGTTATATAGTATCGCTGATCTACCAAAGTGAAAGCCTGCTGCGTTGAGTGCCGCCAGGGCCTAGTACCTGCTAAATAGCACCACCATAGGGACGTAGTGTTTCAAGTTATAAATTTATAGCGAGTGAAGACCAAGTTACTCGATACCAGAATTCTAAAGAAGCGATTTTCAGAAACCAGAAGACCCCATAGAGCCAAAATTTATGAAAAACAAGTTTCTCATTGACTAGGACGAGCAAATCTCTCGATCACAAGGAATACTGGAAGACGAAAGACAGTGCCAAAATTGAAATACCGTTTTGTTATAAAGATTATGAATACGTGTTTTAAATAAATATTTTAAAAATAAGATTTTAAAGAACTTTTAATATGAAGTTTCGTGTTTTTCTTTAGGCCGACCCTGGCGAGACAGGCTAGCAAAACTTCGGCAAAAAAGGAAAAACCACATAGCAGCAGAGTTTCGTAGCGTCATTGAATAATACTCTTATATGATCATATTTGTAGGAAATTTTGATTTCTACAAGTTTCGATATAAGTTTTTGCGAAAAATATGAACCATCGGCAAGAAAATAAAGTCAAAGGACTGATAAAAGTGATGAGGGGTGTAGTTGTGGAAATTTGTTTTCTTTTTTTCATCTACCACCATATCAACATAGAACTACCCTCATTTTTTAGCTTCTGGTGCTTATTGAAATATAAAACACATATACATAGGTACAAACAAATTGACGTACCCTTAGAAAATAAAATACAAATCTTTACAACGGTTTTTAAAAAATTCGTATTCATATTCACTAAAAACAAATTTAATTTTCAAGAAAAAATTAACAAAGCGTTTCAGAAAAATCGAACTTTCAAATAAAATAACGAAATTTTGAACAAAACATTTTTTGAATATGGAAATATGTATTAATAAAATTGGAATTTCGGTATAAGGGTGATTCTCTGCCAACTGTGATTCTTTGTGTCCGCAGGGCTTTATTTGTAGCTTAATGTAAAAATTTCTTATGAATTTCTGGTTTGAATTGTGGAAATAAGTTAGTACTACAATTTACATTACAGATTGTTTAAAAATTTGCTACCCTTTCCCCTTGACTTGAAAAAGTATACGCAAAATGTCAGTACCGTGGCATGTCCCATCCTTGTTTTTCCAATTAATTGTACAATTTTTTATTAAAATACATCATTGAATAAAAATGTTGTTCTCAGAAAAGTTTGTGTACAATGTAGCTTGATTATATTTTGAGAATATCAAATCAAAATATTTACTCTCGAATTAAATAATAATAATTGAATGTTGTCCACGGATTTCATTTTCTTTTTCAATTCAAAAGATTTCCAGCCGAACCGCCATTTTGTTTTTAGTTTTATGGCGTTTGTGTGGTGCCGTTTCAAAGAGGCACTTTTTTTTATTGTTTACAAAAGTCAATTTATTTTACTTACGTAATTTTGCTGTAAGAGTGAAGTGTTTTTATTCTAAAATCGTGTGTCACAAAATTACCTGTCAGTACCGTGGTAGTATTATCCAAGCGTGTTATGAAATTTGTTGGAGTGATTTTTAGAATATTGTATTTCTATTTAAGTCATGTAAGTTAATATTATAACGGATTTTATTTTTCTCAGACTCTGTGAGATATTAGGTTATATCAAAGCCTAAATGCCAGTACCGTGGGTGTCAGTACCGAGATTATTTATTTATGATGAACTTACATAAATTAAATGATTTCAAGCAATTTTGCTAAAAATCTTGTTATTTTTTTATTAAGAATGGTACCAGTACTTCGGACAAAACATATTAAAACAAATTTGTGCAATAAATGTTGAGTTACAACCTAGCATAAAAATAAAGACTCCAACCTTAAAGAACAAATTTGAAAAACTAAAAAACATACAATTTTGAATAAAACATTGGCTTTTGAAGTTGAAAACGTCAAAACGTAAGAGAGAATTTAGAAACTCAATAAAAATATTGTCAAAAAGAGTTAGAACGTATAAAAATTCAAAAATAAAAAATCAGTGTCAGAACCATGTCTTCGAGATTTAGTACTTTTTACCATATTTGTTGTTCCTTAAAAGTTGTAGTAAAATGCTCTTACAGATTTAATACCATGTCTATTTAAAGGCAAATAAAATAAAAAAAAATTTATTTTCAATGAATTTTAATTTCAGCAAAATTTTTATTTAAAAAATCACAGTTGGAAGAGATCACCCATAAAATATTTCATTGAAATCGGTTAAGCAGTTATTGACAGTCTAGAAGAATAAGCTTCTATCTGAGGTAAGTTCTAAGCTATACTGTTAATAAGAGTGTTTTTGGTAAAATTTGTTCCTATATCTAAAGTATCACTTGAAAACAACTGGACCGATTTGGTGGCAGAGAATCACCCAAATAAGAATTAAGTAGATAGTTTGTGTTAAACTAATAGCTTGATTAAATCAAATAATTACATTTTGTAAATTTCACACATCTCTGAGTAGATTGGTTATACTATGAGCGAAACAGTATGAAGAATTGTATAGTTTAATAAAATTTAGTAAACTTTAACCGAATCAGTGTGCAGATTTAAATCCTTTTTTAATCGAGTTAACACTTTATACATTTTACACGTATAATTTAATTTGGTATGTTTGGAGGTTGCATATATCGAACCTTTAGAATGAAAGTGACCTAACTGAAAATTTTCGTAACTTCTTATTTTTCAATAAACTGACCTTGAAAAACGAAATGAACTCTTAAACCGGGTGGTAAAAAATATGCCGAATTTTTTAGTTAGGTCACTTTCATTCTAAAAGTGCGATATGTTAACAATTTTTGTTATTTAAATTAACCGAGTTTTAAGTTGTTTCTAACCGATTATTTTTCTGCGTCCATATTTTATTTTATGAAAGGAAAATTTCGTTGAATCTATTGTCTTCAAAACCATTCGACTGCGATTTGTATGAAATTTTCAGAACTTTGTAGGGAGAAAATAAAAAAATACCTTTTTTAATAAATTCTTCTCACTACCACGCCCACTTTTCTTATATTTGAGATATATCCCTATGTATAACTAAACATTCTATCAAAGTAAAAATTATATAAAAGTTACATGATATTTATGAAATCTCAGTCTATAGTGGCCGATTTCACGAAGGACTTTTAAAAATTTAACAGGCTTCTAAACCTTAAAATGGGATATTTTGGTTTTACCAAGCACTTTTAAATTAAACAACATTTTAAACACCCTTATAAACTAAATGCCCATTTTTGGCTCATTAAATTTTAAAAGTGTCATTAAAATGTCATCAGATTCAATTAACAAGAGGTTATATCAGCTGAAATTTGCAGAAAATATTTTTAAACATTTTAATTTTCAATTTTTGGAGATACAATATCAATTAGCCCATTATTTTGTGTGTAATTTTTGTCTCTTCCCTACTTTTTATATGCGTATGCATTGTTAAATTTATTTGAAACTCACTTTATAAAAACCTTTCGGCAGCGGCCCAATGTTTTTTTTTTTTGATTTTGAAGAAGTTTACCGAATTATTTTGCAATTATTGGCATTTGTTTCAATACATACTGCTTTCTCTTTTTTCTCATACATTTCGCTTATTAGAAAGAAAAAAACCAATTTATTTTTCCAGGGATGTGAAGGGAACAACAAAATTTTCCCTGAAATTTCCCTTTTATAGATTGGTGAAACCAAAAATATTTAAGGGCCTGATAAAATTTAAGAGGGTTTTCGATAAAAGTGCTTTTAGTGTTTGTTTATGAAATTGGACATAGGTCTTAAATGATTATATCGACAGTTAAAGTCTAGACCGTTTTTTCATGTATTTTCAAAAACTAAAAAAAAAAAAACCTGGCAAATTTTGAATGCGAGGTTTGTAATTTTATACCTTTGTCCTCCTCTGTAAAATTATCAGAGCAACATGCTGATAATGCTAAAAGCTAGCTTTGATTTTTCTAATTTTTTTTTTTTGAATTAATATTTTTTTAAATTTTTAGACTTACGTGGTCTAGCACTTTCACCGTCGATATTTCTTTTTTGCAGAAAACTCCCTCCTCTGTATGTTTTGTAGATTAATTAAAAGTATATATCTAGGATAAACAAACATTAACTTACATTGGAATAATGGTTGCAGCTTCAAACCATTGATAATATTTATTTATCTGCAAAAAAAAGAAACGAAAATTATTAATTAAAAATTAAGTAAGGTAAAATTATTTTAAAGGAATTTGTTATATTTATTTTACCTAAAAGAAATCCAAAAAAATCTTTTGTTTAAACAAAGTTTTCCATTCCAAATAACCTTTTAAATATTTTATTTTCTTTGATTACATTTGACGCACATAATTTAAGAATAAACATATTTCCATCAGAACATGAACATGAAGTCTGCAAAGATACCTATTACCTATAATATACAATATACATGTCCTCTAAAAACAACCATGAAAATATAAAGTAAATTGTAAATGTTAAATATACTTTCTACTTCTTTAAACAGGTTGTTTTAATATTTTAAAAACCAAAAAAAAAAAACAAAAACAAATATGTACTCAAGTCCTTGACTTTTTGTTAACAATATACCTAAGCTTAATACAAAGTAAGTTACACTCAAAGCGGCGCGGCGGAAGTACTCATAAGTCATATACATCTACTTCTACACAGCAAATGCCCGCATAAAAGTCTTTACTTTATTGCCTGGATGACTTCATTATGTTTTATAAAACCTAGAGTTGAATTCTATATAGGTATATAGCAACGTCACAATTATTGTCCTTTCTTCTTTATACTTGAAGAATTGTCAAGATTTGTCTCTCAGTTGATGATGATGATGTTAACCTTTAACCTATAGGTACCTATCCTCTGAGTTCCATTTAGTTTATGCGTTGGTGGGGAAAAGAAAACTTTCATTTTGTTTCTTCGAATAAAAAAAAAAAAAAACTTTATCCATAGACATCAGAGCTATGATTTCTTAATGCACAATCGTCCTATATCTTTACCTACATCTCGTATAGAGCTTTAAATGCGATAATATTCTGAAAGTCTGAGTGCCAATGGAAGGAACTACATAAAATATACTTATAAATATACCTACCTACCGACTACACAGTACACAGCCAGGATATGACTTTTCTTTTTGACTTCAACTTGGAGTCCTTAAACTCTCTTTACTGTGACTGACTTTGACTGGAGTTGGAGCGTTAAGTAAAGTTTGCGTATGTAACTATATAGTAAATTCGCACACTCAAAAAGAAAGTAAGTCAAAAGTAGGTCATGCGTTATGGTGAATATTATACTATATGTATGTATGTATGTATATAATACAATATAGTTGAATTGAAGGAGTCTTTTTGATTCAGATTCACATGTTTTTTGTGAGCTATACAGGATTGTGTAATTATACAACATTGCTGCAGAACGATATGATGAAGGGAAGATGATTTTTCATATATGCGCGTGAGGATGCAGGTCTTATTTAAGTTTCTTCTTATTTTAAATATGAACTGCATATATGAATGATATGTATTCTCATGTATACCTACATATATGTATGATCAAATGAACGAACAACGTTATATAACTTAATTTAACGTTTGCACGATGACGAGATTATTTCTTTAATTTGCATTTTCTCTTCTCTGTTTCTATATTATGTAAAATATACTTTCGACTTTTTGAGTGTCAACTTAATTTTTGAAATATTTCTTGAAAAAGAACAGTGTTTGCACAGATAATAAAATTTTAGAGCTTGATTTTAAGTTGTTGAAAAATTTAAAGAGAGGAAATTAAGTTTGTTTTAAACAAAATTCATATCTATATACAGGGTGTCCCGAAATCAACGCCACAGAAGAAAACCATGAGTTCCTGAGGTTATTTCAAGTCGAAAAACTTAAAAGATAATTTTCTCGTTTCAACTTCGTTTTCGACTTACTTATATAACGGTTTTTATGATTTTTATTCTTTTTTCCTTTAACTGGCTCTAACTTTGCCAAACTAGAACCGATTTTTGAACTCTTAACACTTTAAGTGAAAAAAAATTGAATCGAACAGAACAAAAAATTTGCTGAACGCTTTTACATCTTTTTTATTTTTCACCTCCACCAAATTTTCACCACGAAAATGACACTTGAATTTCTGATATGTCTCAACCGTTTTTGAAATTTTTAGATCGGCTTAGGTGAAATTTCTTTTTCACTCTGCTTAATTGAATTTTTTTTTTACTTAAGCGGGGTTCGTTTAAGTGAAAAACCCGCTCAAGTGAAAGAAATACTGTCACATTCTGCCGTTTCTCTTAAGAGAGTTTTTATTGTGTAAATGTATCGCTATAATTTCGCATGATAATAATTGATTAACTTACAAACTATATACTCTCAGCAAAGCCTATCACTTTTTTCACATTACCCATTCACACACAAATAAAAAAATAATTTGTTTCTCTCTGAGAAAATGCTCAATAAGAAAGATATATATCTATAACTTTTTAAAGCTTACACATTTGTATTCTGCTCTTTTGAGCGAATCTGATTGGAAGAGACACATTCTCATAGCAAGATTTGACCGAGGTGAAGGTCTCCCATAACATAGGCCATTTTACGCTTTTAACAGTGTTATAACAATCTAGTAGTATTCTTCAAGATCACTTTTAGCTCCCTAACATTAGTCTAGTTTAGCTCTTGGAGCATCTTATGAGAAGAAAAATGTTACTTGGACCTGGTTCTACAAGAGCCATCATGCGACCCAATTTATTTCATTTTTAAAAATAACGATATTTTTAGGAATTAATACAATTCCTGTTTTTTTTCAAAACCATGCCACAACTTTAGAAGAAAAAATCACTAATTTTTCTACATACATATAGCCTACATTTTTATAAAAAAAAATTCCTAAAAATTGTTGTAAACACCTCCCATATAAAACCATTTTTGTATTATCGATTTTCTCAGAAACGGTTCAACTGACTTTGATCATCTTTTTTAAAGGGAATATTCTAAAATGGTTCGCTAGATTATTTATTAGGTTAGGAAGGGTGATAGCACGGCAAGCCAAACAACCTCACATCGGATCTCAATGTATCCAATGTGCTCCCCAGGGAGTAGGAAATAAGGTTATAAGGAAGGGTTAGGGAAGGAGCTTATATATGGGGTGCCTCCCTGAATTCTGGATGAATTTGGAAATATTTCTCAGTGGAAAAAACGAGATATCCCCCAGGTCATTGAAGAAGTATTCACTAAGGGTTGTCTTTCAGTTTCTAGCTAAGCAGGGGCATTCACAGAGGAAGTGATAGGAGCCCTCTTCTGCCTCTTCATCAATTGACACCCTCTGCATAAGTCAGATGTGCTGATGCCAATTCTGCTTATGTGGGTTCCATTGACTTCCAGTTTGGACTTTGTGACAATTGATGAAATTGTTTTGATTGCCGCCTGACTATCGATGAAGATATCGATATTCCTATTTTTTAATTCGTATATGTGGACAGAGTTTTTGCAGCCTCGCAAATTGCAAGCATGCTTCCGCATGAAAGACACTGCAGAAATTTGGAAATTTTATTGATCTCTTTAGGGGTGGGTTATCTGAGAAGATGCCTGACACTACCCCTTCATTCGTCTTGGAGCCGTTTGTAAGAACCGACACATGATTCTCAGTTGATGACCCTGTTTTCCGGCCAGAATTCCCTTGTGAGTTGTGGGGATATCTGTCAGGGCCACTGGATAAAAATCAAAGTGCTGTATTGAGTAGTCTGTTTGAATGTCTTGATTTTTATTAATTTCGGTTTTTTTCAGAATAACTTCGCATTAATAAACACTAAAAAAATTTAGTAGTTTTTGTTATTAAACAAATTTTACAAAATTTTATATATACAGTGGTGTGAAAAACAATCCGGATTTTTTTGGTAAACTGCATTGATTGTTGGTTTGTGATATAAAAATGAAAAAATCAAATATTGGCAATTTTTTCCCATTTTATTGAACAATTTTATTATTTGAAACAAAAACCATGGAACTTTATCCATCAAAACAAAAAAAAAAATTCAAAAAATTAAAGTTAATACAAAATTTTGATGTGACAAACTAACCGGATTTTATTTTTTTGCAATTAACTTTTATTATTTATTTAATATTTTGTCCAGTAACTCCTGTTTTTTATCACAGCTCGGCATCGACGAGGCATTGACTGGATTAAATTCTCGAAAACAGAAGCAGGAATATTCTCCCATTCATTTTTCAAAGCTGCAAAAAGAGAAGTTGTTGACGTGTGCTTTTTTTCCCCAACTCGCCTGTTTAAAATGGCCCACAAGTTTTCTATTGGGTTTAAATCGGGTGATTGAGATGGCCATTCTAAGAGACGAATATTTTTAGTTGCAAACCACTCTTTTAGCAGCTTAGAAGAATGTTTGGGGTCATTATCCTGCTGAAAAACAATTTCTTCCTCTGCGTATGGAAGCATTACTGACTCCAAAATGTCCCTATATTGGAAACGGTTCATAATTCCTGTGATTTGGTGTACAGGACCGCAGCCAGCTCCTGAAAAACAGCCCCAAACCATCACCGAGGCTCCACTCTGCTTAACTGTAGGGAGTACATTTGCAGGCTTTAATCGCGTACCTTTTTAGCGCCTCACTGTCCTTGCACCATCGGAGTAAAATAAGTTGAATTTGCTTTCATCACTGAAAAGCATACTCCTCCATTTTTTTAAAGACCGGTTAAGATGATTTTTTGCAAATTCAACCCTGGGTTAAATGTTTTGATTAGGAATTTTAAGTCTTTCCCAAATACCTTTTACGGATTACCTTTTTTAACGATGTTTAGCAGTAAGAAGAGGTTTTTTAGCTGGTCGAAATGCAAAAAGACTGAAATCTCTTAAACGCTTCCTGACCGTACTTGGCCCTATGGGTATAAGAGTAAGTTCATCACAAATTGTCTTTGAAGTCGCAAAAGGGTCTTTAAGCACGAAATTCTTTATGCGCCTATCAGTTTTAATTGTTGTTTTGCGAGGGCGTCCACCAAAATGATCTGCTTCTACTGATTTTCCACTTTAAAATTTTTTAATGATGTCGCAAACCGTTGACGTTGGAATTTTTAAGATTTCAGCGAATACTTTTTGTTGTATACCGGCTTGGAACTTTTCTATTATTTCGTATCGAATCGCGTTGCTATAACGTGTTTTAGCCATTTTTTGCAATATATAATTTCAACTTACACAGCTCTCAACTTGTAAAAACGTTTTAATCTACGGCTTGAATCAAAAGACTCGAAAAACCGTTACTTTTACATCGAGACTCGCAATCTTCTTGAAATCCGGTTATTTTTGCACAGGCATGTTACTGAGTAACTTTATAAAATAAGTTGTTTTTATTGTTCTTGTCATCGTAGCATTAAATTTTTAAGTTTATTATTAACTTGTCTCATACTCTTTACAAATTATTAAAAAACTTATGGAAAGTTGTTAGTTTTCTACTTGGTATTAAGATAATCATTACTATGGGAAAAAATCCGGAATGTTTTTGGCAACACTGTATATGTATGTAAAATTATTTTGGTAGCAACGTATTCATCCCTTGGAATAAACAGTCTTCGGCAAATATTTGATCGATATTTAGGTACGACTTCTGCAGAAGTTGTATGGACGAAGAAGAGGAAGAATCGATTTCCTCAACTTCTATGTACATGCCCTGCTCTTACTCAAAGACGTAGTCTCCACTTAGGAGAATTGTACTACAATGATCCTAGTGATCTGTCAAGTCATGAAATTAATAGTCTCGCTCGCTTCGTAAGAAGCTCTAAATGGTTCAACGAGTAGGAAGAAAGTTTCCTAGATTCCTGTGGTATCACAATGGGCCAACCAATGGTCTAAGTGTGTCCAGCGTTCTGCTGACAACCACATAAACCTAACCTAAACCTAACCTAGGTGCCAACAAAATCAAAATAGTGCTAAGTCTTCTACTTGGCTGATGTATTTCAGTAGTATAGTATATAGAATTTGTATTATTAAAATAACCTTCCTAAATCAACCTATATTTTATATAAATTATAAATATGTACATATCTATTATTATTATACTTAAATTCTTAATACACGCATCTATTCTTGTTTCTAAATGCTCTCTTATTTAAATAACACCGTGAAACCAACAATTTTTCCAACCCACACTCTGTTAGCCCGCCCAGGGATAATATTTACGGTTCATAGATTTGTTCTTTTCTATATAAATTTATTTCTTCTTCTAAGAATTATTGTGCTTTTAGGAAAAATATTTTTTTTTTTCCAACAAATTCTTCTTTAGGTTGAAAAAGGTAAAAGTACGATTAGAGTAGAAAGGTATACTGAAAGAAATTCCTAATAAATATTATGCTGATATTTACTAGAAACATTATTTAAAAAATTTCATCTTA
Source organism: Epistrophe grossulariae (assembly GCA_929447395.1). Classification (NCBI taxonomy): domain Eukaryota; kingdom Metazoa; phylum Arthropoda; class Insecta; order Diptera; family Syrphidae; genus Epistrophe; species Epistrophe grossulariae. The sequence continues at coordinate 45,374,081 of OV839568.1, forward strand.
AATTTTATAAAGGTATTTATTTTAAATATTGGCTGATTTGACTGTTTTTTTGTTTAGTAACAAATATTTTGTCTTAAATGAAAATGAACTTTGGTCTTAATGGTTCCTTCAATTAAATTTGTATTACCAATTATATGAACTATACATTCTTCATGTATGGAAACAACTGTTATCACTGATATCAGTATGTATACTAAAGGAACTTGAGAAGCAAGGAAATATAGCAGAAAAGTACAGTATTGTAGGTTCCTTCAAGACATATCTTAAAAAAATAAATATAAATTCGCCACCCAATTTAGTCATTTTAGAAGCAGGACCTACTGACTTACAACTCTCAACCATTCCTGTGTGAGTGCTATTCGTAGGAATGGAGGGACCTACAATTTTCTGACGATTCCAAACGGCTAAGATAAGAAGCACTTTTCCATGACAAGAGATACGCTTGGAAGATTTGTCAATTCCTCGCAAGAGGTAGTAGCACGTGAAAAATATTTCTGTTTTTAGGTGGACATAGGCTGGGAAATGAACCCAAGACCTTCGGGGTATCATTCCTACGCACTTACCATAGTGCCATGGGCTATTACATATCTTACATCAAAGTATTCTACATTCCATTCATTTCATTTTGTGTTCCATGAAGTTAAAAAAAAAAAAAAAAAACAACACAAACATATATATGCCAGTAAGACCAAGGGTCTTATAAATTAGGCAATGTTAGAAAGAATAGAAGGATAGGATAGATTTTTGTTGGCACAGTGGATTGAGAAATTATAGGTTTTGATTATCTCATTAAATCCTAGGGGTAGCGTTCAGTTGAGGGAATAAAGAAAAGAATGCTGCCTAGACTGGGGATCGAACCCGCACATCTGCAGGTTAGCAGCCATGCACTACTTTCACTGCGCCGGGGCCACCCCCAAGTTGTTGTCAAAATTTTAGAAGATTAACGTCTACAGTACGAATATCAAGCAGTGACTTTTCCGTTCGAACTTGGAGTCCGTACCACTTTATGGGTATTGTATATACATGGAAAGACACAACCTCTGTTACAAAAAAGCTGCAAACTTTTGTGAATAGTTGTCTTCGAAACATCCTTAGGAGTTTTCGGCCATCTCCAACCAAGATATCCATCGGAGAACATGGTCAAATTCCTATCGATATCGGCGTTATTCGTGGAAGTGGCAGTTGATTGGTAACACCGTACTTCGAGGTGAACACTCTGTCGTAGGACATGCAATGGAGTGGGATCTTTTTACCCAAGATGGCAGAATACCTGGGGCCCAGAAAGAAACTTGACGCAGAACAGTCGAAATGGAATCTCAGAAGCTTGGAAAAAATTGGGAAAAGCTCTAACGCATTTTCAGTAAGAGAACAAAATGGCGTGTAGCGGTAGTTGACGTCCTTTGCCCCACGGGGGTTCAAGGAGATAAAAACATAAGTAAGTTTAGTATAAAGTTGTTCAACTAAGTTTATCACTACATTTTATGTATCTTATTTTGAATTGTCAAAGTGTCAGCTGACATTTTTGCGTACTTGTTCAACATTAGAAGTAGGTTTAAAATATTTCCTAAACTAAAATTTATCCAAAAGAGAAACTTTTCTTAAATATGAAATGAAAATTGATGGAAAAAAAATACAATTAAAAAATTTCACAGCTGATAGTTACTGCCTATGCAGATAACGTTGCTATTGCCGTATCAGGAAAACAAAAACACCTTGAGTAAACTCTTACAAAATGCGCTGAATAATCTAAAAAAATGGGCAGATCGTTATGGACTGTGTGTTAACCCTCACAAGACAGATCTTGTCCTCCTTTCTAGGAAATAGAAAATTCCCCATTAAGACCCTCCTACTATCAAAGGTGTGCCATTAACATTCTCAGATGAAGCAAAATACTTGGGTATTATTCTTGTTAAAAAGTTAAGTTTGTAAACCTAATATACCTATCTATACAAAAGAGTTAAAAAAGCCACAGTGGCACTTTTCTCACGTAAAAAAACCATTCTCCAACCCCGCATTGCCTATTGGCTATACACTTCGGTAGTTAGACCAATTCTAAAATACGGTAGGTCTGTAAGTAATGGTGGACCGCCTTAGATAAAACAACAAATGTTGGTAAAATAAGTAAGGTCCAATATTGAGCCTGCAAGTGCATGGGCGAAGTACTCCGCACGACACCTGCCGCTGCATTAGAAATTCTGTTCCACCCGACACCTCTCGATATATTCTGCAAGCACAGCCATATACGTCTTAAAGCCTCCTCATAAATTGACCAACAACGAAATTGGCCACTCCAGCCGATCATCTCTCATGAAGATGGCAGAGCAGTTCAACATTCACCTTTATTGGGTGTCATACCACAAAACAAATCTGGCCTATGCTAGATCTGAAGCTATCTTAAAGTTTGATATCTCTAAGCAGATTGCACATTAATTCCATAATGGGTGCCATTACCGGACACTGTCTAATAGGGAAGCATGCAACGAGGCTGGAGTATTTTCGAACGATTTCTGCAAAAGTAGTGTGGATGAAAAATAGGAAGAATCGATACCATCTCTGTACATGTCCAGTATCCTGCTCTACCTATATCAAAGGCATAGGCTCCACCTAGGAGGATTCTACTACAATGATCCTATAGTGGTAAATCATGACATTAGTAGTCTCGCTTCGTAAGAAGCTCTAAATCAGGGATTCCCAAACTATTTTTGGCAAGAGACCCCTTTTCCAAAATGAACTGAAACCTTAGACCCCCATAGCCAAATTACTTTACAAATCTTACCTCTAGTTCTTTTCCTATTGATACAAAATACTTATACAAACTTTTCAGTTTTTGTTTATGTTGACCCCTGAGAAACCGATTTCGACCCCAAGGGGTCGATATCGACCACTTTGGGAATCCCTGCTCTAAATGGTTCAACGAGTAGGAAGAAAGCTTCCTATAGATCCTTGTGGTATCACAATGGGCCAACCTATGATCTAAGTGTGTTAAGTGTCTCTGCTGACAGTTACGTAAACCTAAGCTAACCTATAGATACTGGTCTACCTCATACCGAAGCTGTCTATTTCTGTTCCAACTTGTTCTTTTCACACTTTTGTTGCTCTGCTCTCTTCTGATCTATAAATTTTTAACTTAAAATTTAGTAACACTACATTTGATAGAAAAAAACAGGACCAATGCTTAGCACATTTTAATTGTTAGGAACATAATTGGTAACTTTAAATATCAGTATTTTTATAAAACGTATATTTTTATATAAATGAAAAACTGAATTGTAACTAAAAAAATAAAAAAAAAAATACTTTACTTTTTGTTTGTTTTGTGGTGAAAATAAAAAAAATGTAACCTTAAAAATACTTCAGTTTATTTTATTTCTCTTTCAGGAAATAAGTTCAAGTTACGAATTTCTTTCTTATAGCAAAGATCATTTCCGAATTCGATTTAAGAACTTCTTTATAGTAAGTTTTATTTTAATAAGTTTTTTTTATTAAGTTAGTTTATTTTTTTTATCAGTGTAGGTATACAGCTATCGATATATACTTAACAACGCACCCTTATTTTAGGGGATTATATATGTATTTCGTTTTATTGTAATACAACTGGAAATGGATTTGCTTCAATTTATACCTCCTAAAAGGCAGTAGAATTTTTTGTTCTGATATAGATGGGGAGGTACATGCTTTGTAGCTTTTGCAAATAATTTTTTTTTTTTTCGTTTTACTGCTCCATTTCATTCAAATCACGGATATTTTTCCGAAGTGTGTCATTCAAATAAAATGGAATGCCAAAGCCAAAAGCGTGTGTTTACAGTAATATTTTGGAATACGAAAATATATATAAACCTGTACCTGTTTCTATAGGGAAACACCTTAAGGCACTCATCCTTAAACATATAAAGCGTGGAAAGCATTTTAAATATTTTGGTTTCAAGAAATAAAACAAATTCTTAAGTTTTTTTTTTTTTTCTGTTGATGTAGAAGTAGATATAATATGTAGATATAGACAACTTTTTCAAGCATTTCGATTTCAATCAATTTTTTTTCAAGGACATACCAATCCAATGTACCTATGTATGTTTTAAGTGTTTTTTTTTTTTTTTTTTTAAGAAAATACAGAAAAAGAAAACAAATTTCAATAATCCTATATGAACAGGTAGATATAATGTATGTTTTCTTATTTTCTATAATATCATTTCACTCCGCAAAACAAAACCTTGCCCATCACTGTCATTAACTTAAGCCTTGAACTACAAAATTATAGCAAGTAAACTAAGCGATCTATAGTTGTGTATTACATTTTATAAGATCCATTAAAAACTAGCAGTTAATTAATAGCCAGCCGCGTGTTAAAATTAATCTTTATTTCTTTACATTATGATTTATCTTTATTTTGTATATAAAAAAAAAAAAACAACACTGATTTTATAGCACCATTATGTTTATCCATGACATAAGCAAATTACACATATAAAATTATTGTTTTAATGTTTTATTGAAAGACCTCATGCATTTGTAGAATTAATTCAAACTTCCCTAATTATGCACGCACATTAGGTATTTATTGCTTTTTTTTTTTTGTTGTTGTCGTAATCACAACACGCACACCATATAATATACTCATATATACATATAAACTCAATGGCCCAAGCTAACAATTTATTGATATACAAAAAAAGAGGAAATATAAATTAAAACAAAAATCTTACCAACACGCAAAGTTTATTTTGTTGAAATTTATTTTATTTTCATGATTAATCACAAACAATATATGTAATGTATGTATGTATATTTTATAATAATCCTTTAGTCCTTTTTATGATATTTTATATTGTTCCCAATATTGGCCACAAATTGATAATAATTTCAATGTGAATATAAATTACCTTATAGAAGTTTTTTTTATAATTTTTTGTTTTGTTAAATAGCTATTTAAACTCTGATTGGAACATGAAATCAAATGATTTAACAAAGGCCAATTTATAAAATATACTAATGGAAAATGACCCATTAAAACTTTAACCACCAAACAAGATAGATATCGACTTTTAAAAGGTTTGTGGCATTTTCAAACAAAAAACATAGTTAACTTTGAAATAAAGTTATTAATTATGAAAGCGTTTCATTTCTTTTTTTAATTATTTTGTTGAAATATTCGAACAAAATTTAAAATGTTCTTATGTATAGATGTCGCTAGTATTGTAATTTTATTTTTTGTAGTCGCAATCCAAAATTTTGGACCATGGTATTTTTGCTTGCGATATATGCATGTGTGTGTGTATATGTAGGTACAAGTATAGACAAGTTATGCATTCGTTAATAAAACGACATATTTTTTTTAATTCTTTAGGACCAAAAATAACAGTAGCTCCCGTACAATTTCTTTTTAATAGAAAAAAATGAAAATCTTATTTTTCTCAAAAACATGCCCTCAACTTTTTTTTTTTAATCAGTAATTTTTTTTAAAAAGGCTACCATTTTATAAAAAAACAAGTTTCCGAAAAATGGTTATAAATGGTACCTCCAATAGAACAATTTTCAGATTTTCGATTTTCTCAAAAACAGTTCAACCAATTTTGATCAATTTTTTTATGAAGAATGTTTCAAAGTTTTGTATACCAAAATTAAATTTTTCTTTCGATTTTTAAAAAAAATTTCAAAAAAGTTTTTTGAGAACTTAATAATTCAAAAACGAACAATTTTTATTTAGCTTGGAACCCAACAGTTTTTCAACATTATCCAGCAGATCTTAAATAAAAATTTTTTCTCTTAACCAAAAATAACGGCACTTCCCATAAAAGTGTTTAAGAACCGGTAAGGAAAATCTCAAAAACGTCTCCTACGATTTTGATTAAATTTTTTATGTCAGCTTATATCATTACCATCTACCATATTTTTGAAAAAGAAAAAAGTTATCTATCGATTAAAAGTTGTATCTTTCAGAGAACAATTTTTTTAGTTTTCGACTATCTCATTATTTGCTGAACCGATTTTTATAAAAATGCACAAGAGAATTAAAAAAAACAATAAATTTTGGAATAAAAAAATTAAAACTCAAAATTATTTTTTTGAAAATTCGAATTTCAAAAATGGGTAGATTTTTTTTAAATGTATTTTTTTAACTTGGCATTATTAAACACTAAAAAGTGGCAATTGGCATAACAATTTTTTTTTCTTAAAAATGTTTAAAAAAATTTATATTAAAAAATTAATTATTATTAAACCGCTCCAACGATTTTTGATTTTTTTTTTTTAAGATTAATTTTAGAAATCAGATGGGGTACCTACATAGCATTGGTGTCGAAACAATTTCAAATTTTGTTTATTAAATTTATTTCTCATTATACATGGACATTTCACGTAAAGGGGACAACGAAAAAAGGGGTGGGCCTTGAAATTCGGTCACCTTTGTGTTATTTAAACTTCTTTTGATTTTTAACATAAATACAGAAGGATTTTGAATTGTGAGGTTTGGTGCTCCAATAATGAGCTGTGTTAACTTGGCCACAAAAAGTGTCCGATTTTTTTGTTCATTAACTTTTGTTGACCACCCACAGTTGATTTTGTAAAATGTAAAAGAATGCCGCGCCGCCCCCAAAAAATCGATTTTTGAAAATTGATAAATATGTACAATGTACCAACATACATTCGATAGGAAAAAATTGAGTTTTTTTTGTCATTGCTTCCTTCAAAAAGATATTTTTTTCGAATTTTATCTCAAATGACCATCCTTTAGAATTGTTCTAACTCCTCAAAAAATATTTTCTTTCGAATTTTGAAAGATGAACATTTTGAAAAACACAAATAAAGTCGACTCTCTCTAAGTCGAATTTCTCTCTAACTCTAACTTTTTCGCCATATTTTATCATTCCCTTCAATTTTCCATACAAAAACCATTCTCTAAGTCGAACTCTCTCTTAGTCGAACTCTATCTAACTCGAACACATTTTCTCGATATTTGGCATCTTTTTTCACCCCTTAAGTTGAATTTTGTTTAGAACAAAACAAAATAAAAAAACATTACCCCTTCGGAATTCGTCTTTGGGTATTGTATAACTACGAACTATCAAGACCTTAATACATAATTTGTAGCAACGCGTGTACTATCATCGTCAGCTCTTCGCGTTTCTTCCTATTCATAACCTGGTACCTCTATAAAAGGATACAGTTTTTAAAAAGTTACAACGCAAAAACAAAAAAAGGATCGTTTTCCTTTTCTTTGTGTTGTTGGTTGCTTTATCTTTTAATATAAAAAAATGTTTCTTTCTATAACTCGAATTTTTCCAAAACTCTCTCTAACTCGAACAAGTCGGTCAGATAAAAAAATAATGGTTCAGAGCAGGGATGGGACTTTTTTAAAAAATGTCCGAAGTAGATTTGGAAAAAAAACGCAGTAGATTCAACTTTTTCGCAGTAGATTTTTATATTTTGAAAATAAAAATAAGAAATAACATAAATAAACATAAATAATTTAAAATAATAAAATATATATTCTGTTTTAGCTCTGACCGTTCAGGGCTTCAAATTTGTGTTTCTTTTTTAGTTCTGAGCATGTTCAGGCACGCTCTGTGAGCTCAGAATAAAATAGGAGAGTAAACGGAGTAAAATGCTGAAAACAAACGAGATGACGGGAAATTAAAAAAAAACGTCGTCAAAACAATAAAAAATGGCGGAATAGGCTGGTTGCTCTAGTGGAGACGGTAAAATAATAATAATAAATAAATAATTTATAATCATGACATTTCAGTGATTAAGTTGTTTCATAATTAAATCAGAGAACTCTGAACATACTCTGCTTAAAATTTACTCTGTTCGCTCAGACTTCGCTCATTACTCAGCTCAATCAGCTCTGATCTAAAAAAGAAAAACGCCTATTGAATGATTTTTTTTCGTAAAACCAAAAGTGCAGTAGATTTAATTTAAAGGCAGTAGATTTGTTTTTCGAAAAAAATGCAGTAGATCTACTGCAATTGCAATAAAGTCACAACCCTGGTTCAGAGTAAACAGTTTACTCTACTGCCTCTTGTGGGGAATTACTGCGAAGTCCTCCAAAAGTATCTCTTGTGGTGTAAAATGACCCCTTATCAAAAAGCTTCGGACTCGGCAGGAAATTCACGCAAATAATTACTAACCCCGATCTTTTTTGGTGGGTTGAAAAAAATATGTTAAATATAAAGTAGCCAAGGGTAAAAACTACATAGTTCACTATGTTAATTCTAACAAAGTCGACTCAATTAAAATAAATTATTTAAAATAAAAACCTAAAAAGGTTATATTAATGGAGAAGCTCGATATAGGATTTGCAATTTTGCCGATCGTTTATGTTGAACGAATAGCTGGATTAAATCAAAAAAAATAATGGTTAGTAACATAATTGCATACATCTCTGAGTTGATTGGTTACTGTGAGGGATTTAATATGTTTAATTAACTAACTTAATTGGTTATTGAAACTGAACAAAATAACCCAGAAGTATAGTTTAATTTAATACACTTTAACCGAATAAGTGTGTAGATTTAAATAATTTTTTTTTAAATGAGGTTACTCGTATATAATTTAACCTGGTGAGTTTACAGGTTGTATCCTAGCAATGTTGGTTATTTAACTTAACCGAGTTTTACGTTGTTTTTGACCGATCATTTTTCTGCGTGTTGCAGGTCTCCTCCCATCTAGCCTAACAACATGCAACCGAGAATGATTTAGAGTTGTAAGTCACTATACCCTAAGAATTTTCAATATCTGTCCTTCCATCAAATTAGTTTTTTTTTTTTCTAATAATAATAAATTATTTAAGCAATACTAGATACTCAAAAAAAATTGAATTTAACCAAATTAGCACATTATAATTGTTTGTTTCCAATTGTCACTTAGGTATTTATTATTTTACTGAGTTTAAATGCAATAGGTATAATAGTGCATGCCACATTTTCTAACTGACACATTTATTACTTTTTAGCTTTCCTATATCTTTATGTATAGGTATAGCAATTTATATTTAAAAAATAAAATTTAAACCTTTAAAATGTTATAGCTAACCTGCTGGCAGTTCACACAATGGATTATTATTATTATTTATGCATATTTAAATTCAAAGGCTGAATAAACATACATTTACTTATGCATATGTAGATATATGTATATTTTAGCTATATATTTGCCTAATTCTGTAAATGTCATTTTATTGTATTTATTTAATTATAATATTATTATTACCATGAATATGTCCTCTATTTTCCCATTTGTTTTTTTTATCGTATAACTAATTATAATAATAATAATTTATTTTATTTATCTATCGTTTTGGGAATTGATTTATAGATACCTTTTTCCTATATAGGTATATTGACTATGTCTTTGAATTATGTGATTTGTACAAAATTATCATTCAGTTTAAAATATTTTAAAATTTGTGTCAATAAATCAATCTCATTCAGCTCTAAGGGTTTTATAGGTTACTTACATACTACCTATATACATACTTTTTACTGCATATAGAGATATTTCATGAATAGTTTATCTTCATTAAGATTAAAAAAAAAAAAAAATCAAAAAATAGAAAAAGAAATATTGCATCTAATGCATCTTGACCAATTTTCCTTTTATAAATGAAAATCAAGTGAGAATTACTTTTACAACCACCACATATGCCCGATGACCTGATTCCATTCACCGAGGGTTATAGACTCTTTAAGAGCATTTGAGAGAAGGTTCATCATCAAATATTTACACCTATTTGCATACAACCCAAGACTCAATCTGTTAGCCATCATGAATGAGTGGCTTTGTCTGCATATTGGCCCTAAATATATAAATATACATATAGCATAGCAGCCATAGATTAGGTTATATAGGTATATACATATATGATGGTATATAAGAAGCATAAAACGCTTAAATATTCTTCACTCTGGATATAAATGGATTTTCCTTCACATTCTATACTTTATCTAAAATACCAGCATATGTATATGTGTAGTTATACCGAACGAGGACATTTTATATGACATCATCAGCTGTGGATGAGATAGTTTGTCCAAGATGGCGCGCGGTAGCGTCGGTTGGTCGTTCGTCGTCGTCAGGGTTGCTTTTTGAATGCATTTATGGTAGCTTTATCATCATCACCACGCAATGTTTAATAATGTCATTTAAGCTTGATTATATGCAGATTCAGGACATACCTATACATTTATGTATATACACAGGCTAGCCACACATGAACGCACATACACAAACACATATATCTTACTGTAGGAACCATAAATATATACGTACATATGTATATATAGTGATGGTAAATAGATTCATTATGAAATTGCCCGTTACGTCTATTAAGTTGGAGAGCCTTTAATCTGTGCTTCCAGCACGTATATGCAAAATCCCATCGTACAATAACATTAAACGTATATTGTTTGAATCTATGTTATATACTCGTATATAAATCCATTGGGGTCCTGTTGTTGGATCGCCAGACACGCCCGTTGGCAATTGTGTGTCCTTGGGTGGAAGTATAGGTATATACCAAACCAACACTGCTGGGGGAACACCACATTTAAATTCCCTCCGTTAATTACGAATTCTACACTTATTTAACATAAGTGAGGTAAATTATAAATGTCAACAAACATGTGTACTTATATCGAACAAGTGTCATATTGCACGCGTTCACCTTGGGGTGGGTCATGGTCGGCTGCGAGGCTGGTATTGGGACTGGAAGTAAAATATTCAAACCTACCAAAATCAATAGTGTTAAACTAGATACAAAAGAGTTGCCAAGTTGACTGATGGTATAAGGGTAAAGTAAAGACGTTTGTTTTTTAAGTTTTTGATTTCAGAAACGGAAACATGGACATAAGTGAGTGCCAACACATTTAACCCCATTAATGTAAAAACGTCACTCGATTAACACATGTATTCACCCTTTGAAACATATTTCAAAAAACATTAAAAACTAATTTTGGAAAAAATGTATTAGGATCTTTTTTTGCATGCCATTAATATAAATTTATTTTTTTATAGGAGCATGAAAAGAAATGACAAGAGAAGCGCGAGCTCTATACGTTCAAAAGAGGAGAGATAAACACTGGCTTCTCAGAAAGAACAAGAAGGAGCATGAAAAGCGCGTGATCAAGGATATAGAGGGATGTCGGAGCAGGAATGAGGTGTAGAAGTTTTAAGAGAAGGTGAAAAGAACCTCTCAAGGGCAACAAACCACCAACCGATGCCTTCAAGGATGATCAATGGAACTTTGTGCTAGAGTCGCAGTCGACGCTGAGAATATAGAAAAACTATTTCTGCAAACTGTATAACGGCGATGATGATTCGAATTCCGCTGTCAGGCAGATTGAAACATTGAGACGATGTAGACCAACAATTCCGTCCATCCGATCTCAACTAAGTGAAGATAGCTATAACTAAGCTAAAGAAGACCCTCTGAACTGCACCAACTACAGAGGCATCAGTCTCCTTATAACATCGCCTATACAATATATTTTGCCTTATTATGTGAATGTCTGAAGCCTTTCGTCAACAACCTGATTGGTCCATATCAGTGTCGCTATAGGCCAGGAAATTCCATCAACGACCAAATATTTACATTACGGCAGATCTTTGAAAAAACCTATAGGAACTTCGAATCAACAGCCACCTTCAAATCGATTTCAAGGCCAAATATGACAGCATCTAAAGAGACGATGCCATATAAAAATCGATTTAGGCAAGGCGATGAGCTGTCATGTGACTTTCTTAACATCATTCTTGAAAGAATAGTGCAAAACTCTGCCGTCAACAATAGCTGTACAATCTGTTATACGTCCATAGAGTTACTCGCATACGACGACGATATTGACATAATAGGAAGAAAAAAGCGAGTATTGAAGCGGAGGCGAAGAAAAGGGATTTAACATGTCAATGAGGGCAAGACCAAGATATATACTGCCGTCAAGAAAGGACCCCCAACACCGACATCTTGGACAAAACATCGTCATAGACTGCTATAACTTTGAGGTATAGTTAAGGAATTTTTCTACTAGGGTCATTCAAGCTGGAAAAGACAGATATAACTTTGAGGTGGCTAAGGACTTTGTCTACTAGGGTCTATAAAGCTGGGAAAGCCAAAACTTAAATTCAAAATTCTAATGATCAAGGAATTAGGTGCTAATTAGGTTCCAATTTAATACCACAATTCCGACTTGGAACTAAAATCTCTTCCTCATCAAACTTGTGGTGTTCCCAGCTTGACGGACCTTGCCTACTATACAGCTCAGACAATGGCCTTATTGCGAAGATCAACCATCAATTAATAATTGACATTTATCAATCAATTTTATTAAATGGTACTGTGACTGTCAACTGTCAATAATATTGATCCATTGTGATTTTTTTTTAATAATCTATTGTGAATGAAAAAAATCGGTATTGTGAACAATAATTTTCATCGATTTTCTTGTCATTTGTCAATTTTTCTTTCAATCGTAAATTTACAGTTGATGAGTTCGTGGTGGTTAGAAAAATAACTAAAAGAATGTGATTTAGAATTAAATAAGTGATAAAAAGGCCTCAAAAAGTAGTAAGTAACAAAAAAACAGTTTTGCAGATTGATCCCAAAAATGATGATGGAAGAGAACGTGGAACTCGCCAAGTTATTTTGTTTCAAAGCTGCAGCAAATACAAACTGGGAAATAATTGCTGTGGTGTGGAACTTCAGAAAAGTGCCAGAGAGTATGGATCGATCTAAAATGCAAAATAAAAAAAGAAGAAAACAGAAAACAAAATAGAAGTCACATAAGCCACTCAACTTCAACTCCTCATCTTCATTTAGAAAAAAGTTCAGTTGATGGCATTTTATTTTTAATTTATTTCCTTTTACGTGACTTTTTTTCTGTCAACGTAATTTTGTTTTTAATTTAATTCTGCTACACATTCTCATTCACAATAATAGAAATATTTTGAAGGCATTCACAACCTCATTTTCACAATACCGATTTTTAATTCAATTGATAAATTCTATCAACCGTCAATTAGTTGATAGTTGATCTTCGCAATAAGGGTGAATAATAACAGCGCCAAGATCAAACGGAGAATAACTCTTGCCAATCGCTGCTTCTTCGGGCTAAGAAGGCATTGCTCCAAATAAACTACATGGTATTAAGATATTTACAAAAAAGTGAATTTTGCCTCTTTCACTCTACAAAATAAAAATCTTTGGTCCAAATTAGTGGTAAACTTTAACAAAAATTAAGGATGCTTTCAATAAAAATAAAACTTTTCACCAAAATTCAAATACGTAATGTCGGAATTATTTCGATGTATAAAAGTCAAATTTTCAAGCAAGCTGTTTTGAAAATAAACTCGTTTTTTTTTTTTATTTTTTCACGAGATGCGCATTGAAATGACCACATTTTCCGATTTTATCGAATGCTGGTTTTTTAAAAATGACCTTCTTCACCCTCTGCAAAATGATTAGTTAAAAATAACGTAAAACTCGGTTAAGTTAAACAACAAACATTGTTAATATACAACCTGCAAACTCATCAGGTTATAAATTATACGAGTCAACTCGATAAACAAAATTATTAAAGGCTACCCACTGATTCGATTAAACTGTACTAAATTGTATTAAACTACTTGTGGGTTAGTTTGTTCGGTTTTAATAACCAATTAAGTTAGATAATGAAACACATTAAATCGCTCGTAGTAACCAATCTACTTACTCATAGATGTAAGAAATTAACTACAAATATAATTATTTGATTTAAGAAAGCTACTCGTTTAAAACCTAACCAATCTCTTTATTAATATAACGATTTTAGGTTATTATTTTAAACCATTTATTTTAATCGAGTCGACTACTTTAGAATTAACATAGTGAACTATGAAATTTTTACCCTTGACTAAGAGCCAGTTTGTTCACAGCTGATCATCTTTAATCACGGATTATTGCAACTGGTAAATCCACAATTTAAGTTGTTAATCATGGAAATCGCTAATCAGCCGATTTTGGTTGATTAGCGCCATTTAGTTAGACGCTGTGAAAGTCATCGTTCAGATTTAACCCATTGTGAACAAACTGGCCCAAAGTACGTAATATTTAAAACATTTTTTTTAATTTCCACCGAAAAACAATCTCGGTTAGTAATTAGGTATTTTTATGGATGCACCTATAAATTTTTGTGTAACGTAGGAATCAGCTTTTACCAACAGAGCAGGCATAAATAATTAATATGGTTTTGAATTTTCATGTAAAACATTTTTTGAGAGACAAATGAAGTTAATTATTTATTGTAAAAAAAAAATTCTTTACCAAACATTTGGTAACTCTTAAATTGATCAGCGAACGTTCTTCCAAATTTCAAATAATGCATGTGTGTTTGCAGTTTGTGTTAAGTAAATTCTATAATTATATAGGATTTTACTACACATATGGTGACAACAAAATGCAGATCCACTTACGATTGCAGAAAACTAATGAACATCACCATAGCGACGACTATCTAGGCTTGCATTATTCTCTATAGGTATCGATGGGTCGATGATAATAACCCCTGCAAACTCTTCCCCATTCTGAACCAGGGTTCAGGGGCGCCAGGGTTCGGACTTAGGTTTTGAATTTTCGAAGTAAATACGGAAAAAAACTGAAGTAGATCCAAAATTTTCGAAGTAGTTTTAGGAGATTAAAAAAAATTTTCGAATTAAATTCTTAACAAAAGTTTTTTCAGTATTATTTGATTATTTTTCATTAATAAATAAATAATAAATTGCGAACAAGTACCTAACTATAAGGTACAAGAAAGTCAAACTTAAAATAAAAAAAAATATAACTATTACACAAACTTCAGACTTCAATGGAAACAAATTAAACATAGATATTAAATCAGCACCTTGAATTTTAGTTGGGTTTAAATATTGTATTAAGCAAAGTTTACTGTCTTCAAATTCAAATCTTGATTTGTTTTGAGTACACAAAGCAATATAATATTTTAAAATGTTTTGTTGACCAGCGCTGTCCTTAAATTTGTTGGTTAAGAATTTTTTCAAAGAGAAGCAAATCCTAAAAAAGAGGAGTAGAGAAGTAGATTAAATTTTTTTCTCAAAATCGAAGTAGATCTACTTCGATCGAAGTAAAGTCCGAACCCTGCAGAGCGCGGAACTGAATTGAAAGTGAGCGAAGGGGTTGTTCGAGTGTTCATATATATATTTCACCTTCGTTCATTAATCCAACAATCCTGTTTCATCCCCAATACGTGGGTGAGCTCACGATAATAAGCTTCAGAGAGGTATAGCAGCAGTGGTGTGCGAAGGCGGCAGGCGGTAATGTTTTCTATGAAGCAAATTAATGATGAGGGAAGAATGGATGACGGGAGGCGGTCGGTTGTTGTTATTGTTTGAGTTGGCATGCTTTGAGGCGGATTGTTTGCAAAAGGATTTAAGCCCATCGGATGTGCAGAATAAAACAACCAAGAGGATTTCAAATGTTTAGGTTTTTTTTTGTTTTTTATTTTTTTTTTTTCATTTTGTCGTGAGAGAGTGTGGAATATGTATATTTTGTTGTTCCTGTTTTTATCACGATATAATAATGAACATCCTCGGCAGCGTCGTTTATAGTATCTTCGTGCGATTAAACGTTATCACTTTGCCTTCTTTTGAATATGAAGAATTTTAAAGGAATGGGATTTCGGTTTTTATTTGCTTATATGAAAGCACACGCTACTATATATACTTTATTTTTAGATGATACCGCCACCGACTGCCTCCATCGGATCAGCAAAGTCTCGTTGCCGCACGCCGCAATTGGCGCTGCCACCGCCGCTGCCAACGCCGCCGCCACGCCGGTGTTGTTAATGTTTTTATTTGGAGGAGCATATTTCTGTAATATACTTACGGCTCATTTCATTTGCATTAATCTTATGGGTAAAATTTAGTTAAGGCATTTTGCTTAAGCTTAATATTTTTCTTCCATTAAAACAGAATAAAAGAATTAAAAAAGGATTTCCTTCTTTGCATTGAGTGTTTTTTATATTTTGTTTTGTTTTGTTTGGTGTTTTCTAAATGTTATTTTTTTTTAATTACATATTTCGTTTTTTTTGCTTCCGTTTTTAATATTATGAATTTTTGGAGAGCTAAAGACAAACCCTAAGAAATGGTGTAAATTCCCTTCATGTTTTAATCTTAGTGTATTTTGAACCATATTAGGTATATAAAATTTGTTATAAATGAAAAAACCATATTGTGTAGTATAAATATGTATTTTGCAAGCATAATAGGTCCCCATACGAATATGAAAAAAAAAACACAAACACATCAGAGAGATATGCAAATTCATGGTACCTATATTATGTTTTAGGAGAAAGTTGAAGTTATATGAACCCCGGTATACCCGGTTATAAGCATGGATCTTGGGAACCGAGGAGAAGCGGCATTATCAAAAATAAATATATGGTACAAAACTTAAGACTACCGCAGCATTCCATGTAATAGGAAGTACTCTTCAGGAAGCGATCATGAGATTCACAAATAGGGAGGGAACTGGGGTGCAAAAATTTATATAATATTAAAAAAAAAGGTTTATGTTTTAAGTTTGTTTCGTGTTTCCTTAATTGATTATACTTCTCACACATTAATTGGTAAAATGACAATTTTTAACCCCGCACATCACTATACAGGCTGGAGAAAAAAAACAACTAGACATTTCTAAAATTTGGTATCAGGACACTAATTGTACCTTTTAACCCAATTATTCACATTTTGGTTATTCTTTCTATCCCCAAATTTTCTGTCACCTCTCTGAGGCTATTAGAATATCGTTACTTAAAAGCTGTGGTCAATGTTTTTGGATTGAAAACAAAATAGTACCTTAGTACTCATAATAGAATTCTCTTTATGTTGATGTTGTTTTAAATGAAAATACCAAAGAGATTAAAATGGGACTAGTTAAAAACCAACGAAAATTGATGAAAAAAATATATATTGTGCAAAAATTCACCTAGTCAAGACAAAAATCTTAAATCGAAAATTTTGGAAATACGAGTCTTTTAGGGCCAGTTTCACAGTGAAGTAAGTGTTACTTAAGTGCCAAATATAGAAAACTAATTCCCAATTTCACAGTGTAAACTTATCGGAATAAGTGACATTTAAGTCTCCCATGTTGGCCACTTAAGTTCCACTTACTCAGGTAGTAAAACTGCGGCGTAAGTGCCAAAATGGGAAAATAAAGTGCTACTTATTTTGTTAAGTGTGCACTGTGAAACTGGCCCTTAGTTTCTCATTTGATTTTCAAAACTATAAAATGTATTTCTATAAATCATCATACTGATTTTATGTGATTTTGTTCTCCTCGAACCTCTATTTATATTATTTTGCTTTTAAACGTTTTTATCTCGGCTTTTAAATTTTCCAAATTTTTTTTTTGACTTTTTTGTATTAAAAAATCTATCGATTACAAACAAATTAAATACTCTATCATTTTTGGTTTAGAAAATAGAAACTTGATCTTTTTCTTTGTTTACCCTAATTTACCCTACTGAAATTCCGACTTTGAAAAAATCACGTATTTTAAAATTTTTTAAATGAAATTTTCTTTTACATGATATTTTTGTTTTATCATTGAAACCTAACATATGACCTGGGTCAAATAATTGAAAAAAAAAAACAAAAAAAACGACCTTTAAAGCGTGGCAACCCTATGCCTTGACCATACTTCGCCAGGCAACACATGCGCAAAATGTTAGTTTATACACTACCTATAAAAAACTGTATACTCCTTATCTGGTAACTCGATGAGGGTAGGTCGTCCTATGGTGGGATCTTAAACTATTATGTAGCGTTATAAGATATAATCATTAGGTGATATAGAACTGTTTGGTCGTCCACCCGATATTCCGTTCAGACCGGCTGGTCGACGAAAAAAGAGGGTTAGTTACCAATTACTACTTTTTTCCTATAAACTATTGTTTTTCCATATATAGCAGGTATAATGAATTTATAATTTTGAAATTTTTGTACGGAGATTTGTAGCGAAGAACATTGATTACATGGGATATCTTGCTCATAACACGTTAAGCATCGTATTTTTTTTATAAAGATGAATGCTTGCATTATCTGAAAGTAAATAATTTGATAAAGTCGCAAAAAAACTCCGTGGCCTCTTTTTTAGACTCGATTTTTTGCATGATAGTACCTACTGGTAAAATAATAACACCGTATATTTTTTCTGCGCTATACTGTTAATAGTAAAGGGTAAAAATTACTATGAAAATCCATTCAAAGGTAGCAAAAACCCAAGCACCTCAAAAATTCAAAAAAATCGAGGGGACGATATAGTATTGTACTATGTTATAACTGTTGAAGAAGTACAGTAGACGCTCGATATAGTGAAGTAATTAAAACCAGTCCTGTTCACTATTTCGAGGTTGTTCACTATTTCAAGAGAGAAACTAAAAAGGCTTTCCAGTGTGATTTTGATACAAAACGTTTTTTTTTTTATTTATTAAAGTGTAAAAGAATTTCAGTTGGGTAAAAAAAACATAAATATTTTATAATATTATAAATAACATACAATAAACGTTATTTTTCATAAAAACGAAAAACTCCATAGTCCCGGTACAAATTATTTTTTTTATTTTTAATAAGAATGAAATAACTAATTAAATTGATTTGCACTGCTTTTTCTTGTAAATGTTTCGTAAATATCTTTCAAAAAAAGTCCACAATGCTGTAGACGCATTGCTGCTGGCATAATCTTTTTAAATATTGAGAAAAAAATGTGAGTTCACTATATCGAGATACCTTTTGTTCACTATTTAGAGTTGTCTGTATAAAATTTTGTGTGTTCACTATACTGGATAGTTCACTATACCGAGATTCACTATATCGAGCGTCTACTGTATATACAGTACGCAAAAGTAGGTACACTATATTTTAGTTTAATTAATCAAAACCAAGAATATGGGTATACAAATTTCAAATTTATTTTTGATAAAGTAAAGACAATCTCGACATATTCAACATTTTCCTTTGCATTTACCATTTTTTAAAATTTATTTTCATGGAAAAAGGTTAAAAGTTGGCCATTTTCACTTAATTTTTCGTAAAAATCTCAACCACTGAGAGATATTTTTGAAAATAAAAAAAAAAAAATATATCTCAACCGTTAACCAAATTTTTTTTTAAATAAATCTCAAATCGAAACCGAAATCTTCGTGGAGAAACCAATCGACAATTAACAGTTATTTCTGCTATCTGGCTGAGCGTTCATATAAAGAATATTTTGAATCATGAATTTAAAATGGAGCGAAAAAAGAAATAAAGCGAGTATTAATAAAACCGAATGTTTGATCTACATAAATTTGAAAATTGATTGTGATAAACCATATTGCGACACTTTAATTGTGAATAAAATATGGTTAAACGATTCTAGAAGTACAAACAAAAATAGATTTTTTAAAAATAAATAATTGTTGAACATATTTGTTGCAATTTTAAAACTTTTTATAAAATACTATATTTTTATGAAGTGTACTATATTTTTTTATAGTTAGTTTTAAAAAAATGTTGGGAACCCTAAACGGATCGCTCATATAAGAAAAAGTGTAAAAATATTTTTTCTTGTAGAAAATATTATATTTTATGTACTGCACATACATATATATAAAATAAGTTTAGGTAATTTATTTTTCAGTGAGAATCAAGATAAATACCAGCAGCCCTATTAATTATCACCAATTAGACATGAAACAACACTATAACACATGTTTTAACTTATATAATTCTTAATAATAAACGTGTATTAGCCTTAAATGACATTTGACAATGAGCGGATAACTTATCTCACCAATTTTGGTGTTCAACGAGCGGATAACTTTACCATTCACAATTCAATTCAAAGCTGACTGATATGACAGTTAGCTTTCAAAAATGAAAGAACTACTTGAATATGTAGTACAATTGAGGGAAGTGCTGCCTACTTTTCGGTGTTATTCAGTGAACCGATATAATGAAGACAGAATAAATTTATTAATATTTTATTTTAGCAAACGGATAAGTCCACTATCCATGTGTTAGGTAAAACGTGTATTTACGAGAGGATGGTTTATTTTTATTAATAGGGCTGTAGAACTTTTGACATTTGACCAATTTTTTTTAAATAAAGATATCTTTTAAACTTGAATTAATTGTTGAGTTTTCTTTTAAAGGGTCATATATAAAATACAAAATATGCATAAACATGTTTTTTTCGAAATAATCATCGTATACGTTAAAAATTGGCATTTTCGTTGATTTTTGCAAATTGCTTTAAAAAAAAAAACACAAACATACATAAATGAAAAAACATTTGTTATAAATGAAAAAACCATATTGTGTAGTATAAATATGTATTTTGCAAGCATAATAGGTCCCCATACGAATATGAAAAAAAAAACACAAACACATCAGAGAGATATGCAAATTCATGGTACCTATATTATGTTTTAGGAGAAAGTTGAAGTTATATGAACCCCGGTATACCCGGTTATAAGCATGGATCTTGGGAACCGAGGAGAAGCGGCATTATCAAAAATAAATATATGGTACAAAACTTAAGACTACCGCAGCATTCCATGTAATAGGAAGTACTCTTCAGGAAGCGATCATGAGATTCACAAATAGGGAGGGAACTGGGGTGCAAAAATTTATATAATATTAAAAAAAAAGGTTTATGTTTTAAGTTTGTTTCGTGTTTCCTTAATTGATTATACTTCTCACACATTAATTGGTAAAATGACAATTTTTAACCCCGCACATCACTATACAGGCTGGAGAAAAAAAACAACTAGACATTTCTAAAATTTGGTATCAGGACACTAATTGTACCTTTTAACCCAATTATTCACATTTTGGTTATTCTTTCTATCCCCAAATTTTCTGTCACCTCTCTGAGGCTATTAGAATATCGTTACTTAAAAGCTGTGGTCAATGTTTTTGGATTGAAAACAAAATAGTACCTTAGTACTCATAATAGAATTCTCTTTATGTTGATGTTGTTTTAAATGAAAATACCAAAGAGATTAAAATGGGACTAGTTAAAAACCAACGAAAATTGATGAAAAAAATATATATTGTGCAAAAATTCACCTAGTCAAGACAAAAATCTTAAATCGAAAATTTTGGAAATACGAGTCTTTTAGGGCCAGTTTCACAGTGAAGTAAGTGTTACTTAAGTGCCAAATATAGAAAACTAATTCCCAATTTCACAGTGTAAACTTATCGGAATAAGTGACATTTAAGTCTCCCATGTTGGCCACTTAAGTTCCACTTACTCAGGTAGTAAAACTGCGGCGTAAGTGCCAAAATGGGAAAATAAAGTGCTACTTATTTTGTTAAGTGTGCACTGTGAAACTGGCCCTTAGTTTCTCATTTGATTTTCAAAACTATAAAATGTATTTCTATAAATCATCATACTGATTTTATGTGATTTTGTTCTCCTCGAACCTCTATTTATATTATTTTGCTTTTAAACGTTTTTATCTCGGCTTTTAAATTTTCCAAATTTTTTTTTTGACTTTTTTGTATTAAAAAATCTATCGATTACAAACAAATTAAATACTCTATCATTTTTGGTTTAGAAAATAGAAACTTGATCTTTTTCTTTGTTTACCCTAATTTACCCTACTGAAATTCCGACTTTGAAAAAATCACGTATTTTAAAATTTTTTAAATGAAATTTTCTTTTACATGATATTTTTGTTTTATCATTGAAACCTAACATATGACCTGGGTCAAATAATTGAAAAAAAAAAACAAAAAAAACGACCTTTAAAGCGTGGCAACCCTATGCCTTGACCATACTTCGCCAGGCAACACATGCGCAAAATGTTAGTTTATACACTACCTATAAAAAACTGTATACTCCTTATCTGGTAACTCGATGAGGGTAGGTCGTCCTATGGTGGGATCTTAAACTATTATGTAGCGTTATAAGATATAATCATTAGGTGATATAGAACTGTTTGGTCGTCCACCCGATATTCCGTTCAGACCGGCTGGTCGACGAAAAAAGAGGGTTAGTTACCAATTACTACTTTTTTCCTATAAACTATTGTTTTTCCATATATAGCAGGTATAATGAATTTATAATTTTGAAATTTTTGTACGGAGATTTGTAGCGAAGAACATTGATTACATGGGATATCTTGCTCATAACACGTTAAGCATCGTATTTTTTTTATAAAGATGAATGCTTGCATTATCTGAAAGTAAATAATTTGATAAAGTCGCAAAAAAA
This sequence comes from Epistrophe grossulariae, assembly GCA_929447395.1. Classification (NCBI taxonomy): domain Eukaryota; kingdom Metazoa; phylum Arthropoda; class Insecta; order Diptera; family Syrphidae; genus Epistrophe; species Epistrophe grossulariae. Next base: position 45,396,327 of record OV839568.1, read on the forward strand.
CTCCGTGGCCTCTTTTTTAGACTCGATTTTTTGCATGATAGTACCTACTGGTAAAATAATAACACCGTATATTTTTTCTGCGCTATACTGTTAATAGTAAAGGGTAAAAATTACTATGAAAATCCATTCAAAGGTAGCAAAAACCCAAGCACCTCAAAAATTCAAAAAAATCGAGGGGACGATATAGTATTGTACTATGTTATAACTGTTGAAGAAGTACAGTAGACGCTCGATATAGTGAAGTAATTAAAACCAGTCCTGTTCACTATTTCGAGGTTGTTCACTATTTCAAGAGAGAAACTAAAAAGGCTTTCCAGTGTGATTTTGATACAAAACGTTTTTTTTTTTATTTATTAAAGTGTAAAAGAATTTCAGTTGGGTAAAAAAAACATAAATATTTTATAATATTATAAATAACATACAATAAACGTTATTTTTCATAAAAACGAAAAACTCCATAGTCCCGGTACAAATTATTTTTTTTATTTTTAATAAGAATGAAATAACTAATTAAATTGATTTGCACTGCTTTTTCTTGTAAATGTTTCGTAAATATCTTTCAAAAAAAGTCCACAATGCTGTAGACGCATTGCTGCTGGCATAATCTTTTTAAATATTGAGAAAAAAATGTGAGTTCACTATATCGAGATACCTTTTGTTCACTATTTAGAGTTGTCTGTATAAAATTTTGTGTGTTCACTATACTGGATAGTTCACTATACCGAGATTCACTATATCGAGCGTCTACTGTATATACAGTACGCAAAAGTAGGTACACTATATTTTAGTTTAATTAATCAAAACCAAGAATATGGGTATACAAATTTCAAATTTATTTTTGATAAAGTAAAGACAATCTCGACATATTCAACATTTTCCTTTGCATTTACCATTTTTTAAAATTTATTTTCATGGAAAAAGGTTAAAAGTTGGCCATTTTCACTTAATTTTTCGTAAAAATCTCAACCACTGAGAGATATTTTTGAAAATAAAAAAAAAAAAATATATCTCAACCGTTAACCAAATTTTTTTTTAAATAAATCTCAAATCGAAACCGAAATCTTCGTGGAGAAACCAATCGACAATTAACAGTTATTTCTGCTATCTGGCTGAGCGTTCATATAAAGAATATTTTGAATCATGAATTTAAAATGGAGCGAAAAAAGAAATAAAGCGAGTATTAATAAAACCGAATGTTTGATCTACATAAATTTGAAAATTGATTGTGATAAACCATATTGCGACACTTTAATTGTGAATAAAATATGGTTAAACGATTCTAGAAGTACAAACAAAAATAGATTTTTTAAAAATAAATAATTGTTGAACATATTTGTTGCAATTTTAAAACTTTTTATAAAATACTATATTTTTATGAAGTGTACTATATTTTTTTATAGTTAGTTTTAAAAAAATGTTGGGAACCCTAAACGGATCGCTCATATAAGAAAAAGTGTAAAAATATTTTTTCTTGTAGAAAATATTATATTTTATGTACTGCACATACATATATATAAAATAAGTTTAGGTAATTTATTTTTCAGTGAGAATCAAGATAAATACCAGCAGCCCTATTAATTATCACCAATTAGACATGAAACAACACTATAACACATGTTTTAACTTATATAATTCTTAATAATAAACGTGTATTAGCCTTAAATGACATTTGACAATGAGCGGATAACTTATCTCACCAATTTTGGTGTTCAACGAGCGGATAACTTTACCATTCACAATTCAATTCAAAGCTGACTGATATGACAGTTAGCTTTCAAAAATGAAAGAACTACTTGAATATGTAGTACAATTGAGGGAAGTGCTGCCTACTTTTCGGTGTTATTCAGTGAACCGATATAATGAAGACAGAATAAATTTATTAATATTTTATTTTAGCAAACGGATAAGTCCACTATCCATGTGTTAGGTAAAACGTGTATTTACGAGAGGATGGTTTATTTTTATTAATAGGGCTGTAGAACTTTTGACATTTGACCAATTTTTTTTAAATAAAGATATCTTTTAAACTTGAATTAATTGTTGAGTTTTCTTTTAAAGGGTCATATATAAAATACAAAATATGCATAAACATGTTTTTTTCGAAATAATCATCGTATACGTTAAAAATTGGCATTTTCGTTGATTTTTGCAAATTGCTTTAAAAAAAAAAACACAAACATACATATATATGCCAGTAAGACCTAGGGTCTTATAAATTAGGCAAATGTTAGAAGGAATAGAAGGATAGGATAGATTTTTGTTGGCACAGTGGATTGAGAAATTAGGTTTTGATTATCTCATTAAATCCCAGGGGTGGCTTTCAGTTGAGGGAATATAGAAAAGAATGCTGCCTAGACTGGGGATCGAACCCACACATCCAGGTAAGCAGTCAAGCACTACTTCCAATGCGCCGGGGCCACCCCGGCTATATCTTTTAAACCAAAATGTCGTTTTGATTTATTTTTTTTTCTTTTCAAATTTTTCTCATTCCGTATAAGCTCACGTAAATTTTAACCATCATAAAAGATTAGGTATAGAATATGAAATTTCTAGCACTTCGAAATATTATTGAGATTGATCCGATATAACAATCCGAAATTAAAGCTCTGGAATGTTCACCTCTTAATTTGGGAAAAAAGTCTTATTATATTAAATCCACTGCTATGCCAAAAATATGAGACGATTGGAAGGAGCACGGTTTTTTTTTTACAACCAATGAATATAAAAATAATTTTTCCACGAAACCAATGCCCGCGTTTGCTCTTTAAAGAGTATAATATATAAAAAATCATATAAAATGGAAAAATTAATATGCGTCTTATATTAACTTTTTTTTTAACCTCAAAGAATATAATGCTTCACCCAAAACGACGTCGTGCCCCGGAATGTCATTAAAATCAAATAAATCACAGATTATATTCTTTGAACTCGTGACAACTTCATTCAGATTAATCCCGAGTCTCTATAAAATCCAAATGATCGTGTCCATAAAAATAAAAAAAAAAAAACCTTACATTAGGGTGCCCATTATTTCTCTCTCAAGCAAATTTTTTTTTAACTAGACAATCCCTTAATCATAAATTTATACCTTGAAAAATTTTAAATTGACAGAAATAAAATTTTCCGATGTCTTTAACCCCTTCCATTAAGATTTTTATGGGAATTTTGCACTTTTTAAGTTTATTTTTTTCCTCAACAAGTACAGAAGTGGTAATTATAATTTCTGTTTTTTAAAAAATCAATTTTTAAGTTAAGACAATTTATCTTCATCAAAGATCTTCCAAATTCAAAGTGGTCTTGTAAAGGCCTTAAACACAAAAAATAATAAAATAATTTAGAATATCTAAATCAAAGAAAAAAAACGTAAAAAGTAGCTGATTCCCATTTCACAAATTTATATGAAGACACCATTTATTGACCTCTGATAAATTTACTTTAATAATAAATTTTTTTTTAAAAGGATACATTTTTGTTTGTGACACCCTACTAAATAATATTATGCATAAAGATGCATTTATTCCACACATTTGCACTGCCATATCAGAAGAGCAATTAAATTCCCCACACCGATATTATAATTCAAGCTAAATAAAATTTAATCCCCTTAATTTAGATTTTACACTCTTTAGCTGCTTATTCGACCGAAGGCTATGTGTGTTGAGTAAGCCCGCATTTGATTTTAGTTCTTTAATTAGACATAATGCTACGAGTGTTATGTCAATAATATCATATACCCAAATATTTATTTTAATCATTTCATGCGCAAGTTCATTCGATGCATTAGAAATTATATTATATTGTGCAAGGTATAAGTGCTAGAGGCTTTTTGAATCGCAGAATTAGCTAAAGGTAAATATTCATTCAGTTAGGTATGTTCATTATGTATATGTAGGTATATGTATTCCTGTATTGCGATTGCATGCATAAGCCCTATTTGAAATTACTTTGAAAATATTTTAATTGGTACTCAAAGAGCTTTGATTTCATTGAGTATACTTATACATATACATAGGTGCATGTGCTTTGGTTAATCAATGTAGGGAGCAAATGATTCTTACATATTATACATGTTAGTATATATAATAAGTTTGTTCTTATTACTTATTTACCTATACTCTTAAATTATTTCAATGAATTTAAAGACAATATGTACTGTGTATAGTGATAGGTAACTTATCTCGAATACAAACAAAAATGCTGTTTTACATCTTTTGCCATTAATTCGCTTTCTTTGTTTTTGAAAGTATTGCAATTATGTTTTGCTATTAAGGACAACGAGAATTTATGTAGGATACGACCTTTTATTGAAAGGTAAATTTTATACACCTAATTCAACTTTTTACAACAACTATTGTTTTCATAAGAAGAAGCTAATAAGCAAAGTATAAGACTAGCAATTATGTAGGTATTTCATAGAATTTGTTGAATTATTTATTCAAAATAACTCTTATTTGAATTTGGTTCACTTTAACTGAGACTACCCGGTGAAACACAAATTTTTATGTAATACACGCAGCAAAATAATCGGTTTAAAACAACTATAAACTCGGTTAAGTTAAATAACAAACATATATAGAACCTGCAAACTTACCAGGTTAAATTATACGATTGAACTGGATTAAATAAAATAAACAAAATAAATAAAATAAAATAAAATAAAATAAATAAAATAAATAAAATAAATAAAATAAATAAAATAAATAAAATAAATAAAATAAATAAAATAAATAAAATAAATAAAATAAATAAAATAAATAAAATAAATAAAATAAATAAAATAAATAAAATAAATAAAATAAATAAAATAAATAAAATAAATAAAATAAATAAAATAAATGAAATAAATAAAATAAATAAAATAAATAAAATAAATAAAATAAATAAAATAAATAAAATAAATAAAATAAATAAAATAAATAAAATAAATAAAATAAATAAAATAAATAAAATAAAATAAAATAAATAAAATAAATAAAATAAATAAAATAAATAAAATAAATAAAATAAATAAAATAAATAAAATAAATAAAATAAATAAAATAAATAAAATAAATAAAATAAATAAAATAAATAAAATAAATAAAATAAATAAAATAAATAAAATAAATAAAATAAATAAAATAAATAAAATAAATAAAATAAATAAAATAAATAAAATAAATAAAATAAATAAAATAAATAAAATAAATAAAATAAAATAAATAAAATAAATAAAATAAATAAAATAAATAAAATAAATAAAATAAATAAAATAAATAAAATAAATAAAATAAATAAAATAAATAAAATAAATAAAATAAATAAAATAAATAAAATAAATAAAATAAATAAAATAAATAAAATAAATAAAAGAAATAAAAGAAATAAAATAAAAAAAATAAAAAAAATAAATAAAATAAATTCGAAATTCGAGAAGGTATGGGAGAGGAAGACGTGGCTTTTTGATACCCTGGTGTGGACGGTGATGGGATATGGGGCGGTGATATGGGGATGGGAGGAGAGACAAGAAATGGAAAGAGTGCAGGAGAGGTACCTACCTCAAATGGACACTAGGAGTAGAATGGCAAACTCCAGGATACATGGTGAGAGAGGAAACCAAAAGAGATAAAATAATGATAAGGGCAGGGCGAAGGGCATGGAATTATGAAGAGAAATTAACAGGTGGGAAAGGAAGTGAAATAGCGAGGGAATGTTTAGAGGAGATAAGAGAGAGAGAGGGAAGGAAGGAATTGAGAGAGGATCACGATGGCAACAAGGGAGAATAAAAAAGAGAGGAAGGGAAGGAAGAGAAGACAGTATGACAGGATACGAGAGAGTAGAATGGGAAGACAGAAGAAAGCAGGAGAAGGAAAGACGGGATTTAATAATGGAATCCAGATATAACAGGTGGTATAAGGAAGTAATGACCGAGGGGATCCCGCAATATCTGCAAAGCGGGATAGAAGGCAGACAGAACAAAGAGAATAGCGAGAGTCAGGCTAGGGAATGAGGTGAGAGAAAGATGGTACTGGAAACAAGAGGAAGAGAGAATGTGCAGAGTGTGTGAAGGTGAGCCAGAGACGTGGGAACATGTGATAGTAAGATGCAGGTCAGGTGGAGATGAAGGGAGATCAATAGGGGGAAAAATGAGGGATATAATGGACGAAGGAGGGAGAGGGGAAGAATGGATAAAGGCACTAGAGGTTGCGAGAAGGAGTAAGAAGGGACGGATGGGAGACTTGTAACCCTTAGGGGTTGCAATACAACACAATATAAATAAAATAAATAAAATAAAATAAATAAATAGACTAAATAAAATAAATAAAATGAAATAAATAAAATAATATAAATTAAATTATGTACGTATTTATTTGGGAATAAGCGCTGAATAGAGCTTAATAAGTACGAATAAATTTTCACGAAATTGGAATCGAAAGTGCGTTCAAACCTTATTATTCGACAAAAAAACGACAGCAAATAATTTTTTTAAACATTGATGAAATGTGTGCTTTCTCATTGTAAATGTAGATATGTTATATTTGTTCGCTATTAAAATATTACGTGACTGAAAATTGCAAGCAATTATTTTTTGTGAACGCAAGTTTTCAATCGCAATAACTGAAAAGCGATAATTTGTTACGTTGAGTTCGGTCTCTATCTATCTAGTAATATTTTCGAATTCAATCGCAATCGCATATAAAAATAAAATGAAATAAAAAGAATCGAATGCTATTTGGTTTTATTTGGAGCAAAATATAGACAAGGTATAAAGTTCATGCCATTTCAGTTAAGTAAGAATGTCAAATAGTCCCAAAAGAAATCCATTTATAGAGCTGTGTGAAGTCAGAACCCCGAGCTCAAAATTTTGGGTCCAAATATATCAGAATCGTTTGTCCATCCTTTGTCCACGTTTGTCCAGGCAAAATTTTCGTTTGTCCACCCCCAGAAAAAAAGTTATTAAGCTTTTCTGTTTTATAGGAACACCCCCACAAATTAAAAATTGACCTCATGCCCGCAAATGATAACTTATATGGATGGAACATGGTGCATTCGTTTGTCCAGCAGCCGATACTGATTGTCCACCAAAAATTTTTACTTTCCCACCCTTAGTTCAAAAGTTATTCAACATTTCTTTTTTATAGGAACACCCCCACAAATTTAAAAGTCGTCTACCACCCACAATTCACAACTTAGGAGTATGGGACCAATTGCATTCGTTTGTCCACCGGCTGATTATGATTGTCCACCAAAAATTTTCGTTTGTCCACCCTTAGTTCAAAAGTTATTTAACATTTCTTTTTTATAGCAACTATCACAACCTTAAAAACCTTAAAAGTCGTCTACCACCCACAATTTTCAACTTAGAACGTTGAAACAAAAAGCCTTCGTTTGTCCAGCGGCTCATACTGATTGTCCACCAAAAATTTTCGTTTGTCCACCCTTAGGTCAAAAATTATTCAACTTTTCTATTTTATGGCACCCAACCCCAAAATTGAAAATTTCACTTAGCCGAATCGAACCTTTTGCAATCGTTTGTCCATGGACAATCAGTATGGGCCGCTGGACAAACGAAGGCTTTTTGTTTCGACGTTCTAAGTTGAAAATTGTGGGAATGCGGTTAATTTTTAGTTTTGGGGGTGTTGCTATAAAATAGAAAAGTTGAATAACTTTTGAAGGGGGGGTCGAAAAATTTTTTTAATTTTTTTTCTAGCCTGGACAAACGATGGACAAACGATTGCAAAAGGTTCGATTCGGCTAAGTGAAATTTTCAATTTTGGGGTTGGGTGCCATAAAATAGAAAAGTTGAATAATTTTTGACCTAAGGGTGGACAAACGAAAATTTTTGGTGGACAATCAGTATGAGCCGCTGGACAAACGAAGGCTTTTTGTTTCAACGTTCTAAGTTGAAAATTGTGGGTGGTAGACGACTTTTAAGGTTTTTAGGGTTGTGATAGTTGCTATAAAAAAGAAATGTTAAATAACTTTTGAACTAAGGGTGGACAAACGAAAATTTTTGGTGGACAATCATAATCAGCCGGTGGACAAACGAATGCAATTGGTCCCATACTCCTAAGTTGTGAATTGTGGGTGGTAGACGACTTTTAAATTTGTGGGGGTGTTCCTATAAAAAAGAAATGTTGAATAACTTTTGAACTAAGGGTGGGAAAGTAAAAATTTTTGGTGGACAATCAGTATCGGCTGCTGGACAAACGAATGCACCATGTTCCATCCATATAAGTTATCATTTGCGGGCATGAGGTCAATTTTTAATTTGTGGGGGTGTTCCTATAAAAAAGAAAAGCTTAATAACTTTTTTTCTGGGGGTGGACAAACGAAAATTTTGCCTGGACAAACGTGGACAAACGATGGACAAACGATTCTGATATATTTGGACCCAAAATTTTGAGCTCGGGGTTCTGGCTTCACACAGCTCATTTATAGCAGAGGCGATATTGACAATACTTTGTTGTTCAACCACAATGACCTCTATATAGCTGTTTTAATTTTCAGCTTGGAGGGGGATTATAGAGAAAATTAATGTAATAATCCTCTAGATTGGAACTAACCATGCAAAACTTGAAGTGTAAATTCAATAAAATTTTATACAGGGTGTCCCGTAACTCAAAGTCAAGCGGGTAACGGGTGATAGGGTAGGTTGTACCTGTTCTGGAAAAAATAAGAAAAAAAATCTATCTTGCTTGCTTAAGTAATAATAGCAGTATTTAGAAAAATAGTGAAAATCGATACCCTAGACCACATTTTTAGGTACTGTGGTCACAAATTTCCGAATTTTGACGTGTTTATTTTTTTTACGTAATTCTAAATAACCATGCTATTGATTTCAATCACAAATTTAAAAATAAATATTGTAAGTTTCGAAAGAAAAATAAAGTTTGACTGAGTCATGTTTCAAAAAAAAATTTTAAGCTAACTTTGACACTTCATAATTAAAAAAAAATGTACTACACTACCTTGGCAAGTTTTTTAAAAAATTGGCGCGATTCATCAGGATTTCAAAATGGTACAACACTTGCTACTTATTAATTCGTAAAAAATATTTTTCATTTTTTATTTGCAAAAAGGACCTCAGTTCACTTCAATCACTTTTACGAGAATAATGCTTTATTGTACTTAAAAATCAATTTTACCAAGGTGTACGTAACATAAACAGAGGCACTAGAATCAGACACTGTTTGCCATAAGTAAGAGTAAGACAGATCTACATTACGTAATATGGTACGCTACGATCTACGTTCGGTACGCTACGTTTATGGTTTTACTCGCAACATCTCACAATCGTGCGCTTTTGTTACCCTGGACTCGAAAAGTGTTGTGGAAATTATGTTAGTTATTATCTATTAATAGGTACTAAAAACTTCACAAATTTTTACCAACATATCAACTCTGAGAGCGTATAGTTACGAGGGAGCAAACTTTGTATACACGTTGCATATGATATACGGGTCACGGGTGGTAGTTGTTTTGATTTAAAATTCGATGAGCAATGCTTTTCGGTATTCCAGTGGATCTTTCAATCGCACTGATCAAGAGCTGGGATCACATTCAATTCAATTTAATTTTAAACTCCTTCGTCGTTATGTCGTTGGGGTCTCCCATCTGCAGCGCCACCATACGAGTACTAAAGGCAATCGTCCTTGCGAGTATGATAGGTGTCCATAGATGAACAGGTGTCCATAGATGAACACCCGGTGGTCATGAGTGACGCCCCACAATTGGGTACCTTTCGATCCACTGGAATACCGAAAAGCATTGCTCATCGAATTTTAAAACAAAACTACTTCCACCCGTACCATCTGCAACGTGTACAAAGTTTGCTACCTCGTGACTAAACGCTCCCAGAGTCGATATTTGCAGAACAATGTTGGGGAAAATATGGAAGTTTTTAGTTCCTATTACTAGATAATAACTGACACAGTTTTTACAACAATAATCGAGTCCAGGGTATCACAAAAGCGCACGATTGTAAGATGTTGCGAGTAAAACCATAAACGTAGCGTACCGAACGTAGATCGTAGCGTACCATATTACGTAATGTAGATCTGTCTTACTCTTACTTATGGCAAACAGTGTCTGATTCTAGTGCCTCTGTTTATGTTACGTACACCTTGGTAAAATTGATTTTTAAGTACAATAAAGCATTATTCTCGTAAAAGTGATTGAAGTGAACTGAGGTCCTTTTTGCAAATAAAAAATGAAAAATATTTTTTACGAATTAATAAGTAGCAAGTGTTGTGCCATTTTGAAATCCTGATGAATCGCGCCAATTTTTTAAAAAACTTGCCAAGGTAGTGTAGTACATTTTTTTTTAATTATGAAGTGTCAAAGTTAGCTTAAAATTTTTTTTTGAAACATGACTCAGTCAAACTTTATTTTTCTTTCGAAACTTACAATATTTATTTTTAAATTTGTGATTGAAATCAATAGCATGGTTATTTAGAATTACGTAAAAAAAATAAACACGTCAAAATTCGGAAATTTGTGACCACAGTACCTAAAAATGTGGTCTAGGGTATCGATTTTCACTATTTTTCTAAATACTGCTATTATTACTTAAGCAAGCGAGATAGATTTTTTTTCTTATTTTTTCCAGAACAGGTACAACCTACCCTATCACCCGTTACCCGCTTGACTTTGAGTTACGGGACACCCTGTATATCTGCATTTCGAACTTTTTGAAACAAAAAGTAATATTTAAAAAAAAAAAATATATATATCCATAACAAAGATTCATTAAGTCCAGGAATAACATTGATTATTACCAACAAATCACTCGCCACAAGTTTTATGCCGTAATCTCTCATGCGTATAACAAACTTGCTTTCGAATTAGCTTAATAGTTTTATCCGATTCAGACTAAATATACACACCTAGATATACCTACTTTTACAGACTCCCCTGATGATGCCGACCTTCTCAAACCCTTAATTTTCATTTTACAAAGTGACAAAACAATTAAGAAGTTTCGCCTGATTGAACACCATTGATTTCTCAAGCAGAAAATTCATTTTCGTTTCGGTTCTATTGGCTCGGATTTCTCACAGAACCTAGAATTGCGAGTCGCTTCAATAGCCAACCAACATTGTCGTTAGCAAAGACCAAATTTATATGCATTTGCTTTTAGCTCTCTCTGTTGCTCTGCTCTGTTCTGTTCTGTATATTCACAATTCTTCTATATAACTTCGCAGTCCGCACATCCTGTTCTTGTGATGTTCTGAATATAATCAGCATATTACAATAATCTCGTTTGCACAATTTTGTTTCAAAAGTTTAATTGAAAATTTTATAGCTGAACGATTTGAGACTTTTTCGAGCGACCAAAAGAAACACTACACCCCCAAATCCCTCCTTATTCTATATCACTCTATATTTAGGTTCGGAATGTATACGTACATTGTAGAGAAGACAGAAGAAGGTAATTAAATTTCAAAAAGCAAGCAAGTTCCGAACCATTGAACATTGGCATGCCAAATCCATAGATATATATACTTATATAAAACATTCTAACGATATCCGAATTCATTTCGAAAACGTAGAAGTTATTACTGAGTACAGACGTATACGAGGGGTAGATATTATGTTTTTTTGCACTTTTTTGATTTAAAACAAAGAAAAAAAAAATGTACAATTTCGCAACGCGTCTTTGTTTTTTTTAGAGGTTTTCAAAGGTTATTTGACTCGTTTCATCAGTTCTCTAAATGTTATTGCAGATTTATGGGCGCGAAAGTAAAAACAGACATACCAACGCATTAACATTAGACTGTCAAATTTGGATCGAAGAAAAACAGTATACAGATATAGAGGTATATTTATACTCTTGCTCTTCAAAGAAACCCTTGGCAATATTTATCTGTATACCTACAGAGAACAGACGTAAAAATGAATTCGCCTGACTTGATGGAAGAAGTTTTATTGTCAATAAATGAATGAACGTGATACATTTTCAAATAAAAATGCAAAATAAACAAAATGTAATATTCAAATAAGATGCATGTATGTGCCAGTAACTCTAGGTACTACATGTGTCGCAGTTATTTGCTTATATGAATTTTATGCTTGATTTACAATACTGACAATACATTGCCAAATTGTTTGTCATTTTGTAACTATTTTCGTCATAAAACACGACTTTGTCAATAGAAAGGTACAATATTTCAGAAATCATATGAAATTCTGTTGTTTGCAGTCATGTGTAAAAAATTCATTGTGAAAAAAATGATAAAAAACTGACTCTTCTTCCAAAATGCAAGTGAGAATTGGTGATATCCTTTTCTAGTTTAAGGTATTAAATACCTACTGATATCAGCGTTGCCGAAGTGGCAAAATCATGATTTTTTGACTTAAAAATTTCATCTTGGCACGAAAATATTCAATATGGCACGTTTTTTCTTATTTGCATTTTTTAAGCGACTTTTGAAAAAAAAAATACGAAAGTTGCTCCAAATGGAGTAAAAACTGGGAGAAACTCTTATTTTTGACAATACACGACTATATATAGAGCAAATTATTTCTTTGAATATTTTGTTGTATTCCACCCCACAATTTATTTATAATTTTTGTTGGTTAATATAAGAATTTGAAATTTTTTTGTATGACAGAAAATGTTACACGATTTTTTTTTTGGGGGCGGCAAAATCATATTGTTGATATCATATTTTTGCTTCCTCCTTATTAAATGTGCCTATAAGCATATAATACGCAGCTGAAACGAAACGAAAATTTCAATAGAAAAATTGAAAAAACGAAATAAAAAATAAAAAACTCAGTTCTCATATTTTTGTTCTGTTCAACGAACGAAATTGATAGTTATTTGCCTTTTTAATTTTTTTTTCCAGTTGATGACACTTTCAATGTCTTTTTTCGCTGTGGTTTCCTAGAACATTTAATAGTCCAACTCACTAAAGCATTTGACTGGGAAAAAATCGCCGGAAAGCTGGAATTTGGTGTATAGCCTCCTCATGAAGTTATTAAGAAACTGTCCAAAGTCCCCATCGATATAAACGCAGCTAACAATTTTACGGGGGGTTGAAAGCCCCCTAAAATGTTTTTTCGGGAATTACTCCCAAATGGTAAGTTGTACAAAAAAATGTTAAAGACTAATAATTGTAGCTTGGAAAATTTTCCACAAAAAACATTTATATATTTTTTTTTTTTTCATAAAAATAACCGTTTCCTAAATAAACCTATAGTCGCAACATCTCACAATTGTGCGCTTTTGTTACCCTGGACTCGAATAGTGTTGTGGAAATTATGTTAGTTATTATCTAGTCGAGTCCAGGGTAACAAAAGCGCACAATTGTGAGATGTTGCGAGTAAAACAAGGAACGTAGCGTACCGAACGTAGATTGTAGCGTACCATATTGTGTAATGTAGATCTGTCTCACTCTTATTTACGGCAAACAGTGTCTGATTCTAGTGCCTCTGTTTATGTCACGTACACCTTGCTAAAATGGATTTTTGAGTACAAAAAAGCATTATTCTGGTAAAAGTGATTGAAGTGAACTGAGGTGTTTTTTTCAAATAAAAAATGAAAAATATATTTTACGAATGAATAAGTAGCAAGTGTTGTACCATTTTGAAATCTTGATGAAACGCGCCAATTTTTTAAAAAACTTTTCAAGGTATTGTAGTACATTTTTTTTTAAATATGAAGTGTCAAAGTTCGCTTAAAATTTTTTTTTTGAAACATGACTCAGTCAAACTTTATTTTTCTTACGAAACTTACAATATTGAAATATTGTGATTGAAATCAATAGCATGGTTATTTAGGATACGTAAAAAAAATAAACACGTGAAAATTCGGAAATTTGTGACCACAGTACCTAAAAATGTGGTCTAGGGTATCGATTTTCACTATTTTTCTAAATATTGCTATTATTACTTAACCATGCGAGATAGATTTTATTTCTTATTTTTTCCAGAACATTTGGGGATTTTAACAAAATAAAATGTTTAATAATAATAGCTATGTTAAAAAGATAAAACGATGCTTAGAAACCGGCTTGTTTTATTTTTGAGAAATTCTGTTTTTAATATTATCTCGTACCAAAAATGCTTTAAAATATTAATTAATTTTAGTATTTAAAAAATGTTTGTGGCAGTTTTAAAGAAACTCTTACTAAAGGTGATGTGTGCAAAAATAATTTAAAATTTCCCTATCTAAATTTCCAAATTGTATGAATATTTTCAGGAACTTTCAAAAATAAAATTTTAAATAGTTGAAGTCTCCTCTTCAAAAATTAAGCAATAACTGGAAACATGAGAAGACATCTTTTACGATATTTGGACAACAACAAAAATTAATTTAATAAAAAAATAAAAAGGTATTTGTAAGAAAATTAAAAACCTTCATCTCCTGGGTCAGTTGGATTTTCTACGCCAGTAAAAAAGGCAAAAAGCATTTTCGTTTAAAATGCATTTTAATGAAATTTTTCATACTAAAAATAAATTTTAAGAAACGAAAGTCTGGAACAATTTAGAAGAGCCCTAGAACAACCTAGAGCAAGGATAATAAGATATTTTCATTTAAAGTGTTTTTTGGGCTTTTTGATGATTCTTTGGAACAATTGGATTTGAGGGATTCTGCACTTGGAACAAGTTTTAGATTTTGGATTTTTGGAAAAGGGAGGACAGGGGTGTTATTGAAAAGTTAAAAAACTCGGAGAATTTTTTTTAAAGTTAATTTTTAAGCTGATAGTAAGAATGTAAGGTCAGAACTTTTTTTCAATACATGTATTTATCATCAGTTTTCAAAAGTAAATGCATTAAAAAAAATAAAATATAAGAGAATGTTTTTTTTTGATTTTTGAAAAAATGTTTGGAAGGTTTTATCTTAAAAATACGAGTCCTACAATTTTAAATTTTTGGAACAATGGTTAGAACAATTTTTAAAACCCGACAAAAATTTCAAAACTAAGAATTTCGAAAAAAAAAGAATTTTTTCGAATTTTGCCCATAACTTTTGAAATTTTAAACATAGGGGTCCAAAAATTTGGAACAATGTCCAGAACAACTAGTATAATCTGGAACAATTTTCAAAAATTTGTTTTCCGTAAAAAGGGGGCTAGGTCAAAAACGGTTTTTTTGCTCTAAAATCCCCATTTTTGAATATTTTTCAAAAACAATGCGGAACAAATCGGAAACAACCTGAAACAACTTTCAAAAATAACAAATTCCAAAAAAGGGGGGGCTAACTTCACGCACTCTCAAAGTTCGGAATTCCCAATTGGAAGATCGTTTAAAAATGATATTATTGGCACAGAGATTTTATAACAATTTATTTGTAAAATTAAAGAAAAACAAGGTATAAGCTATAGTGTAGGTCAGAAAATGATACCAAAAATAAATTGCTTCATTAAATTTTAACCGACTGTTAATTGTGTAAGTATCAATTGTTTCAGTAAAAATTGTCCAAAATAGTACTAAAATTCTCTAATCCTTTAAAAAAATATGTGAAAATTCATAAAAAAAAATGTGTGATCTTACAGATTGTTATTTGGATTTATTAAAAGAAGCTAGATCCAAAATCCAAATTCCATTTTTGTTGGTTTTTTTTTTTTTTAAAAGTTAAAAAATTTCATAATTTAGAAAAATATTATTAAACAGTTTTTGAAAACATTTGTTTTCAAACTAAAAATAAAAATAAAAATAAAATTATTTTATTTAGAATTTAAGGTGTAATTAAGATCATACTCCGCTTTCATTACTTAGGCTACTCTTCTTTAATAATATTTTTTCAATTTCCACTCCTAAACGGTATGATTTTGTTTTCTTATTTTGTTTTAAACTATAAACGCAGGTTTTGTCGCATCATATATTGTAAATTATTGTGTACCTTCATGTTTTTCTGGTGCCATATTACCTAACTTTACCCTAACTACTTTCTTTTTATTATTACAAAATTTCATTAAATTTTAATTTTTTAATTTGTTCACCAAAAATTTTTAATTTTAATTTTAAAAATACAAATATTTGCGATTCCTTATTACATAACGTTTCGTTTCGACATTTCAATATAATATATATGTAAAAAAGCATCGAAATAGGAGCGCATAGTTCAAACGTTCGAAGTAAAAATTGAGTCGACTGTAGATAAAGTTTTTTAGTTTAATTATAAAAAGCTATTAACATTATTATAAATATGTATATTGTTTATACTTAACTTATAATATTCTTAACGGATCTTTAAGATTTATACGTATTTACTGTTACAGAAATGCTTATATTGAACTTAAATATCTAAGTTTTAAGTATTTTAAAAGCGATTCTTAATAAAATTGAAAACGATATTAAACAATTTTTAACTGAGAAATACTTTGTATGAACGTAAATTGTTGGCAAATACACCGTTGAAAAAAAAGAAGACTATGTATATTCATTTGTCTATATTTTAGATTGCTTTTAAGATTAAAGATAAACAAATGGGATGATTTTTTAAAATAATTTTTAAACCATATTCGTCTAATTACACTAACGGTCCTAATAAACTTAAAATATACTTTGATTGACTTAAGGATTCCGAACTAAGAACAATATAAACCATCAAAGTTTCCCCCATTAGACATACAATATATATTCTTACCTATACCAGACGGAAAAGATTAGCGTGGATCCGGTTTTTTTTCTACAAAAGGAAAAGTATAAGATTTATGTTCTTGACACCCTGCGGTCAAATTTTAAAAGAAAATTAAGTTCAACAGGGCTTAATATGAAAGCTCTAAGATACCAATACCTGACCATAATTTAAAGACATTAAAATGAAAGCCAGCACATTAATGAAGGATGCTCGCCGAATACTGGATATTATAAACTTTCTATCATTTTTTTTTTTTTTGTTCAAAAAAGAATAATGGTATAGTTAGAAAAGAGGTTGGGGGCTTGCAGTAAAAACCTTACCAAGGCATTTTTTTTTTAAACAAAATTGTAGAATTTACAAATCATTCCCCAATCACCTCTATACCGCATCATTCACTCGCACATTATTTTACAGAGCCTCAACTCGACTCTAATATATACTCTTTAGATCCCTGGCAAAAGCTTACGAAAGAGCAAGCAAGCAGAATTATGGCTTTTTTGCGATTTACTTTTATCTTGATCCTTTTTACATCCTTTGTGCATTATGGGTTTTTCTTCTGTAGAACGAGAGAATTTATGTGCTGATGTTAAACGAATAAAAAAACAAGAAAAAGAAACAAAATCAACCAACTAAACACCCGCCGACACCGACACCGCTGCCATCCACCACCACCATCACCACCAGCATCTATACCACCGTTACCACGGCCCCAACATTCACACTCATCATCTCATCCAATTCTATATATCTATCTTTATAAAAAGATATAGGTTTACATAAGAAAGGGAAAATGTTAAATGTCTAAATTTTTTCGTCCTCATGGAAGGAAGTGGAACATATTTTTTATGGTTATCATTCATTGATAAGGGTTATGATCGTTTACCTTAGCGCAAAATTGCACAAAATATATATAATAATATTTTCTTTTTTATCGGATTCTAAGAGTTATATTTTTATGGCATTTTTATATTTGGCATCAAGAGACGACGACGACGACAACGATGCTTACGCTTTCCCCAGAAACCAACTTAGTAAATATAGGGTCCGTTTTTTTTTCTTCTTCTCGGTATAATAATGGCTCTTGGTTGTATATAATTGCATTACATTTAAAATGGTAGATGACAAAAATATTAAAAAAAAAACATGATAAAAACCTAAGCATTGAAACCTAACATTTAATAAATATTTGAGTTGCATTACTTCAAAATTATTTTTTCTGAGGAAACTTTGGGGCTCGATACAGAATAGATTTAAAGGGAAATAAACTTAAAGTTGTTTTACTATCGGTGCTGCAATTTTTTTTTTATTAGAATAAATATGGGTCCAGTACCGTAGCTCGACGCACGAGTGCCCCAAGGAAGAAAACAAAAAAAGGGGACGCTAACCAGTGTATAGGTAGGTAGAAAAAAATGGTAAACCTTATTTCTGTCATGCTTACAAGTATAATCCGCAGCCCATAAGTCAGATTCCTTTGACAAACAAAAGAGACCTGGATTCACCATCCGCATACAGGCCTTTTTGTATGCTGGACACAGCGGGAAAACTCTTGGAGAAAATGTTTAAGCCCTGGCTCACACCATCAGTATATACCTGCTCGATCTGTCAGAAAAGCAGTACGGCTTCCAGGAAGTGCTGCTCTACGATCAGGGCTATAGAAGAAGTAGTGAAGGCTCCCCAAACCTTCCAGCGGGGAAACCACTACTCTAGAAAGATCATTTTGCTGGGAACTATGGATGTACGAAAAGCTTTCAACTCATTCAGGTAGAGAGACATGCTAGAAACCCTAAAAACAAAGTTTAAAACTTCAGTTTACCTTTTGTGGATGGTGGAGGAGTATCTCAGTGACCGCGAGCTGGAATACAACACTATACAGAAGGCTAAAAGAGGAAGGCGATCACTTCCGGCGCAGCACAGGGATCCATTTTGGGACCTGATCTCTGCAACATCTAGCAAGAATGCAATAAAGTATATTGAAATGAGGCTCGATATAAAGCTCACTTTCTGGCAACAAATAAAGTTTGCATCGGAAGGAGCTTCTAAAGTTACAACTTTACTCGGCAGACTGATGGTAAACCTTTGTGATCCAATGGTTAGCAAGCTTTTGATGACAAAAATGCATGCCATTCTCCTCTACGGAAATGATGCAGATGCTCTTCGACAAGAAAAGCACCAGGAAGCAAATGGCAGCAATGCAGAGGCGCAGAGCTATTTGCGTAGCAACCTCTTACCGAACGGTGTCGGAACCTGCTGTCGAAGTAGTCGTAAAAGTGACTCCCATCGATCTCCTAGCGGCAAAAGGAAGTACACATACGACAAAGAGGCGGAAATTGGCGTGGAAGCAGCAACCGAGCATGACAAAGAAGCTCACGAAGCAGAAATGGCAAAGGGCGTTGGAGCTCGGAAAGAAGTAGAAGATTAACAGCGAGGCTGATCAGGAACGTGGCAAACTGGAATGGCCGGAAACACGGTGAGGTAAACTACTACGTCACCCAGTTCCTCACCTGACACGGATACTTCAACATCTTCCTCTACCAGATCGACAAGACGAAAAGTCCAGCCTGTCAGTCGGAGACTTCCAAGAAGACGATGTAAGCCACACCCCTTTCGCTTGCAGCAGATGGGAAGCCGAAAGGCGAGAATCGGAGAGAAGTATCAGCATCATCACTCCAGACAACACTACCTGTATGTGCTACAAAAGTGTGTTCCTAATAAATTTAATAAATAAGAGTTAGTCAACTTAAAATTAATTGTTTAAAATCAAAATTTCGTGTCAAAATGGCTTAAATTCTTTTCAAAAAAAAAATATATTAAAAAAAAAAACGAAAAAAAAATCTTCAGGAGGTGCCTTTCTGAATTTCGTTCATCAAATCGCCTGCAAAAAAAAAACAACGACACAAATTGCCTGCAATCAAAATACTATCAATCTTTCGTCACGCGGCAAACATCAGCACCTACTGTGTTTGCCTTCAACAAATAAGCAACAAAACGTTTTAAATTGCAAAAATGTCAAAAACTACTCAAAGAAGCGATTCGTTTCTTTTTGGCTGATGATTGCTAGGTATAGGCAGGTTGATAGGTACGTAGGTAGGTACCTATAGATTGAACTTTTTAACAAGACTTTGATTGGGCCTCTATCCTGGTGCTATATGAACATAAAAAAAAAAAAAAACTTTTCGATTGTTGCTGATGTGATGGTGCAAAGAAGAAAAACAAAAAAAAAAACACAAACAAAAATAAAGATGCAGCGAAATTAAAAAGCCATTACTACTAAAGGGGCAAATACGGCTATGCAACATGCATATACATTTTATGCCACCAACGCCACCGCCACCCCACCGTCAAGTCAGCCATCAGGCATGGTTTCGCATACCCTATATTGTAGGTATATCTGAACAAAAACACGAACTTGTTAGCGGAAGTCATGGCATGCGAGGTGCTGCTGCTTTCCTATTGTTGGTCATGGGCTCGCCTTCAACGGCGCAGGGTGTGGGCTGGGAAATAAACAATTTTGTTTTTGCTCTATGCGCCACATGCAATCTTTCATCACTGCCGCCTCGTCGCCCCATGTCACCCACCCGCCGCGCCGTTGGGGACCACCTTTAGAAATATTTATATCTAAATGCCAATAACGTTTCACACGTCGTCGTCGTCGTCGTCGCTCCGTCGACATCGTCGTCATAAAATAAAATTCCGGAACTTTTTTTATTGCAGTTACCGCGCCACCCGCCGCCATTCTTTTCAACTCAAATAGCTGGATGATAACCGATGCACGCGATAATCATAAGGGGTGTAACTTGGACTGACTGCACTTAGATACTGTTGATAATATAATAGCTAACCGCTGGTCAATCTAAACCACATGATACGCAGCACGCTGGTAACCGAGCCAAATTGGATTGGTGGAAATATAAAACCTAGAAGGCAAGGTGCTATAATGACGATGGACGATGTGAATAGTGAGGAATCTATACTATAACAAAAACTAATAAACAAACAATAAGGCAACGTAACTGTTGAGGCAAGAGTGCACTGTATATGATTAGTGGTATACATACCCTGGATGTGGATTGGATTGTACACATTGGTTTGGAAGGCAAAAACCTTGATTGGTCACTTTCACCTTTTGGTTCTTATTATTTTACAGAGGGTGCATACTGTATAGTGTATATATACTGTACCTAGTTGGTATTTGGAAGGAAAAAAAAAGTGAAGTTGATATAAAAGTGAGAAAAACTGTTATGCAACTTTATAAATAGCAACAATAGTCTCTTTCTAGTTCAAAAAGTCTTAAAGCACAGCACAGATATTGTTAAATAAATTTAGATTGGTATTTATTTGAGAAAAATATTTTTTGTATCTTAAAGAATGGGATATTTTGCAAAACCAATGACGAGTACAGTGCCGTAGCTACTGTGTTTTTTGTTTTTTTTTTTTTTTTTTTTTTTTTTGGGGGGGGGGGGAGTTGGGTGGGGCAGAGAAATATTACTAAAATTTAACGTCTATTTCTAAAAAACTAAAACAACTATGTCTTTTATTCAATTTAAATAATAAACGTACTTTTTCGAATGCCATCTACTGTTGGTTCTTCTTAAATATTTGAATTTTTACGATTTTTTTTAGTGTTTTAGCGCTCAATCCCAAAATCGCAGTTCACATTATCTTAATTTGTATATTGTCTTTTAATTTGTGTCCTTTTTTTGTAGTATATAGGTTTCATATATGCGAAAAACTAGTGCGGGAAAATGCAAACGCCTAGGGGACAAATGCAAACGACTGGAGGGCAATGCAAATGCCAGGGAGTTAAGCCCCTACTAGCCCCTCCGTTGCTACGGCACTGGATAAGTATAGAATAGTTTTTGATATGTCACTAAGGCCAATTTGTTAAAATTAAACTTAAATATTTAAATTCCATTAATAAGAGCTTATGTGATAGTTTATTCTGAGAAAATAGCATTTTAGTTGAATAATACTATTAAATGTGGGCTCGTATGTTTGTGATTTATAGACTTAAAAACTCCTAAACAGTTTCTTCTGAATTTAAATTTTTTTAAGTTTAAACCACGGTATGCCACGCCCAATTTTATTGTATTACAATTCTCTATTTTTTAATTTTTAAGTTCAATATTAAAAGCTGAAAAATAGTAATAAAACTCTATTGTATATACAGGGTGTCCCGAAATCACTTCCTCAGAAGAAAACCATGAGTTCCTGAGGTCATTTCAAGTCGAAAAACTTAAGATGTAATTTTCTCGTTTTCGCTTCGTTTTCGACTTATAACGGTTCTTATGATTTTTATTCTTTTTTCCTTTGTCTGGCTCTAACTTTGCCAAACTACAACCGATTTTTGAAATTTTTTTTTCTATTTGAACAAGAACAGTTAGAAATTTGTATCTACCATACAACTGGGTGGATAACGGTTTTCCCGAAATTTATTATCAAATGCATTTTTTAAGCATTTTAAGGTTTTTTTTTATTTTTTTTTTACAAAAACACGGTATAAAGTATAATTTTTTTTTTCGTTATTTCAAAAATCGGTTGTAGTTTGGCAAAGTTAAAGCCAGACAAAGGAAAAAAGAATAAAAATCATAAGAACCGTTATAAGTCGAAAACGAAGCGAAAACGAGAAAATTACATCTTAAGTTTTTCGACTTGAAATGACCTCAGGAACTCATGTGACATTTTGATCAAACTTTTTTTCTATTTCGATTTTTATGCTGAAAAAAAATCTTTTGCCCCAATACATGGTTTTTGCTATATGATATTAAAGTTTCTTAAGAGGTGTATACAGTAAACTCTCTCATAACCGGACACTGATGGTACCCAGAAATTTGTCCGGTTATTAGAGGTGTCCGCTTATGAGAAAACAAAACAAATTAAATTGAAAACCTTTTAAAAAAGACATAAGCATAATCATATCCTAGAATTTTCCTGATCTAATCCGAATCTCTCTATAAAAATTGGAATAGGTACTTTAAAAACAGAATATAGCTTGCGAGATACAACAAAATTTTACCTTTGAATTAATTCCTTTAAAGAAAAATTTTTGTGATTTTTTTCTTGCGAGGATTTTACCCCTATAACCTTCATATTTCTACAAGTTATGTAATTTACTATCCAAAAATACCGAAATGAACCTTATAATAATTGAAAAATAGTACTCCACATATGCACTTTGTCCGTTTATGAGAGAGTCAAGCTCTATTGCGGTTATAAATTAGGTGTCCGCGTCCGGCTATTAGAGAGTTCGCTTATGGGAGAGTTATTACTATGAAAAATCATGAATTTAATTCTGTTTTTTGAAATCTGTCCGGTTATGAGAGAGTATAGAGAGTATGTACTGTACTTACCAATGCTAGACTTAGATCAAATGTAATAATAATATAAACTCAATCAAGCAGGGGTTCTAAAAGAAATAAAAATAAATCCCCTTTTTTAAATAAGACTTCTCAAGAGTTTTGGCTACCACGCCCACTTTTATTTAAGTCTTTTTATGGTATATACTAAAAAGATAAAGTGAGTAGGTTGGGTTAAGACAAGAAAAAAATCTTATAAGAGGGGGGTTTATTTCTCCCCGTTTAGGCAGGAGGGGCATTTTTCTAAAAATTTGACTTAAAACTGAAAAAAAATTATTTATAAACAACGGTAAAACTTACAATTCTATAATACACCTTTTTGGAAAGCCAGAAATCTCGTATTTAATTTTTATTTTAAATTAAGTTGTTTTAGTGAATAGTTTTTGATAAATTAATTTTCAAACTCGAAATTTTGAAAAAAGAAAAATTTTTAAATAATTTCAAACTAATTTTTTTTTTAATTTTATGTAATTAAGTATAATTTTTGTTTTCAAAATCAATGCTCTTATTACTTTAAAAAAAAAAAAAAGAAAACCGGATGCTAAAATGTATCTCAGTTTTAGAAATTAAAAAAAAATTAAAAGTACTTTTTTCCAAGAAAAACACTTTTATTTGGTTCTCCCAAGTTTAATCTGCTCAGGTCAATTATTAAATTTGCGGATTTTCCCTTTTTTATTTTGTATTGCATACCATCCTGTTTCTAGCAAATAATAAAAAAATAAACTGGATTAACTAGATATCACCTTTACTATACTTTAGTACTAGTGCTCAACTCTCTTAAAATAAAAAGCCATGAGAGACCTTTTATTTATCAGCCAAATACTAAATAAAAAAAAAATGTATTTATTTCGACGGAATTATAATTTACACTTTGTCATGTAGCAGAAAATATATGAAGAGACCCTTAGAAATTTGAATTTAAACAATTCGAAGCTAAAAGCTTATGGACCCATAATTTTCTTGTTTTAGAATTAGGAGGGCAGTGGCATTGATTCAGAAATATGGCTAATTTCAGTTTGTAGTAATAGTTTAAAAAAAAGCTTCAGGTTTTTATTGCTGGGTACATTCGTACATATATATCCTTAAAAACATTGGTTCTTACTCCCCTCTCTCTTTAGTGAGTTGTGGGCTGGAATCAAATCCCTACCGTTTTTCTTCTAAGTGAATCTCGTTATACTGAGTTAACTATTGTAATTCATGCTAAAATATAGCTTCTTGAATCTTGAGTGAAAAATTACTATATTCGGATAGATAACAATATTTGCGAACGTTAGCTTATAGCAACATAATTTTCAGGCGCAGGGTCATAAGTCCACAGGCCAAAAGTCCACAGTAGAATTTATTTTAGAAAGTCGAAGTGGCTCATAAGTCCACAAATATTTTCTGGAATTTTCTTAAATTACCCAAGGAACTGTTTATTAAGAAAACTGTTGTCATTTGTGCCTACCTGGCGACTGGACATATCCTAAGCGGAGTTCCGTGAGCGGCACAAAGCCGCCCAAAAAGGGAGTTAAAATCCTTGGAACCCGCGAAGTGGGCACACATGGTACGAAATTTGGTGAGTGATACTGAGGACCCAAAAAGGGAGTTAAAATCCTTTGAACCCACTTGATATACTGGTTGCCCAAGGGACAACCCACTTGTAGAGTGGGTCAAAAATCCATTTTGGACTTTATGGCTTGTGGCCTTATGACCCTGCGCCAATTTTCACATTTAGCTGCTCAAGAGGATTTTCGATCAATAAATGATCAGATTTCGATAAAACTTGTCACTCAATCGCGTTGTCGCTTAATGGGTGGCTGAGCATTAATACATAGGATTCCTATACTATTGCGGGTATTTACATTAATGTATCAATACACAGACAAAGGGAACGAATTTTTCCTATAATACTTTCAATAATAAAATATATTTGATTATAAAGTGTTGTTGAATAAAGAGGTATATCTATTATATTTTTCACCTGAGACAAAGAATAATAAATTCTTCAGCTACCTTTACTTTCTTCAAATAATAATATGGAATGTGTATTTATAAAGAATATTTATATTTATATTATATTATATTATATTAAATACAATCAAATGCTCATCTTGCTCACTTATCTCACTCTAATCTACCCCACTATAGTTGTTTCTATCCTACTTTCTTGAATCCAATTAAATATTACAAAAATATACCTTATATACTCACATAGAATATACATACATATTAATAAGACTACTGGAATTATAGTCTACTTGTTATTGCGAAAACTAATTGAATGGCACGTCATTACTCCTTATAGGTACTTAATGTAGTAGCCCGTCGATGTAGTACCTTTGTATTTTGTTGTTCTTCTTGTTCGTGATCAAATTTAACAACTTCAAGTCCCTTTTATGATTAAATTTTGAAATAATTAAGAACCTACATATACATATACTCCCACTTTAGGTTTAATCCATTGACCACATATTCCCGGCCCGTACACAACAACTTACATACATATATGAAGTGTTATTGTGGCGACCCAATTTCCGACCACAAATTGTTTCATCAAATAACCCTAATTCCTGACTCAGCTCCGATAAGACACAAAATTTTCCCACCATATCCACAATTGTTTTTGTTTCGATATCAAAAACCAGAAGACAATGAAATTATTTTAACAACAACAACAACAAAACGAACACCGTCTGTCGCGTTTGTCAAAACTTGTGTGTTGAATATGTGCCTATATGCATGTGTGTTTGTGTGTTTTTGTTTTCTGTCTGAGCTTATTGAAAATATTTTCATACAATTGGATTGATATTCACCTCGCATATCCAAACAATCGCAAAATTTTTCAAAATCGGTCTCTGATGTGACTGCAACGCAATGCGGTGCGGCGCGACGCTAAAGCCATCGATCCGTGATTTAAAGCTGACCTCTTGGCCTCGAATTGCAAAGCTTTCCTTTGTGGTTAGTTAGGTATAGGTATATCTATATTATTGTGAAACATTCGGAAGTCAGAGACAGAGAGAGAGAGAAGTTTGCCCACAGCACGCACAACGTTCAAGGCGATTCAAATGTCAATGTCACGCACGAACGTGTGGAGTGATTGCAAAACAAAAAGCAAACACTTACTTACCTTTATACTGGAAAATCTTGCGAAAAGAATGTTACGGGAAGGGTAAAGAAGACTACCACGATGAAAACAATGCGGAGGTAGTGGTAGTTAAGATGGGTGTGCTATGGGCACCACGCCATCACCACTGAGAGTCAGTCATATGAGCCGTCTTCGGTCGGTCGGTATGTTATTTTTTTATTATTTTTTTGGTAACCCTCCTCTTTTTTTTTTTTGTTAACCTTTCTGCCACTGTCTTAGAATACAGCTTAAAGTTCAAAAGTGGATTTGCTGAGATTTAAATTTATAGGCTGATGGCTGTTAGAAAGTTTCCATTTTTTTGTTTTTGTTTTTTTTTGTTGAGCTTCATTTTGAATTAAGAGGTCGTCCCACTGCACAGCTTGAGCTTGACAAGTTCTAAATCTGGGGAGTTTATAAGTAGGTTAAGGTTTATTTGTGCGATCCACAAAACAACTCTAACAACTTTGAGTTATGTGACATTTTTGTTGTCTGGATATGAGGGTTATGTATGCGAATTATTTGTTATCGTGGGTATACATACATACGTTTGTATACACAGCATCAGAAATGTGATGAAGGTTAATTAAGAAAGGACAAAAGGGTTGACAAGAAAATGGATGATGCTTTGCTGTTTGAAGGATATATACGAAAATTTTCTTCTTCTTTTTTTTTGGTTGGTTAAGAATTTGTACTATATACATAAATAAGGAATATTAATTTGTATGTGTCTGGTATAACTATACATACGATAGCTTTTGTGGTTGATTATATGAATCAAAAATTTGTTAATTATTCTTGAAACATATATACATTATGTTTATGTGTTGTAATAAAGGGTGCTTTAAGCCCCATAAATAATTTATCATAACAGACACAACAAATGAATTTGATGGTAGGGTAAACTTAGGTTAGATGGGACACCGCGGCCGGCGCGACGGTGGCAAAGTTAATATTGAGATCTTAAATCGTGAATTATATCTGGCAGATTTGTTAATTAAGATAATTCGAAAAGTAGAATGTCTATAAATTTTTTTTTATATGAAAGAAAAATGTTTGTGATGCAAAGAAAATATTTATGTTTAAAATTTTAATTTGTTCTAATTGTTCTTGTCACAGACTCATCTCCATCCTGTAACGTTTTTTTTTTGTGTGTTTTTGTGGAAGAAATATCAAAGCTGGTAAATATTTTTTTATTGAATAATTCAACTTCATAATTAAAAAAAGCAATTTTTGTTTTTTTAGACCATCGAGATTCCCGGTAAATTTCAGTAAAAATATGGGTTTCGTCTCGGTATCGTTTCGAATAATTCGAAGTTAGTAATTGTATTTATTTTTGTTTATAAAAAAATTATTTGTGAAATTTTTAAATTCAGTTTGTTTTGTTTAAACTATTATAAGAAGCACTGGATTCCAAAATAATTATATAATGAATTCCACCATTAAAAAAAGGGTCTTCCATTAGGGACTTTCGAATTTTGACAGTTGATAGAAAAATCATTTTCAGCGATTAGGCCCATTTCTGGATGAATGGGTACGTGAACAAACAAAATTGGCGAATTTGGGTCGATAAAAATTCATATGAGATCCAAGAGCGTCCAATGCATCTCGAAAAAGTCACTGTTTTGTGTGGATTTTGGGCTATAGTGGCGTCATCATTCCACTTTTCTTTGAGAACGAAGTTGGCCTATAGGTAGATGATTTACAACTTCTTTTAGCCTAAATTGGATGATATGGACACCAACGACATGTGGTTTCAATAGGAAAACGCCACGTGCCGCAACAGTTCACGCCACATTGGAAATTCTGCACACGTTATTTGAGGGCATGGTCATCTCATGAGGAGGTTATCTGAATTGGCCACCGAGATCGTACAATTTGACCACGTTAGACCATTTCTTATGGGGTTTTCTTAAGTCACAGATCTATACAAATAAGCCACAAACTACAGCAGCCGTCAAATCCAACATAACCTATGTCGTCGGTTAAATTCAGCTTGATTTATGCGCTATAGAGTCATGAAAAATTGGACATTTTGGATGCGCACCACCCAGAAAGACGGCAACGGACCTTTGAACAATGTTATACTGTGCATAATGGCATCGATAGGCATTTCAAAAGAGTAAAAAATTTCCATGATATCTCACACACATTTTATTTTATTTAAATTTAAAATATAAAGCGTCCAAAAAGCGTCCAAAAAGAAGGAAATTTTTTTTTTCAAAAAACCTTAAAAAATTATTTTTTTTACGGGAGTTTTTTAACAGAAACTTAAAATATATTATTATTTCAAATGCACAAAGAAATGAAAAATATTTATGCAGAAATATCTTCTTTTTTTTTTAAAAACTTAAACAGTTTATTTTCTACCTGCGAGATAACCTACATTTTGTTAGTCTAACTGAAGCTTATTTCAGTTCTAATTAAGCTTATCATTCAATTTTCTTGTGCTGTAAACAAGACTTTATTTCCCTAAAGAAGACAAATCAAAAACAAAACAAATAGGAGTGAGTGACTTTTTTTCCCCAAAGAAAACAAAACAAAAAAGAGTGAGTAGGTATACGTTAGGTATACACAAACATAAAATAAAAATAAATGAACCCACAAACTCATAGTAACACAATGGTGTCATGAAAAGAAAACACTTTCATCGCATCGTCATCTTCACCAATGACCAGACCATTGTGTATAGACCGCACCCATAAAAAGGATTTACATGTTTTTTTTTTCTGTTCATTTTGTCATGACAAAAGATACCCTGCGGCATTTTGAAATTAGGAAACAAATTATATCCTTCTACTTATATTTTATAGAATATATACATACATACCCTTATATTTATATTTATATTATAGACCCAGTGCTTTTAAAATTGTCTTATAATGGAGTAACAATAAAAAATAAAAAAAAAATAAATGAAAAGTTTATTATGCAGTTTTTTTTAAATTAAAATTAAATGAATTCAAAGATAAAGAGAAAGAGAGAGTTGTGATAGAGCCTGAAGCAATTTTTGAATTTAAAATTGATTTGAAATATAAAACACTTTTAGTTTCAATCTTATAAGCACACTCATTTAAATACTGGTATTGATTTCGAAAAAGTCTTAGGGTGATAGTTATCGAGCACTATAAATAAAGATTCACCAAGGTTAAAAATCAAGTGAGTGTATAGCTACGAACACTTTTATTGTATGATAGCTCTCTCATCGCGAAAATTCGTAAAATAAAAAATGTATAACAAAAATAGTTTTTTTTTTGCAACTGCAGACCTACTCGACTTGAATTGAATTTTTTTATTTCTTATGCAAACAATTTTCGATTTGCATTAAATTTTTTTAATGGTATGTAACAATTTTCAAGATTGCACTCAAACTTTTTTTTTTATTAAAAAAATATGTACCTACCTATTCTAATGCCATAAACATTTTTTTAATGCATAAAATTACCGATGTTACATTAATCATATTTTATACTATGCAAGAAAATTAAATTTATATTTTTAAATAAAATATTTTTTTTAATTCAAAATTTTTCGATTTTGCATACATTTTTTTTTAATAACGATAATTTTTACATTGCATTTAAATTTTATTTTAATTAAGACGTAATGCAAGCAAAAATATATTAAAATAAAATTTATTGTAAATCAATGAAAAATGGTAGGTACACTGTGGCGTATACGTACTTGTTTTAAATTTGAAATTTCTATATTTCTACCTATGTATGTATTTATAATCACATTTGTAAACTTTTTAACAAAGTCCCCTAGCAGCCTTAAAGACGGTAGAAAAATGACGTTTATTTAGACCAAAACAAGTTCTGTTGGCAGACTTAAAAAAGTGATCAGAATAACTTTACAAGCTTAAAGATTTTTGTGTTTTTTTAAATTTATTAGAAAAAACTTCGAAAATTAGAAATATTTAATTTTATAATATTCTTTATCAAAATCAATAAGGTTGACGATATAAAAATACGAAGTAGCCATTAACACAAAAATAAGTTTCATTACCGAACATAATTTGAGCAAAAAAATTTGAAAAAAAGGGTAAAGAATGATTCTATTTTATTCCCAAAACCATAACGCTCAAATCGAAAATGGTCATGTAGCCCAAAATTTTCCAAGAAAAAGTGCGACAAAAACATTTAAACGAATGTCATAAATTGCTTTTCAACTAAAATAGCACCTAAATCGTTAAATGTCATTGCACTCAAAAAATTTTTACTTACGTAAAAATATTGCCATTTTATATACATATATGGCATACATATGTGGCAAATTATCCATTCGTTATACAAAATTGAACTCGCGGTTTCGATCAATGTTGATATTACAATTATAGCGAAGTCGAAAAAAGTGGTTCTCGCAATTCTGTCTGTCTGTCAGTCTGTTTGTCCTTTCGGCTGCAGATTTTCTTTAAACTTGGTAACTATCCTAGCTTTTTTTGAGCATTCCTCCGATACGTTGTTTTCCTTTTTTTAAACCAAAATAGCAGTAGGTGCCCTACAAAGTTTTTTCAGCAAAAAATGAAAATCTTCTTTTTCATAAAAAAGGGCCCGCAACTTAAAAAAAAAACAATCAGTAATTTTTTTTCTGAAAAATGGTTATATATGGTGCCTCCCATATAGAACCATTTTTTTTAATTTTCTCAAAAATAGTTCAACCGATTTCGTTAAATTTTATTATGAATAATGTTTTAAAGAATTTTTAAAGTTTTGTATACCAAAATTGAAAAAAATTTTAAAAAAAAGTTTAATTTTTTTTTTGAGAACATAATATTCCATATTTATTAAACTTGGCACCAAGCAGTTTTTTAACAATATCTAGCAAATTTTAAATAAGAATTTTTCTTAAAATCAAAGATAACAACAAGAAAGGAAAATCTCATTTTTCTAAAAAACGGCTTCTCCGATTTTCATTAAAAATTTTAAATGAGCTAATATTGGTACTCTACTACTTGTGTCTTATGTTTTCGACTATATAATTTTTTTTTTGTACCATTAAGACTTTTGTTTTACACAGGAGCTTCTAATAAGTTTCTTTTATTATTGCATATAAAAATTTTCAAAAAAAATTAATTTTGGATAAAAAAAAATCAAAGTAATATTTTTAAAATTTGATGTTTCTCAAATGGGTATATGATTGTTCACAGAACCCATTTTTTTAACTCCGCATTAATAAAGGCTTGCATACCAATTTTTTTTCTTAAAAATGTTTTCAAAATTTTATACAAATATAAAAAAATAATTTTTTTAAACAACCACTCCACCGATTTTTAATTTTTTTTTCATAAATTGAGATTGGTTTAAGAAATCAAATGGTATATAAATACATCGTGTTGGTGTCAAAAAAATTTCATAGGTTGCTTAATCAATTTATTTTGAATTATATCGTCAACAGATGGCGGGCATTACGCTCTTATGTATAAAAATTGATAGATAATGCAACGTACCAAAAATTCATTGTTAAGGGTTGTTTGAAGCATCCAAAAATTTTATTTTCACTTTTTAAAATGCTAAAATTGATGACAAATTCCGTGCGAAGCCGGGCGGCCTATAGCTATAGTATAGAATGAATGATTTGGCTTTTTTTGTTTTGAGATTAAGAAATTTGACGCTATTATTTAATTTTATTTAAGAAATGGGTTCCTTTGAATACCTCTGTCTGACGATTGAAAAATAAGCTCTTGTCTTAAGATTTTCAAGCTTAAGATTTACTGAATATAATTATTGTATTATAAATCTTAAGCACATAATATTTTCTTTTATGGAAAGGTTCTAAACATATGGAATATTTTTTCCAACATTTTTTTTTTTCGAATCAAAAGTACATAGGTATGTATGTATGTAAAATATCACTTACCCTTTGATCTGTATGAGTTATTCAATATAAACTGCCGTAGAATTCCTGAAAATAAAAAAATCACAATCATTAATCAGTAGCTATATAGGTACATACGTGCTTTAATACATACATACAAATTTATTTCATACATAAAAGGAAAAGGTTTTTTTTTGTCCTGGGAATAAAATAAAATATTATATGAGGTAAGAGCTTCTTGATATTTTTATTAAAATATGAGAAAAAATTGATTTAACGATAAAGTTACATAGGTAGGTACCTACTTAAAAAAATGTTCATTTCTTTTATATTTTCAGTTTTATTTATTTATTATTTTATTATTTTTTATTTACACATGTATGTATATTTAAACATACGTACTCAATTTAATTGAAGCTTATATTTAATAAATTCTCATTCTAAATAGAGATTAAGTACTGAAAACAAAATCAATAGGTATTTAGAACCACTATATTCATGATTCAATGCATTTCTGTTACAATGCTGTTGCGTATCCTGTTGCCATAAGCACGGCGCGTGGTTTGATTTCTATAAAATCGTCCAAAAACAAAATACTTGACAAACCCACATTTTATTCATTCACTAAAAAGGATTAATGGGCGGACAACGTTCTACACTCTACTGCAAAAATTCACAGTTCATATGATTTCAACATTTTTAAGCCGCTAGCAAAGGGGTACAAATATATAATAACAAGCAAGGCCCAGATTTAAACAAATGGTACCTAAGGGAACATTTATATAATTGTGATTTATACGTCCTCGGTTTCAATTGCCATTAATTTTTTTTTTCCTATGAATTCAAAGGCCAAGATTGTAAAAAATACTTACATAAAAAACAC
This sequence comes from Epistrophe grossulariae, assembly GCA_929447395.1. Lineage (NCBI taxonomy): Eukaryota > Metazoa > Arthropoda > Insecta > Diptera > Syrphidae > Epistrophe > Epistrophe grossulariae. Next base: position 45,429,056 of record OV839568.1, read on the forward strand.
TTACTCACAGGTGAATAAAATAGAATTGGTGGAGCGGTAGTTCGTGGAGAACCAGGGTCCTATAGGACTTACAACTTTGAAACAATTCTTTTCCCATGTTATTAATTTGCAAGAATGCAGCATACAGAAAAATGATTGGTTAAAACAACTTAAAACTCTGTTAAGTCAAATAACAAATATTGTTAATATACAATTCCTTAAAATTCAGTAAGTTAAATTAAATAAGTCAACACGATTGAACAATGTTATTTAAATCTACACACTGATTCGGTTAAAGTGTATTAAACTACTTCTGGGTTAGTTTGTTTAATTTCAATAGCATAGTTAATGAAACACATTACATCGCTCATAGTAACCAATCTATTCAGAGATGTGTGAAATTAACTAAAAATAATTATTTGATTTAAGCAAGCTACTCGTTTAACATAAACGATCTTCAAAATTGCGAATTCTAACCAAGTTTCTTCATTAATATAACCTTTTTAGGTTTTTATCTTAAACAATTTATTTTAATCGAGTCGACTTTGGTAGAATCAACATAGTGAACTCTGTTATTTTTACCCTTGACTATGAAATATTCAACACATTTATTTTTAACCCACCGAAAAACTCTATCGGCTAGTATTTATTTTTCTACGCTGGGGACCAACAATTTCCTGGTGGTTCCGAACGGCTATAAGATGAAAGACACTAGTAAATACTCTTTAAATATTATTGAGGCTCAAATCTAAGGACCATCCGCAAAAAAAAATTTTTTTCCTTTCATAGCAAAATTTTTGTAGATCAAAAACCATTCCTACAAGTCTTAAAATAAAATAATCTGAAAAGTCTCTGGATATCCCCGAGAGTAAATTATTGTGAATTCTATAATTGGTATGATTATTTCAAAGTCTACCTAACGAAACCCAATTTTAAAGAAAAGTTTATGTCATTTAAAAAACACCCAATTTCATCGTGCTATCAAGTTAAGAGATTCTTTTTTAAGGCGCACAACACGAATGTGGAGTGCTTTACCTAGTTCAATTTTGCCCTCCGATTTTGATACTATGAAGTTCAAATCCAATGTGAATCGGTATCTACTTTTTTAATAATTTCTTATTTTCTAACACGATCGCACCGTCTTTAAACATTTAAGGGGTATAGTCAAAACCTCTTTAGTGCACGAATAAATATTTTAAACAGATCAATGTCGAAAAACTTGGTCTTAAATTAAAAAGCTGCGGTTCTAATTTCTAAATGTATAATTTTATTATTATTGTAAATCCGGCACTGAGTATATAAAGCTCTATACAACATGGTCCGTATGTTGGAGAGGGTTAACGTTGATCTCTAGTTATTATGAGAGACGAGAAATTCAAAACAAGGAGAGTTAGAACTTTTTGGTTTTTCAACTTCAGTTGATGGCATTCCCAAATGAGTAATTTATTTATATTTTCATGTTTAAGTATGCATTTTGTGATTATGCTCGTGAGTGTTTGGTTTCTATTTTTGTTATATATGTATATGTACTTATATGACATCCCTAAATTCAGGGATTGCAAAGAGTAGGTACCTATACTCTATGATAGGTTATATAATATGTACAAACATATATATCATTACTGTTTTTATTTCAAATGTGGTTTTTGTGGGCTTTCGAACGAATGGAGCCTCCACTTCGTACAAAAACTGATTTATATAAAATCCCTCTATTTGTGAAAATGTACATATACTACACATACACACATTTATATTTTATTTTAAACAAGTGGCATGTAGTTTTAACAAAATTGGAAATTATTGCTTTGTGGTATTTTTCAGAATAAGAAATTTGTAGAGCTAATTATAATAGTGTGTGTTGGGGACTTTGTAAATTTTATATATTTGAAAAAAAAAAACAAAATTATTTGAAAATATGTAGTTAGGGGTAATGTTACGATTGTATAATGTATATGTAGATTGAGATATTTTGCGGGGTTGATTTTTTGTATACCAAAGGGAGTGTTGATATAGCGTTAAATAAATTAGAGGGTTCCGATTTATTATAGCTCAACATTAATATGTATATGACAGGAATAATTGGATTTATCTGTCTAAATATATTAATGGGATACTCAGACTTTTGAATAAATTTAAACAAATAATACAAATGAGGAATTAAATAAGAAGGAAATGGATTTAATGTGAAAGGATATTACTGTAATATTTGGCAAAATTATTATAAATGGAAAAAGGATATTACCTGAATAGTGTATTGTATATTATATATTTATATAGTCAATCTATTGGCATAATAATTTTTCAAAAGTCTTTGACATTTTGTTCCTTTCAATGATTGGTTTTTAAATAAGTTACTGGTTACTGTTCAATACATTAAAGCCTCGTTAAATATCTTAAATAAACAGACACTAGGTCAAATAAACTTTATTGCGCATAAATATTAATTAATCAACAACACCAGATGTTTGTAAGATGGATTCTGAAATTAATGATTTTATTAAAAATTTAATCAACTCTAGAAAGTTTGATACAAACAAAAAAATTTCACAAAATTATTGATAATCGTGAAATTAAATACCTATAGTGTACGTCCTACAGAAGGCGGTAGTCAGACAAATATTTCGGGGCTGGGGACATGATTTTTGAAAATATTTTTTCACTTCCAAGCTTGCAAGCAATTGATTTGTTACTATGAGCGATTTAATATGTTCTATTAACTAACTTAGGGCCATTTGCTGAAACGAGTCATAAATCTGGATTTTAACTATTCTCAGCTTAGCTCTATGTGGAACTTAGTTCTTAAGATTAACTTTACTTATTTTACGTTGCTAACAAAAATAAAATTTCATCTTACTAACATTACAATTACATTTCGTCGCCCGAGAATTGTTTTGTCGTATAAACCATTTGAGCAATTTTGGGAAATCGCATTTTAAGTTTTACGTTTAAATAAAAAAAAAACTGACCGATAAAGTTTTCTCCAATTTTAATATAATTGTGTATGGGAAATCTTCTTTTGATTAAGGTATTCCAGATTGTTGAGTCGGTTTTAGTTTTTAATCTATAGAGGTTTATCTCCAAAATCATTTTGTCGTATACGCCACGAAAATCAGTACTTTGTTAGAACCTCATACACATACGACAAAGTACACACAAATGCGATAGTTCAATTCAATACCGAATCGAGCGAGATTTTCGATTTTCTCAAAAACTAAAAGACATTTCAACATCTGGTTTTCAGTGTTTGAATACAAATTGATACGAGAATTGAATATTAAAACCAAAACTATTAGTTAATAACGTAAATTTTTGAACAAAACGAGTTTGAAAAAAACTTTCTTAATTTTTTTAAATTTGAGTTTAAAAATTATTTTTTCCAAAACTATTGCATAAAAAAAATAAATTTAAAAACGGAATTAAGGGATGGATTTTTGGGTTTAAAAAAAGGCATGACATGATATTGTAAGTGTTGCGGTTGATTTTTAATAATTCTTTTTCTAACTAAAAAAATCCTATATACGTACGACAAAGCAATATTAAAAAAAATATCGCGAAAATATATGGATATTTTGCCGTATATGCCAAGATCTGGCGTTTACGACAAAACAAAACTAAGGGATGAGTTATTTCGTGCGGATATACGACAAATGCATACTGATTTTCTCAGTAACGGTAAATGATAGTTCAAATCTGATTTCATAAATATAAAGAGGACCTTTGAAAACATAGAACTGCATACCCACTTTAAAAAAGTTCATTTTGGCGTTTACGACAAAACAATTCTCGGGCGACAATTTGGGAACGATCTCGCTTAGCTTTTGAAATATCAGCCAGGGTTTCTGGAAGTTTCATGAAGTCTCAAGTGGCAACCAAAAGTTGGTTTGACGGAGCAATAGAATTATTTCTGGGAAAACAAGTAGGTAAACATTTTTTATTGAAGTTGATAGTGCATTTATGTTAATAATCTTACCGATTCAATAGGCATTGTATTGAACTTTCGATTTTTTCTGGTACAATCAGGGTAATTTCTTTTGTTAAGCGAAATCTTTTATAAAATGCCAGTTCATCAAAAGAATAAAAATATTCTTTTTTTTCGTATAATTGCCGGGCACGCCAACTTAAGATTTTTGTTGGTGCAAACCAATAAGAGGAACTTAAGCCAGTATGTAGAACTCAAATATTTAAGTTTATTTTCAGCAAATAAGCCTTAATAGGTTATTAAAACCGAACAAACTAACCCAGAAGTAGTTTAATAAAATTAAGTACACTTTAACCGAATCAGTGATAGATTTAAATAATTTTGTTTAATCTAGTTGACTCGTAAAATTTAACCTGGTGAGCTTGCAGGTTGCATATTATCAATGTTAGTTATTTAACTTAACCCAGTCTTACGTTGTTTTTAACCGAACATTTTTCTGCGGGGAAGTCGTTTTTCACCGGTAAAGCCAATCCTAGTAAAAGGGCATTTTGATGTGGAAGTGTCGACGAAAGGTGCATATTTTTACGGGAAACTACGATGGGAAAAGAATAGAGCATCTCAGTATAAAACACTCTTGAATCGCCACATTATAATACTCTTCCGGAGCAATACTCCAGTGTTGTGGAACAAATTGAGGAAATCATTACAAGATTAATATTCACTTCGGCTTCATTTGGATAAATAATAAAAATACGCCCACATCTGAATTTAAATGGTTTGACAAAGACATGTTTTAATATGCGGAAGCTTTTTTTTTTAAATGTCTTAATACCTTAAATTAGTTAGATCAACAAACCCCAGTGCCTTCAAAAATATGTATCTGCGTGACAACAAAGAGTATATAAGTAATTATGCTCACTCAAAAAAGTGCTTTATCTTAAGAATCTTGCCACAAAATTAAAGCATTCTAAAAACTTTAAGGAATTCTGGAGTAATGTACTTGAATTATAGACGGGCGTTACCAAAATATGAAGAATGCCCTCGAAGCTAAGTCACATTTTAAAAATCTTTTGACAGCGGATGAGAATCTTCATTCTTTTAGCTATGGATTATACAGAATAAAAATGTGGCTGAGCTTGATTCTCCAATTCTTTAAGTGAACTCAAAAAATCGTTTCTGACTATGGAGAACAATAAAAAATACTTTATAACAACGCTTGTGTGTCAACTAGTTTTACTAAAGGTCTTTTATTTGCTATTTAAAAAAAAAGGAGATGCGAGTCGGGCCGAAAATTAATGAACAATTTCTATTCTTAATTCACTCAAAAAAGATTTTTGGTACAATTCTTTATGGAAGATTCTCGAGTTGATAAGAAAATAGAAACCAGCTCAATTTATATCAAACAGGCTTTCGTCTTGCTATAGACTACATCTTTGTTCTTACTTGCATTGCTCGAAAATATATCGAAAAGACCAAAAAGCTGTATGTATGTATGTCAATAGGAGTCCCACAAGGATACATATCTTAAGTCTTATCTTATTCGCCCTGTTCAATGGTGATATTCCTGATATTCTTCCGGGTGGAGTAAACTTTGCTAGAAATCTCATTAAGGTCACTCTATACGCTTTCGACTTGGTATTGATTGATTGTTGATGTTTTACTTGAAAGAAAATTAGTACAGTGCTAGCACCCAGCATTACGGTGTATAAACATTGAATTTGGGCTTTATGTGGGGACGTAAGCCCCAAAAATAAAATTTGGGCTTTATGTAACTGGGCCTTATGTCCCTGCGCCTATCCCCTCTAGTTACGGCCTTGGACCTACATCATTTTTTTGAACTTAAATTAAAATTAAAATTCAAACATCGAGACGATTTGAAAAACTGTTAAAATACTGCCATTTCCCATAGAAAAGTTAATTTTAATAGATATTCGTAGAAAAACTTCCGATTGCATTATTTTTAATTTTCAAATAAAATGTTAATCTTCTACACTTTACTTTTTAACATTTGACCTTAAATCATAAAATTTTCAGACGAAAAAAAAAGTAAATACCTTATAGCTAACGTATAAGGTGGGTATACAGCACAACTCTGTATATCGTTCAAAAAAATATCGTTTAAACGTTTTCAAATTCGATAACGTTATTTACACATCATATATGTACATACATACATACCTACATATATACCAATTTAATACATATAGGTAGATATAGAAAAATACATAAATATATAACATTTAAGCTAATCAAATTGGTTTCTGTACATTGCGCCTCCTTAAGCTTTTTAGGGTGTTAAGAAAAAAATAAAATGACAAAAAAAAAAAACAAAAATTATATCGATTTTTCAGTCGACCTAGGATGGTATCCTATAATAATTTCAATCTGGAATCTATTAACCCATTTTATGTTCGAAAGGATGAATTCGCTTCCAATGACACGAACGAAATATATGTATATATACACGAAGGATATTGTGTCGATGACTTACTTGCTCTCTGGGTGTTGAAAAAAAATATATATACCTACATATATACGATACGAATTTATATATAAAAATTAAAAAAGAAAAAAACTTAGGCACAAAACTTTAATAAATTTAAGATGAAAAAAAAAGAAAATAAGAGATTTATTCCACACCACTGAACTGCATGGTGGCAAAACAAGTATGTGACTATGCCATGGAAGTAAACTATTGTTTGAAAATTTTCACATTTTCATTATAACTTTTTCCTCCTCTATATCTATACGGATGGCTCCTTACTTTATTTGTAAGGATAATGGGATTAGAAAAAAAAATAGAAACACACACACACACACACACTAAAAATGTGAGATATAAAAGTTTTCCTTACTCTTATAAATACTCGCTTACATCCCATAGAGCCCAGAAGGGATAATTATGTATGTCTGGTACATGACGACGTCAAAAGTGATGAATTTAGACTTTCATGCTGCTGTTTTTTTGGTCTTGGTTTTCCAACAAAGTCAAATTGTGAATTTACTTGATTGCAAGGAGTATAAAGAACAGAGTTCAGGGTATATATTTATATATAAGTATAGGCATGGGCAGTATAAGGATTGAAAAATTCTGAAAGAATGTATGTATAGTGGGGTTAAAAGAAAAGAAGTTAGTTGTTTGGAAAAGAATGTTTTAATTCTAATAACTCGGTTGCGAGAGAGACATATTTATTGGTTGGGTTTTGGTACGAGTATGCAATTAATTTATAGATTCTAATCCAAAAGTAAGAAGAAGCTAGGTTTTAGTAAAAAAAATAATAATAATATTCAGTGTTTTCGTATCATAGTTTCAAGCCCTTTTATAAAGCGGCCCATTATACACACAACACAATTGTAAAAGTGGAGACTTCTCCAAATTTTATATGTCTGAAACAATATCGAGAAAAATAATATAGAAAAATAATATAAATACAGCACAATTTTGAAAATCGAAAATAGCTGTGCTGTAGATTCACGCTTCGCAGAATTTATTTTTGGCTCGCCAGAAGCGGCAAATATGCGATTTTTTTTTTATCTTCTGTTCTATTTTTTGGAGCATAATGCAGCGCAACTTAGATTTTTTTGAAAATGGTAATTTTGCAAAAAAAGCTGCAAATATTTAGGTAGGTATGCGAATTTTCTTTTTATCTCTTCGATTTTAATATAACTTTTTTAGCACAAAACAGTTTATTTTTAAGGTTTTTAAAAAAAAACTTAGTTTTGAAAAAAATTCCATCTTTAAAATTTGCAAATTTGCGAAGTTTTCAAAAATATTTACGGCACACCGCATAAGAAGTTGAGCACTTTAGAGCTCATTTTTTTCTTTTTGTAAATCGAAAATGGGGTTGCTAAATTCACACTAAGGCTGGATATTTGAGAATTTTGTTTTTCATCTCTTCAGATTTTAGTATCATTTTTTGAGCACAAAAGCTTACAACTTAAGGTTTTTAGAAAAACTTAATTTTGAAAAAAAAAAAAAATCATCTTTAAAATTTCCAAATTTTCGAAATTTTCAAAAATATTTTTCATTGAAAAAAAAATTTTTTTGGATTCTTATAGATTCTCCTAAATATTTGTTTTTTTGTCTCTCTAAACCGCTTCGTAACACTTGCGTTCCGTCGTTATGCTGAAAATATGCAATTTTTTTTTCTCTTTTTGAGCCAAATTTTGATTTTTTTGAAAATTGTAATTTGTAAATAAAATAATTCATCTGCGAAATTTGCAATTTTGCGAATTTAAAACAAATATTTACGGCACAAAATGAGCACATTACAGAACAATTTTTTTTTTCTAATTGAAAATGGCGGTGCTAACTTCACGCTAAAGCGTTTCGCAACATTTGCATTCAGTCGTAAAAGCTGGAAATATGCGAATTGTTTTGTATCTCTTCGGTTCTTAATACATTTATTATTTTTTGAGCACAAAACAGCACATCTTGAAGTTTTTATAGAAAAACTTAATTTTGAAAAAAAATTTCATCCTCAAAAATTTCAAATTTTCTAAATTTTCAAAAATATTTACGGCATATTCCAGCACAAGTTGAGCAAGTACCTGCAATACAGCATAACCATTTTTTTTGAAAATCGCAAATGGCGATTTTTCACGCTTCGAAAAATTTATTTTTGGCTCTAAAAGTTTCAAACAATCGCATTTTTTTTTTCATTTCTTTGGTCCTATAGTATAATTTTTTGAGTATAATTTTGAGTAATGATTTTTTTTTAAAATCGTAATTTTGCAAAACAAAATTCTACTGTAAAATTTGCAAATTTTTACGGCGCAATTTGAGCACAATAGCACAATTTTTCTTTTCTTGTTTTTTAAATCGAAAATGGCGGTGCTAACATTACGCTAAGGTGCTTCGCAACACTTGCGTTCGGTCGTAAAAGCTGCAAATATGCGAATTTGTTTTTCGTCTCTTCAGTTCTTAGTATCATTTTTCGAGCACAAAATAGTACCTATACCTACAACATAAAGCTTTAAAAAAAAAACTTAATTTTGAAAAAAATTTCATCCTTAAAATTTCATTCCCCACAAGTTAGCAGAACATTAATTTACATTAAAAGTATACTGGAGCAACTTAATTTTGTTGTTAGGTATAAACGTGTTATGCTAACGTCACAAAAAATTTTATCTGCTAACTTGATTACATTGAGAATTTGGAAATCGGCCTTTAAACTACAAGAGGGTAATAAACTATCTTTCAATAAAAGAAAATGTCCCAAAAAGGACTGAAACGGTATATTTATTAATCAATTTCGATGTGGCATCGTCTGGCATAAGCTTTCAGACCTCACAAAGTCATAAAAAAGAAGCCTCAGAAGTGACTATTTCGAACTATATAACCAGCTCATTACTCGACCAATGCTCGGCAGCGGAAAGAGAAGACCTTTTTCCTTAGACATATGCACGCTTCAATTAATAGAATCATATTCAAAATGTGTCAAGACTCTCCAATTTGATCTACTCTAATTAAATGTAACTCTATCCTTAGGTTTTCCGCATTCACCACTTGAGATAATAAAATAAAACATTTTATTTATTTTAGTCTTGATCCTGTTTATATACCAACGCAACAAGAATATCCAAAAAATAATTCTAAAAAATGTTTTTTTTTGGAATTCTATTTTCTCTAATTCAAATTCCATTATTCGCTATTCAGGTTAATGAACATTGATTATTGTCTTGCCTTATATCATGAATTAACTCGGATAGACAGTACCTATATATATATATATTTCTATACAATATACATCAGCCAGTCTATATAGTATCTAACTTTTCACCTCTTGATAATTTTTAGTATTGAATAAAATTTATTAACTTAGCCATTATTTCAAAATAATTCAATAACGACGTCAAGTAGGATAACAAAAATCGATCCTTATCCTTATAGAGGTATACCTTAAAGTTAATTAGATGCCATGACAGAGATATGCAAATGTATACCCCACCATCAAGCCACTGTATAAGAGTAGGTAGGTACTTACTAAAGCCACTCTTCTTTTTTACATATACATATAGGGATAGATATATAGATATCTCACTGCGACCCCGCCTTTGGTTATGCAAAGTTAAATCATTCTGTGTTGAACGCGAGTCACGCGGCTTGCCTTTATATAATATATAACCTCTGACGCCACCATCGTTGGTCGCAGAGCAAGCAAAATGCGCGGCATGGCTTTGTAACAAGGATAACAGATGTGGGAGGATGTTAAGTAAAATCCATGCAGCTATACGCAATTAATAGATACCATCATATAATTACGCTAATTATTCACGTCGATGATGCTTAAAATTTATTGCTTTCAGCCGGAAGCTGAATGGCTCCCTCTCTCTCTCTCTCTCTCTCTCTATAGTAGATGTATATATTTATGTATATAATTATTATATTGCTCAGTGCTCACCCCGTCCTCCAAATACGTCGTGTTTTCAATCAACACCCCAATCCCAATATCTCTACTCTATCCATATCCCATACCAATTTTTATAAAATACTGGAGCAGTGTAAATTTAAGCAAAATGTGGAACACGCTGCACGCTGCTACCGAGGTAATCCTTATGGTTGATGAAAAAAAGAATTATGGTGGTATATATACTTCCCAACTGTATTATATCTGCGTATATCTATGCCCGGGTAGGTATACTTATATACGCCATGGTGATGGTAAAGTTGTCTGTTTCACTTATAACCTAACTGAATTATTGCCTTTTACTATTAATTACCAAAATATTATATCGATGTTGAAAGAATGAAGACTGATCCAATATATTAAGTCTCTGACTAGGTTTATATAGGGGGATATAAATTCTACAGTTATGTATCTTTTATCTCATTTTTTTTTGTATAATAGTCAGCCCTTTTGATAATGCTGAAATATGCGTATATTTTAAAATTTTAAAATAAATACAAATTACACGAGTAGAAAATCGAAGAGTGGAGGATAGGTACCTACTTGTATAGTTTTGCATATAGCACCACCTCTTGGGTTTTGCATTCAATTGTACCTACCAACTCACAGTAATTGAAATATGTATAGGACGTACGTATAAATATATATTCATTTCATACTTGGTATTTAAAATTAAAAATTTAAAAGCTATTCAATGTTTTATCGATTTGGTTTTCTTATTTAACAGGATCTAGAGGTAACATTTGAAAAAAAAAAAATTTGTTAACAAACTTTATATACCTACGCATGTTTGGAGGTCCAAAGGAAGTAAACGGTGGAAAATCTCAAAGGAAACTCTTGTCCCTATAGCAAGCAACCTTAATAAACGGTCGGAACTCTCGGATGAGAACCTTGTCAAGTGAACTTCATGAAGAGGAGCCCAAAGGAAATCAACAGTTGAGTATCTCAGGGGAAACTCTTGTCCCAACAAGCAATCTAGGCCCTAGGGAAATAAATTGCTTGAACTCACAGAAGAGAATCTTGTCCAATGAGCTACTTGAAGAGGTGCTCAGACGAATGAAACGAGCGAGAAATCTTATGGGAAAACCCTTATAAAGAATACCAATAATAATACTAATAAAAATTATAACCGTAAATATTAATAACAATGATCGTCCTATATTCTAACTAAAGCCCCTAACAATTTTATAACCAAAAACTTAGATTAGCTTCTTACCCTTAGTTTCACAGTGGATGTCTAAACTTCGCTTTTGGTTTGAACTTCAGTTCACCAATTAATTCGGTTTCACAATTCGTCACTACAATGCAGAACTAGTCTAAGTCAGATTTTTCAAATTTTTCAAGAAGAACCTGCGTAAAATGCTGAATTTCGGCATTATGATTATGTTCTATTATTTAAATTCTGAAGTAATTACTGCACGTAGGAATATTCAGAATATGTAGAAAATGCTTGGAACACAACAAGTTTCCTTATGACATAAAAAAAAAAATCATTTTTAAATTTTGGACTTTGACTAGTTCTGCATTGTAGCGACGAATTTGGTTTAAAGGCCTTGAACTGAGTTCATTTTATAGTTAAAGTGAACGACAGTTTTCTGCCGTTTAACCCCCAGCCCAACATTTACAACCCACCTGAAAGCACGATGAAATTTTCGTATTCGATCTTCAACAAATCCGACGATCGGTAATGGGAGTCACTCTTGGAGTTTAAATCGTCTGCCTGGACTCCCCCATCGGGTGGCTTTTTATTTCCATTGAACTTTTTAATTTTTTTTTTTTCACGAAAAATCACCAATTCCCTAAGCAAATCTACGTCTGCGTTATTACTTCTTTTTTTTGCACATTCGTTTTTTTGATATTACTATGTATTTACATTTTTCATCTTGTAAACAAAACAAACTTTCCCGATTGTAAGCAACCCAAAATATTTGATGTTTCGGGTGTTTTTTGTTTCAAAGACAGAAAGAGAAGACAAGGAAAGATTTTGGAAAAGCTGCAAAAAAAAAACTACGTACTGTTTACATTACGTCAATTGACAGAAGAACGACGTAAAATGCTGCCAACTCCTATTCATACATTTTATTTAAACTACATACGTTCTATTGAACATAAGTTCAAATTACGCTGTGAAACCGGACGAGTTGAACTTCAAATTTAAACTCAAGTTCAGGTTCAGCTGAACTTAAGTTTAAACTTCACACTGTGAAATTGGGGGTTAAGCTAGGTTAAGACGATTGTCAGATCTTACAATATTGGGTGATATGCATAAAACATAGTAAATGCTTTTACTAGAGAATTTTAAAGTAGGTAGTTACTTTTTTTGGTATGCATAAAAATGCAGTAAATGCTTAAAATCAAGTATTTACTTTGGGCCATAGCACTTACTTTTTTCGGATGAATTTTTTCAGTAAAAACTTTATTTCGTATGCATAAAAAGTAGTAAGTACTTTTTTTCTGTAGGAATTACTTAATTTTTTCAAAGTTGCAAAATAGCAACTTGAACATTTTTAAGTACATACTTTTTTGCTTTAAACCATCAATTGAAACCGTGAAACCAAAAAATAATAATCTTGAATCTTTTTTTGGTCACTATGGGCGTTTTTCTTTTTTAGTTCAGAACAGAGCCTGAACTGTCAAACAAAAGATCGTGTTTCTTTTTTAACTCAGAGCATTCAGAGCTCCAATTTTGTGTTTCTTTTTTCGGTCTGAGCATGTTCAGAGCATGTTCAGAGCGCGCTCTATGAGCTCAGAATAAATTGATAGAGCAGACGGAGTTGAATAGCTGAACACAAAGAAAATGACAACTGTGAACAAATAAAAAAGTGAAGCGTGTTTCTTTAAATAAATCTGAACTCTCAGAGCAGAGAACGCTCAGTTCAGAGATCGCTCAGAGTATGTTCGGAGTGTTCAGACTCTGTTCAGAGTTCTACTCTGAACTAAAAAAGAAAAACGCCCTATGTATTTATTGAAACTGGGTTCCTGTTAATATTTATTTTTTATTGATAAGCCATTGCAATTAGCCTTGAAAGACTCCCTTTTAGATCTATATGAGGAGTATATTCTGATATCTTGCAAATGATAAAAGCAATATTCGCTTCAGAAAAAAAAACCTAATTGAAGTTGTTATGTATTTATCGCATTACTGTTCTTTTGCTTTATAGTTAATTTACTAAGAGGTCAAGTTTCAAAACTGCTGAAATAATTTTAGCTTAGGGCCTTCGCCTTTTGTGGCTAATTAAAGTGTTTTATTTTAACAAATGTTGCATGTATTATGCATTTTAAATAATTAAAAAAAAAATATAGAATTTTTTCAGGGTTTGTTGGAGATCCTGGTTTTCAGGTTAGTTTTTGAGAAGATATAAGCTAAGTCAAAATACTGTTTGAGAACAGTGAATTTTCTTGCAATCTAATAAAAGATGAAGCCTTTTGATAAAATTTTCTTCAAATTATGAACAACAACAACATGCAACAACATCTAACTGACAATTTTGAAAAAAATGAGTTATATATCAAATCCGGCTAATTTAAGGTAGCGCTAATTCGATTCCCCTTGTATATCTTGCTCTATCTATTTCCATTTCTAAGAAAGCCAGGGATACAAAGTTCTATCTGACAATTTTCGATTTGAGATTCAGTCAAAAGGGTTTTAACATCCACATAGAGTTTTTTTTTTCCAAAATTCAAAAAATAAAAATGCAGATAGTATTTTGTTGCATTTTAAAATGCAGATAGAATTCCTTAGTGCTCAGAATTTAATCATTATTTTTAAATAAAACCCAATGGGATAGATTAAATCAACTCGGAGAACTGATTATTATCTCAATCAAATTTATCAAACCTTTTTAATGAACTTTACCCTTGGATTTTAAATTTATCATTCCTTATTTAACGATTAAAACTTTTAGTACTTGTATTGGTTTACCAACTATATTTTGTTTTTAAAATCTGCCTCAATAACTTTTATACAACAATCACTTAAAATTGAAGTTTTATTTAACTAAATAATAATTATTTAATAAAAACTTAATTATTCTAAATTTCTTCAACAAAAAATGTTATAGTTTCATCGCATCTCAATCCTTAAATAGTAAAAAATTTAGGTCACAAGATTCTATGTGATGAAAAAATACAAAAACCGTAGTCATCAAGGTTCTAAGTGGTAAATAGAACCTTGGTTTTCTAAATTATATTTTCAAAAGGACTCTTTTATTTTCAAAAGGAATCTTTTTCACTCGGAAGGATCAGAGGGATTCATAAATAATTTTGGCTGCGGTAACACTGGTTACGGGCCGATCTTGAACTCTCTATTCTTGAGATTAGCATACCCATAACCCACCACTGGGACGAGAACAAAAGACAATTTATTCATTTTCTTTACTTCCTCCTGTTAATTTCAGGACTACAAGACAGTGTGATCTACAAAAAGAGGAAGTATAAAATCGTATGGAATTTTAAAAATTCCGTAATATTGAATTTAATATGAAACTAAAAGAAGGTGCACAGTGGTTGTGCACAATATACCACGTATGTATATAATAAGGGTCCATGTAGGTGTCACAATGTTTTGCTTCAAATTTCAATTTTGTTGGTTGGTTTCATAGTAGTTCGTCATTTTGCTACGTAGAGATCGTAAAATAATATCTATAATAATAATAAGGGTTTGTGTTGGTTTTGTAACGCTTTATTACAAGACAAAATGCGAAATAAAAGAAATACATTAAAAAACCAAATGTTTTCATAAAAAATATGAGAAATAAAAAATACCTATATAACATGACTGGATCGCACGAAATTACTCTTGTGGTTAAAAACTACAATGTAATTTTAATAATAAAGATAAATGTTGATATGGTTAAATTAATGTAGCAATATCTTTTAAGAACAAAAATTGAAAAAGTACGAAAAAATGGTTTTATGTTTGATACAAAAATTATTTTAATTTAATCAAAATTATTTTTAAAAAATTGAAATTTCCAACAAACATTTAGATGTCTTTTTCCGATGTTCCTTAAAATTAATTCTGTTACTTTATAAATCATTTTATTGGTCTATTCTTGAATATCTAAAATAAAAAAAAAAAATCATAATTCATATAAGAAGCCTTCTGAAGGGTCTTTCAATAGGGACTTCCGAATTTTGACAGTGAATAGCGCCCATATTGTTGAAACTACATCTATCGAATTGGCTGTCATTTATATTTAGTATAAGTATTACCAAATCACCATGTATACGGATATATCGTTCAACAACACGTGAAAATGATACAAATTGGTGTTCTGTTCGAGCAACGTTCTGCGCGCTTCGCCCATTTTACAGTCGCCATAATCGTCCTACCGAGAGGACTATTCGGAGTGTGGTGGATAAATTTGAGCCCACTGGTTCAGTAAATGATCAACCAACACTAAGATCGATAAACAACCATAGATCATGACGTGTGTTCGCGGAATGGGCTCTGGAACAGTCGGAAACTGACCTTAATTTTCATCTAAAAATCATCTTCAGCGATGAGGCCCATTTCTGGATAAATTGGTTACGTCAACAAACAAAATTTTCGAGTTTGGGACGATACCAATCTACATGAGGTACAAAAGGGTCCAATGCATCTCTAGAAAGTCACTATTTGATGTGGATTTTAGGCTGAAGGCGTCATCTGTCCATATTTTTGAGAACGACGTTGGCCAGGCCATCACCGTCATCGGCGAGCGCTATAGGTCAATGATTACCAACTTCTTTTATCCTGAATTGGATGATATGGACACCAACGACATGTGGGTTTAACAGGAAGGCGCTACGTGCTACACACCTTACGCAACAGTGGAAATTCTGAAAGAGTGATTCGAGGGCATATATCGCACCCTTAGAATGAAAGTGACCTAACTTAAAAATTCGGCATCTTTTTTACAACCAGATTTTAGAGTTCATTTCGCTTTTAAAGGTCAGTTTATTAAAAAATCAGAAGTTACAGAAATTTTGAGTTAGATCACTCTTTTATTCTAAGGGTGCGATATGGTCATCTCACGTTGAGGTGATAAGAACTGGCCACCGAGATCGTGCGATTTCACCCCGTTAGAATTTTTCTTACGCAGTTTTCTGAAGTCGACGTTCTATGCGAATAAGCCACAAACCACAGCGGACCTTAAAGCCATCATAACCCATGCCATCGGTTAAATTCAGATTGATTTATGCGCCAGAATCATGGAAAATTGGCTCTTTTGGATGCGTGCCACCCAGGGAAGCCGCAGCGGACATTTGGACGATGTTATATACAAACACAAAATTTTGATGATATCTCACATACACTTTGCTTTATTTTAATTCAAAGATATTAAGCGCTTAATGAAAGACCCTGTGCGATATAAATATCTTTTTCACGAAATTTTATGAGTTTTGTTCAAAATATAAGTTACTAAAAAATCACTCTTTTCACACTGACTGTTTGTACATTTTTAAAAATTTTAAAAAAATGTTTGTATTTCAAATTGGCCTTCTAGAACAAGTACAAGGAACTCAGTCGTCCATTTTATGTTTTCATATATAAACCAAATAAAATTTGTTTGCCTTCCTGAGCGGTTTTAATAATCACCCTCTATATGTTTGGTTCATTTATATATTATATATATTTTTTTATTTATTTATTTATCATATTTATTTATTTAAATAAATGGCTATTAATAAGTTTTTCAATTATTTAGTATTTGAGACTTAAATATATATGTATTTGAAAATTAATTCCAATTGAAAAGGATGATTAAATATAACTTAGCACATCGTTACATATACATATAATATGTATTCTCTGTTGGTGCTAGGTTTAAAAAAATAAGTTGAATAAAAGTGTATATACATATATAGATTTCCAAACCCACATTCAATGATTTTACATTGTGATTGTGATGGAATTTACTTTGAATTAAAACCACACACTTTATTAAAAAAAAAAAAATTACTTTGAAGCCAAAAATATGGTACAGCTTGTAATAAGCTTGTTTTTTATTTCCATCTCCATGACAAGAAATTAAAAGAAAAAATTCAATACCTACCAAATGGCTTCCCACATTCGCATTCAATGTCATCGTTACAAATTAAAATTATTCCATATTGCTACGCATGTGGTATAGGGGGTATAATAATAACGGGTGATTTTTTAGCTGGTTTGGTTTTGACAACACTGGTTTTGACAGCTGACGTGTGTTTAGTACCTTGTGTCACTGTCAAACAGCTTCAGTTTGGTTTGCAATTTAACCATGGATCGTCTTACAAATGGTGAATGGGCTCTTGGAAAGCTGGCCGAGGATCCGCTTTTTTATCGATAAAATTGTGTTCAGCGATGAGGCTCATTTTTGGTTGAATGGGTACGTAAATAAGCACAATTGCCGCATTTGGAGTGAAGATCAGCCAGAAGCATTGCAACAGCTACCAATGCATCCCGAAAAAGCCACTGTTTGGTGCGGTTTATGGGCCGGCGGCATTATTGGGCCATATTTCTTCAAAGATGATGCGAATCGCAGCGTTACTGTCAATGGTGAGCGCTACCGAGCGATGATAACAAACTTTTTTTTGCCCGAAATGGAAGTTCTTGACTTGCATGATATGTGATTTCAACAAGACGGTGCCACATGCCACACAGCACGCGAAACAATGGCGCAATTGCGAGGCGAGTTTGGTGAACAGTTAATTTCACGTTTCGGGCCGGTCAATTGGCCGCCTAGATCGTGCGATTTGACACCATTAGACTATCTTTTGTGGGGGTATGTCAAGGCTAATGTCTATAGGGACAAGCCCGCTTCGATTGACGCACTGGAAGCCAACATCCATGCATTCATTCGTGAGATACCGGCCGATATGTGTGAAAGAGTATGCCAAAATTGGACTCAGCGGATGGGCTACCTGAGACGCAGCCGCGGTCAACATTTGCATGAAATTATCTTTAAACATTAAATTGCAAGGTTCAAACTATCGATTCAAATAAATATTTCATTCATTTTTTCGAATTTTTTGTGTTTTTTTTTTAAAAAAAGTTCTAAACCTCTTAAAAAATCACCCGTTATATTCCCCCGATGTAATTGACTTCACAGTTTTCATTTCAACCAAAAAATATCCTTGATATTTTCACTTTAATAAAAAAAGATCTTATAGTACAGTGTTTTATTGTAATAAGTGCGTACGTATACAATGTCCATTCAGTATTATAATTATGCCGGAAAAAGTTTTCAGAGTTATATAAGTAAGTTCTTATACTATATATGATGGTGTCAGGCTAAGATAAACATTGAGTTGCCCTCCTTGGTGTCATTTATTTATGTATATATTGTATAGGTATATTAATTTTCTGTTCAATTAATTCAACTTAATTACATTAAAAAAAAAACACAAAGCTATGCAAAAAAAAAACAAAAAATGATGATTTTCCTGTGCAGATAAAATTACTCACATTAATGCGAATCATGATTAAAATTGTGTTTGCTGATGTGGAAAAACAACAATCTTTATGGTTTCTGATGAATGTCATTCCATTTATTTAAAGGTGAATTTACGGTAATGAATTGCAAACAGGAGAATCAACTGAATCAGTTGCAGGACGTATTATATGTTATGTAATTTGAAGTGGTTTTTTTGTAAATGTAAATTTCATAATTGCTTTTTTAAGGTTCTCACGAAACTGTATACACAGATGACCCAAAAATAATAAAATAAAATTATATTTAAGTATAAGGATTTTAAAGCTTATACCTTCAACATTATGTAGAGAAAATAAATTGTTTGAGTGCGTGGACTGTCACGGTTAAGATGTATAAACATCAATTACCACGTAAAGTGTGTCACGTTATGTATGACACGGAACATATTACACGTAAGACTAACATTTTTAGTATACCCTACCACCGGCTTAGAATGTTTACACATAAAAAAATTATTAATTCATTTTTGCTGGTAAATTAAGTTACCCTGGTTCCAAAAATATTACCAATTTTTTTTTTTTATTTTTTCAAAGAAATGTTGGCCGTGAGTATAATAATAAATTTGTTGAAACCTTTAACTACTGAAGAAATTCTTTTAAAATTTTGAACTTACAGTTTTTAAGTGATTCCCTAAAGGTGGAATTGTGATTTTTTGTATACCTACTTTTAAAAATAACGATACCTTCCATACACAACCGTTATGAAAAAGGTTGTTTATCTCGGAAAGGACTCTAACGATTTTTATATAAACAAAGAAATAGTGTACAATTTTGTAGATTCTTATTTCGACAAACAAAATTTCCAAAAACTGTTAACGGTAACTGCCATCAGCTACCGAATGGTTTTTTTTTTTTGAATTTTTTCTTAACGACTTAATTATTTTTCTATTAAAATTTTTATACCTATACATGGATGTCCTTAAAGTCAAAATAATATTCCATATAAAATTTAAAAAAATTGTTTTTGGATTTAAAAAAACTATAGTTTATTTTTGGAAAATCAATAATAACATTAAAAAAAATAAGTAAATTGTTTTGAAATAACGTTTTTAGGTTTATATTGTAAGTCACTTAAAATTGGCACACCATTTTTATTTTAAATGTTAAAGAAATTTTGTTTCCATAAATTCTATTTCCAAAAATTCAGAACACGCGCAACGCACAGTCGCCCGTTTTGATTTTTTTGATTGCTAAAATCATAAAACTCTTAAATATATCGTAACAATTTATTTTTTCACTTAAGAAAATTTTTAAAGCTATAAAGCCTTGAGTTTCAAATAAAATATCTATACAGGTTGTTTCAGAATTTTTTGCTGAAAAAAAACTACTTAAAGCGATAGACATAAAAATCTTAAGTTTATATTTATTCGATAGATCTTACTCGGTGCTATTTAACAGTTGCGAATCGAATAAGTTTAAAATCAACTCTGGAATCCCACAGGGTAGTCATTTAGACCCTATTCTTTTTATTTTATTTATAAACGACTTACCATAAGTGTTAAAATACTCTAAGTGTCTTATTTACGCCGATGATGTGACAATTTTCAAAGCAATTTCAAATACTCGGGATTGCGAAGAATTACAATGCGACCTTAATTCGTTTTTCGACTGGTGTACTCGTAACTGTTTGTTTCTAAATATCGATAAATGTAAAACTATGTGTTTTACCAGAAAATTTCTTTTACTTCGTTCAACTATTTGTTTAATGATTTCTCGTGAAATCAATGTATCTATTCTTGGTGTCACATTCGATCGCAAACTCGAATTTATTGAACATATTAACTGTATTTCTAATAAAGCCAATTCAATTCTTGGTTGGATAAAAAGAGATTCGAAACAATTTTCTTACCCTTTCGTGACAAAGCAGCTTTTTATATCTTTTGTACGACCCATTTTAGAATACGCTTGTCAGGTTTGGTCACCTCACTACGAATGCCATAAAAATAGACTGGAACAGGTGCAAAAAAGATTTCTTAGATTTGCTTTCAGAGGACTGGGATGGGTAAATCCTTATGATCCCCCACCTTATAACAACAGACTAAGACTTATTGATTTACCCAGTCTCGAGGACAGGCGTTCCTATTTATGTTTTGTTTTCATTGTAAAATTAATCAACGGTAACATAGACTCTTTGCACCTTCTGCCTCGTATTAACTTTAATATTCCACAAAGAAACTTGAGGAACATACCGGATAGTATTTATTCAAAACTATGGTACCAATTACGAAATGTCCTTTAAATAATATGTTTAAACTATTTAATTTTTACAATTATAATTATAACAATGTGTTTGATAAAACAATAGTTAATTCATGTAAATTAAAATCAACCTTTTTTTTACAATTAATTAAAATCTTAATATACACTTTGGTAAGAATTTTGTAAAATTTTTTTGTAAACTAGCAATTTAGTTATGTTAAATAAATAAATAAATATTTACAGTAGGAACAGAGTGTTTTGAAGCTTATTTGAGCGAAACAGTGGTGGAAAACAAAATAAAATAATATGAGCTAAACAGTGGGGAAAAAAGAAAATAAACCATTTTTTTTGATTTTTTTTTGTTTTTTTCTAAAATAAGAGATATTTTAATTTTTTGACATAAATGCTCTAAAAAAATGTTTCATTAGTAGATTATAAGTCGTTGGAAAGTAATAAATTTCAAATCAAATAGTGAAAAAAAAATAAAACGAATCAAAAATATATACAGGGTGTTTTGGATAAGATGCGAAAAAAGACAAGAGCGTTTAGGTTAGGTTGTAACAATAAAAAAATCGTATAAGAGAGGGACTATATTTCCCCCCATTTAGGCGATAGGGGCACTTTTATAAAAAATTGAAAAAAAAAATTTTTTTAAAAAATTTTAAAAAATCAACGACATTATTAACAATGTATTGCTATACATTTTTTTACCCAAAAATCCATTTATATTCTGTTTTTGAACTAATTTTTTTTTTGTGAACAGCTTTGGAAAAATAAATTTTCAGATTCAAAATTTTGAAAAAAAAATGGACTGACTTCATCATCAAATCTCTCTGGTACAGCTTTATTCAACTTGCAGCTGAATTTTTAGGGTAACGTATGTGAAAAAATATTTATAAGAATTTTTTTCCCGTTAATTTAAAGAATGTGTGGAGTTTTTTTTGTAACTCAATTTAAAGTTAAAAAAGTGTGCCCAAAGTGGTGTTTTAAAAAACATTGAATTCAAAAATTTTTAAATAAAAAAAAATAAATATATCATTTTTTTGTTTTAAAATTAAACAAATATGTATATCAAGTAAACCGAAAAAAACACAAGTTTTTTTTACACTCAAAACTGAAAAAAAATAACATTATTTTTTTTTGCCACCACAAAAATTTTTCTATAATTTGACGGCTCTACAAGCCAAACTATTCATTCATTCATTTTGATTTTTAACTGTCAAATTATTTGTTAATTCAATAAACTTAAGAGTTTTTCATTGTATAGGCCCAAATGAAAAATGATTATTGCCACTAGATTTACATAACCGAGCCACTGTGACGTTCTTTATATTGAGCTCAAACTTTATCAAGGACCTTTTTTTAAAAATTTAAAGAACGAGTTACAACCGATGTGGTTCGCATAAGTAAAGACAAAAAACTATAAAAATGCCACTCAAGGAAAAAATCTTATAGCAGAATTACCCATTTTTCTAAGAATAGGATGAATGGGGACTAAACGGGGTTCCAGCAGGATGACGTAACGTTTAATCTTGTGATAATGACGTTTTTTTGTTATTGTCTTTTCTTTTTAAGTCGCTAAGGTCACAAACCTCAAAATATACAACAAATTTTAAGAAAAA
The DNA here is from genome assembly GCA_929447395.1 of Epistrophe grossulariae. Lineage (NCBI taxonomy): Eukaryota > Metazoa > Arthropoda > Insecta > Diptera > Syrphidae > Epistrophe > Epistrophe grossulariae. Next base: position 45,451,643 of record OV839568.1, read on the forward strand.
ATATTTCGCCATACAAAATTTTTTCAAAAATATGTAATGTTGTTTTTTGCCCAATTCAACCTTTGAAAATCTTCATTTGTAAGAATAAATATCAGACGTTTAATTAATACTCTTAGTACCTACATCCTAAAATAATAACATTTCAAAAACAAAAAAAAAAATTTTTCAACTCAGATACCATTTTTATTTTGACCCTATTTCACCCTGTAAATGTTTAATTTCACATCCAAATATTTTTCTTATTTTTTTTTGACTACACATCGCAAAATTTTTGCTCATTACGTACCTATTGAGATTGTTGAGAATGAAAATTTAAAATCAAATGCAATTTTGTTTTGTTTTTCTCTACTTCACCTTATAAATAAATAAATTTTTAAAAATATCCGAAGACGAAGTCCATCTTCCAAATATAATCTATCATAACCAAAAAGAATGTTTAAAATGTATAATATGTATGTATTTTTTTGTTTTACTCCATTTTTCGCGATTCAACAAATTTATTTTTATCACTACTTTGACAATAAAACTGAGGAATGTCTGAGTTTGCTGAGATGTCAGTACAAGCAGAAAAATAATTATTAACCGAGAGTTTTTTCGGAGGGTTAAACAAAATGTGTTTAGTCAAGGATTAAAATTACATAGTTCACTATATTAGTCCTAACTCCTAACGTACTCGACTCGATTAAAATAAATTGTTTAAAATAAAAACCTAAAAAGTTTACATTAATAGAGAAACTTTAAGGATTCGTAAATTTTGAAGATCGTTAAGGTATATGTAGTTAATTTCACACATTTTTGAGTAGATTGGTTACTATATGAGCGATTTTATATGTTTCATTTATTTGAGTATTGAAACCGAACATACTAACCCAGAAGTAGTTTAATAAAATTAAGTACACTTAAACCTAATCAGTGTGTAGATTTGAATAATTTTGTTAAATCGTATAATTTAACCTAATAGTAAGTTTGCAGGTTGAATATTAACATTGTTTTTTATTTAACTTAACCGAGTTGAACGTTGTTTTTAACCGATCATTTTTCTGCGTGTATAGCGCGTGTTGATTTAACATTCAACAAATGGTGCTGTTTTGTGTTTCTTTCAAAAAGTCAAAATTCGATTATTTGGATATGTGTTTATTTTTTTAGAAATTTCATTTGCAATTGTTCATAAAATTTGTGTACCTACTTAGGTAATGTTGAATTTTATGTACCAACATTTTTTCTTCAAAATATTCTAAAAATTGAATAAAGATTTTTTTTAAGAAGCTGCAACAACGTTTGAAATTTAGATTTCATCAATTAAGATTTACTAAAGTAAAAAAAAACGCGTTGGTCAGAAGTTCTTAAATAAAAAAATACATACATGAATTTTGTAATAAACTCTGATTTAAGAAACCATGGTCTTTAATTTCTTTTCTTTTATATAAATGTAAATTAAAAATTATTTTGAAATATTTAACAATTTTTATAATTATAAATGTAAAAGCTTGTATAATAATCATGATAATTAAATTTGCTCAAACCAGTCCGTGGAATCGTTTGACACAATGGCATGATGATTTGTCAAATACATAGTACAGATAACATTTTGTATATATTATTTGTATAGCATTCTTATGGACAAACTAAAGTAATCCTTGTTCCTGTTATAGGTAAATGGATCGATTTAACTTAAACCTATATTATGTATCCTCTTTGTACAAATATCATCGTATATATATTATAATGAATGAATAGGTAAGTAATTGAGCACTCTAAAGACACTTATATAGAATTTCTAAAATATTAATTCAACACTCATCTCTCCTCACATATAATTTAATTCATTTGTCATATCTATATAAATTTCTATTTATAGTATAAGCATGAAGGCAAAGAGAACCAATTTAAAATAAAATAAAAACGTAATTTATTAAAGTAATTTATAACCCTAAAGCACAACTATGGAAATGAAAGGCTTTTGTTTAACCCAGCAATGTTCTCGTTAAGCATAAAGCCGTTTATCACTTTTGCTCTAACATATATACCGAGCCTATACAACTGCTTCTCACAACACTTTACCTAATCAACATAAAAACCAACAAATTCAGAGGAAATTCTTCAAATTTTCATTAATACTATATAAATATTGTGTAGTGTATGGGTTTGTAAAAGTAGGTATATAAGCCAATTCATATTGCACAGAATAAATCCTTCCGGGAAAACTCAACATGACCATTAAAAAAAGTTAAACAACATTTATCACAAAAGGAAATTGATTACACCTACTCTAACTATACTTATACCTACGGCAGCGGAATGACTGAAATCAACAAAATTATGGCTAAAAGAGCTATAGGGTATAAGTTTTGGTGGTGGTGGATATGGCTTCAAACAAAATTCGTTGTATTTAAGTTCAATATAGCACGAGTCTATTCAATAACATAGTTGTAACAATTACAATTATAACTTTTTCAGTCATGGACTGGGCACATCTGAGTATCGACATAATCATTCAAAATTACCGCCATGAGCATTACAGGTTCAAAAACGAAAAATAATAATAAACGTTGGAGAACTTACACAGGAGAAGGAGAAGTTCAAGCATTTGTCGCAGCATTTGTTTTTCCCGAATTCATATTTTTCAATAGGTATCTTTTTAAAAAAGGAATTCTATGGAAGTTTGCTTAGGATAAGCTTTCATAAATATTTGGTTTTTTATTCATTACGTTTTTCAATCATTACGCAATTAACATCCGGCGTTTTTTCATTTCGATTTTTTTTCAAAAATATTTTCAATCATTTCGCAAAAATCATTTAGCAATTTGTTGTTTCGTTTTTTTTGTTACGTTGTTTGATATTTGGCCAATTGTTTTTTTCGTGGAATAACATTTCGCTGTTTCATTATTTCGCAAAATATCGCTTCGCCGTTTTATTATTTCGCTAATAGATCATTCGCCGTTTAGTTGTTTTGATAATTAATATTGATGTTGTTTTGAGAAGTAATTTTTTTATATGAAAAATCATTAATTTTTGAGTATTTTCCGGTGACGTGGAATAAGGCCCAACGAAAGAAGACCAAATCTCAAATTTATCCTGATTTTTGTTTTGGAAATGGAAATAAGGACAAATTGGCTTTATTTGATTTCGAAAACGAAATAAGGCCAAATTTGACTTAGAAATAAAGCCAAATGTTTTTGTCCACTACTTTAACTACACCCAACCTCGCAGCTACCCCAAATCCTATAGTGTGGCCAAGCAGGGGGGTTGCAGGGGGGCAGCATGCCCCCCCCCCATACATACCACACTTTGTTAAAATTAAAATGCCAAATAAAAAATTGCGGAAATTCAAAAATCCAATCCAACTAAAAACTAAATGAAAATTGCGAAATGAAAAATGCGAAATGATAATTTGTCAAATCATTTAAAAAACGAAACGTGATTTGCAATACGTAAAATGCGAAATAACAAAATGCGGAACGAAAAACGGCGAAATGAACCCCCGCGAAAAGTTAGTTTGCCCGAGACAATTCTTGCGAAACATACCATACCCCTTCTTTAAAGTCTTCCAACATTGTTTTTTTAAAGAGTGAAAAATAATTACTTTTTTGTATGAGTTAAGACAGTTTTCCAAGCCGATGTTTTATTCAAAATAAAGTATCAATGATTATTCAATACTCATTGGGATAGTTTAGAACTACCTATAAAGGCTCCACTGTCAACTTAAATAAGGATGCTGAGATCAAACAAAGAATAACTCTCTTACTGATTCTTGGGGCTAATAGCTGCTTCTTCGGGCTAAGAAGTCAATTGTTTTGCAAAACCCTATCTCGAGCAACTAAAGTGTCCCTTTATAAGACGGTAACGGGATAGTTACCCTCTATATATTGTTCAGAGGTATGGACTGAAAATTTTTTAAGAAATCAATATAATTTGAAAAAGCTAAATTGATTGAAACAACCTCTGAAATTATTTTGACATTAACCCGATGAACATCATCTGATTTCTTAAATAAATGTCAATTTATAAGAAGAAAATTTTAAAAATCGTTGGAGCGGTTAAAAAAAAAAAAAAAATTTACATATATGTATTTAAATTTAAAAAAAATTTGTAAAACAAAAATTGTAACGTCATTTTTTAATATTTATTATTCAAAAAACCAAATTATGGATTTTTAAAAAAATTTCAAAATAATTTTTTGAAAATTCGATACATATTTCGAAAATGGGTATAGATGATTTTATTTTAAAATTTAAAATATTAATTTTAAAATAAAATCATCTACCGATTTTCGAAATATTATGTATCAAAAATTTATATTGAAATTTTTTAAAAAAAAATCCATAATTTGGTTTTTTGGAAATTTTGACATGCAATAAACTTATTAGAAGCTCTTATATAAAAAAAAATCATTTAAATTGGTTAAACAGCTGGTAATAACTAATAAGATAGTTGAAAACCAAAGAATTGGTACTAGATGAGATAATACGGTAGATCGTACTTATATTAATAATTCTTATATTAGTTCACATAAAAAAATTCAACCGTCATTTTTGAGAAAAATGAGATTTTCCTTAACGGGTTTTAAACGCCATGTATGATATGTTGTACTGTTAGTTTAGGTTAAACAAATATTTTCTTTAAATCTGCTAAATAATGTTAAAAAAAAACTTCAGGATACCACGTTAAAATCAACCAAACCAAGTCGTTTTCGAAATATTTAGTTCTCAACAAAAAAAAAAACTTGAACTGATGAATAACTTTGAAATTTTCAATTTTTTATGAGTCCCTATGTAAGAAAAATCGCCACCCAAACAATTTTTTGGATCGATTTTTAAAATAAAACTTTAAACTCAATTATCTCGAGAACTAGGGCAGATAGACGCTTTTTGGTCATTAAAAAAAATGGGAATTTCAAATTCAGAACTGAAAACCTCAACCCTTTAGGACTCTGCGTTCCCGAAATATCGGCATGGAAACAATTTTTTGGGACACATTTAAATTAATTTTGCAGAAGTACAGTAATTGCAATTTGGTTGCAAATATCTCGAGAACCAGAGGTGGTAAAAAAAATTTGTTTACAGTTTAAGAAAGGTCTCAGAAAACTAATGAATAAGTTTTTAAATTTTCAATTTTTTACGAGTCCCTATGTCAGAAATATCAAACAATTTTTTGGGTAGATTTTTTAAATAAAACTTTAAACGCAAATATAAACGCAAAAATCTCGAGAACTAGGGCATATACAAAAATTTTGGTCATTTTTGTACATACAGTTTTTAAAGACCTTTTTTGATGTATAATTCGATGGATTTTGAAACAACTTTCTTTTTTTTTTAATTTCGGTACCTATAAAACACTTTCAAAAAATTTTGAAACATCTGTATGCATTTTTAACCATTTTTCAGAACTTTTGTTTTTACAAAATGATTTACTCTTTGTAAATTTGTAACTTCGCTTTGGAAGTTATTGTAATTGGTCCGATTTAACGAATCGAAAAGTTTGACATGTCTCGATGTTTCGAGGTCCCATAGAATTTAATCCATCGTTTTTAGAGAAATGTCTGCATGTGTGTCTGTGCGTACGTTCGTATAAGTTCATACGTTCGTGATACATTCTATCGTTCACCGTATTTAAACAACGAATAGATATACTGACTTCAAATTAATTTTATTTTACAGATAATAACGTCATGAAATGCAGAAAAGGGTTTCAAAAAAAATTCAATAACCTGTTTTTTCCTATAGCAATTTAAAAAAAAAGTTGGAAAATTTCATTCGTCTCGAATATATGGAGAACAAAAAATGACAATGACTTCGGCTAAATTAATGACGTAATAAAGAATTGGAAAGAATTTAAAAAAAAAAATCATCAGACAGTTTTTTTTTTTTAAACAAAAAAAAAATGTGTAGAAAATCGTTTTCGGTTCGAATATCTCGAGAACAAACAATGTCAATGCCTGTAACTGAGAATAAACATCAATGATTTAATTCTACACATAAAACGACATAGTCAGGAAATGATTAAGTTTGTAGAAATTTTCAACAATTGATATCTGTTTTGTTTTTTTTTAACGCAACAAAATTGCAAATCAAAAATACTAAAAAATTGTTTAAAAATGTGTTTCAACTAAAATATCTCAAAAACAAACAATGTTATCGACCCTAATAAAATTTTATTTTACACACAATAGGCCTTGTGAATAAAAAAAAAGCTAAAGCTAAAACTTGGATTTTTAAGTAAAAGCTAGATTTTTGGTGAATAAAAATAAGCTTAAGCTAGCTAGTTAAAGATGTTTTCTAGTCATAGCTATTTTAAAATAGCCAACGCTAAATTCATTTAGTTTTAGCTTGTTTTCCCAGCCTAAGCTTCAATTTGTGTGAATAAAAATAGCTTTAACTAGAATATTAAAGTTAAAGCTACAAAAATTTCAAGATTTTTTCTCCCTGTCTAGAAAGCTTTGACTAGGTCTTATTTTCAGTATTCTCTTTAGTTATAGTGCTATTATTGGTAAGAAAACTAAAATTTTAGAAGAAACGGAAGTAATTGATGAGGATTTTTATAGTTTATTTAGATTTTCAAATGAAATGTGCATAGTGGTGATTACCTTATATAGACGACTCAACGGAGCGTAGAGGTGCACTGACCTCTGAGCAGAGAATACAGATATTTTTAAGATATCTAAGTGAACCTGGATTTCAGTATGGTGCAGTAGGACAAGATCTTGGAGTTGAACGCTCTTCTGTATGTAAGACTGTTAAGCACGTAGTTGTCGTTGTCGTTGAAAGTTGCAGCATGAATTAAATGCTAGGCATTGTAGGTACATATATAAGCCATTAAAAGGTAGAATTACAAAGTTAATGGAGAATTATGAAGCAGGTACTTAAAAATAATGCGAGCTGTTAATTAAATTAATGTTAGTAACTCAAAAATAAGACAATTTTCATTATTCCTTTTAAAATATCAAAACTGTTTTATTGGAGCTACCAGACCTACATATGTACAAATTTGAAACCAATTGGTCCACAGTGAACGTATAGACGCAGAGACTGACGGACGATATGATAAAAACATTTTTAACCCAAAATCAAATCTTGCCCTATAATACAGATAGTGGCAAAACAAAATCCGAAACAACCTTTCTTTTGGTCTAAATATGAACAGTTCTAGCTAAAGCTACCTAGTCGAAACATGTGAATAAAAAACAAACTGCTTAAATTGCGAAGCTTAAACTAGAATTTTCTAGCACAAGCTATTTAGCGTTATCATTTTTTTATTCACATAAAACAAAGCTTAAGCTACAACTGTCTAGCTTTAGCTGCTAGTAAAAGCTATGACTAGTTGGCTTTAGCTTCCTCCAAAAAAAGCTTTAACTTTTTTTTTATTCACAAGACCCAATGCCTTGATGGGGTTCATAAAAAAAACTCAATTGACGGATTACTTTAAATAAAACAAATTGCAAAACAACTCTAACAAAAATTTATCAAAAATAGAATACCGTTCGGATATTATGCAAATTAGTGATAGTGGATATTGAATTTTGGCTAATTTTATTCTATACATGATGGCATATTTAATTATCTACTGATACGATTTTTAAAAAAATTCAACTGACAGTTTTTCTTTAGACAAACAAAATAAACTACAAGAAAATATTAACATTTTTCAAAAAATGTTTTTGTTTCGAATATCTCGAGCACAAACGGCATATATTTTTAGCCTTCATTGCATATTGAACACCCTGATAAGTTCTTCGAAGATCTTGAATTGGGAATTTTCTTATTACAAAATAAATTTGGGTATAAAATCTTAAGTTAACAAGGGCACCAATGGGAAGTTATCAGTGTGGGTCGCACCTAGCCTCTTTCTTTTTCGGTCCTAAAAAAGTAAAAAAAAAAAACGATTCGGGGGGGTACCCAAAAAACTAGATACCAAGTTAAAATATAATCGACCCACCGGTTTAGGCTGCAGCCGAACGAACACAGAGACGGACAGAATTGCGATTGATTTACTAACAAACATTCAGTTAACTGTCAAAAGAATAAATAGAAATAAATAATTTCTGAAGAATAAGTATTATCTGATGTTTATATGGCCATTGAAAAAATGGCTCTTAATTTGGTGAGTTAACTCTTGATTAATTAAAACAAATATACATAAAGATACTGAAATATGTAGCTATGAATGATAATAATTAGAAAAATTATATAATATATACGCAGGATTAGCCAACTGTGATTTAAATCAAAGCCAGCTTGGGCCGTGTGTATAAATTCGATTCATTTTATCTGAGATTAAACGTTGACATTTTTAGATTCATCTCATATAGTTTCAAAAATTAATCATAAAGCCTCAACTACATAAGCCAAAAAAGTGAAAAAGTGCAAAAGTGAAAATTTTTAAATTGATTTTGTGATAGTTTTTCTGACTAGAAAACTTATAAAAATGATGCAGAAAGCTTAAATTTTGGTTTAAAAACAAATTTGTGTATTCTTTTTCACAAAACAACGGCGCTAGCGGTAAAAAAAATATTTTTACTTTTGTACTTCAGTACTTTTTGGCTTATGTAGTTAAGCCTTAAGATAAACTTTAACAAGATTTTAATCCAACTCACAAAATATGGCGATAGTACCTAACCTACTTAAAAACTTAGCCTAAAGTTTTATATTATAAAAATGATAAATTCAAAATTAAAATATGTATATATGGTGTTGTATAGAGTTCGTCTTCTAAAGTTGATTAAATTTGATAGGTAATTTGTCATTGTTCTTCATTATTTCAAATGGTCATCAGCAAAAAAAAAATACATTCATCTCTGAAATTTTGCTGCAATCATAAAATATGTATATATATTTTATATGATGTTCCACGATAACAACTTTGTGGGTAATACATCGACAATATATCCTACTCTACTTTTGAATATACCTACATATATGTATGTATACGGTCGCGGAGTCAAAAAATCTGCATGCCAATGCAGTTGAGTAGCCAGCAACAGCAATTTGACATTTTCATTTCTACATACCTTCATATACATTTTATGAATAAATAAATTCTGTTGGAAAATAACGAAGCCACTGCAGAAAAATGGCATCAGGATCAACCATAATAAAAAAGGCGGGTATAAAGGGTCTGCGATAGTGTCCGTTCAACAACTGCCGTTACAACAACTTGGATTTATGGGAGGAAAATTCTTTCTATATACATACACATTTGTACATACATAAGTATATGTATGTACATATATATGCATGTGTACGTACAAAATTACACTTTGGTTTGTGGAAGTGTGAGTTTATTTTGTTTTGTTTTTCTGTATACACCGAGATGTTTATTGTAATTTAAATAAAAATGTTACCATTTTGCAATTTTGGTGAATTCTTCTTTTCCGACAGCCATTTTTTTATTTTTTTTTGTGACATGTCAATTTGTTTCTACACGCTTAAATAAATACCGAACAAAGCGTTTTTTTTTATTCTTAAATAATATGATACGAATCAACACGGATTGCGTGGAAATATACATATTTTTGCTGTTTTTATTTTTTAATGTAAGTTAAGGACATGGACATCCATGGACAACCAAACGTACCTTACTCAAAGTCAAATTACCTACCTCATTTTTTTATAAGTTATGCACCTACATATTCATACATTTAGTGTTTAAAAGACCTGGGGCTTATTTCGCGGAACATACATCTTATAAATTGTATTAATGTATTTATGTAGGGTTGGGGTCATTATTCTGTAAGTGCACAAAATTCAGTTTCCAAAAGTCTCTATTTCAAAATTCTGTAATTTAAAATTCTGTAAAACTAAAAGTCTGTATTTCAAAATTCTGAAAATCTAAATTCTGTAAAACCATTATTCTGTATTTCTAAATTCTGTATTCCAAAATTCTATATTTCAAAAATTCTGTTAATTTATAAAAGAAAAATTGTTTTGATAATTGTTTTCATTATCAAAACAATTTTTCTTTTATAACTTACAGAATTTTTGAAATTCTGCATTTTGGAGTTCAGAATATACAGTATTTATAATTTTCCTGAATTTTGTATTTATAGAATTTTGATATACAGAATTCTAGATTAACAGAATTTTGATATACAAAATTCTTGTTTTTAACGAATTTTTGAATACAGAATAAAAGATTTACAGAATAATGAAATACAGAATTATGATCATACAGAATTTTGTAATACAGAAAAACGACCCGTTCCCATTTAGGTACCTTAAAGTAGTGGCCATAGATGGCTCAGAGTAAATTTGGAATTTTTAGAAAAACTATGCGTCAACTTAGAAAACGCATAATTAAAAAAAAAACTTAAATTTACGCCCACTTATATATGGGTTATATTTTAAGTCACACAAATTTTTCTGATATACATATGTATGTTCTGTAAAATAGGCCCCAAGTCGTATTGCTGCAGATTTTATTAAAGTTATTCATTCATTGTTATATTAAGTTTCGGTAATACATATTTACCTATTGTACAAAAAAACATATAGTATACCTTAAAGGTCCTTACATCAAAAAGAACTTAAACTTGTTTTAAGATACATATTTATTTAATTTTTATTTTAATGGCATTTCAGAACTAAAAAATACCATGAAATGATGTAGGTATAATAATATGATATATGATCAGATTGTAAAAAAGAAAATTTTCAGTTTGATACGCCAAAAACTCTCCCTGACCACCCCCCCCCCCCCCAAAAAAAAAAACCATTCCATTGTACTAAACATCTATATAGACTCTCTTGATTTTTTTCATATACTCATGGTAAATGAAACATTTTCACCAATTTTCATGAGAGAAAGAAATTTGTTTCGAATAATTTTTGTTGGTAAGCTATACGATTAGAAAGATCAACGCAAATGGTCAACGCGTTGACTCTCTGACGTTGACGTCAAATTTTGTCTCAAAGTTGTCAAGGTGTGTAATCGTCAACGCAGACCACATGTCAATGCATTGACACTCGCGTTGACATGAATTATTTTGGGGTCAATGCCTTGACTATTCTGTGTGACCGTGTAATCGCCTTGTCAACGCAATTGGGACACATTATAGGCGTGTTTTTTTGCAAGCCCGTGGGAATTGGATGAAAAAAACGACGTCAGTGCTAAAAAATGTACATGTAAAATGCAACAACAAATAATCCCCTGTGGGCTTTGCTAATCCCAGAGAATTCTCGGGGCTTAACTGAAGCGCACAGAAAAATTGTGTTACCGGCATGAATTACATACATGTTATCGATAGTTTGTATGAAAACTCCATGTTTTTTTCTATGATGGCGTCGCTTATCTCCATTGTCGTTTTTTTCAACCAATTACCCCCGGGATTGCAAAAAAACACACCTATTGACAGAAAGCTCGTTAGCGCACTGACATGTATTTCAACTTTGACATAGCAGAATTTTTTACCGGGTCAACGTAGCCTGCGCGTTGTCCAGCTCAATTTCAAAAATTTCTGATTTCGTAGAGGTTTTTTAATCTATCGACATCGTTGCTATTCTTCAATGGAATTGGACGGTTTATAGCTTGACAGATAGGCAACAAACTATATTTGGACGCATATTGAATATTTCGATCGAAATTTCATCCAAAAGCCCTAAATAAGACTTTTTCTGGAGTTACAAATTTAATCTAAAATGTTCGATTTTTTTAGTGGTTTTTCAATCTATCAACATCGTAGGCACACTTCAACTGAATTTGACAACTTTTTAAAGCTTGATTGATTTAATAGTTTAATAGTTTTTTCGAATGTGGTCAAGTCGTTTGATCGTCATAGTTTAACATGCCAACGCTTTCACATCAATGTATAAAAAATGCATTGACACAGACAACATCGTCAATGCATTTTGGGACAACATTGACCGAATGCTGTTACTCGTGTGAACGTCAACATTTCATGCACTGACACGGTCTATACGTTGACAGAAAATTGATGATATTTTTGGTGTCGTCATGCAGTCAACCATTTACATTGACCGTCTAATCGTAACTGTAACCTAATTTTTAGCTATCCTATCTAGTAAAGGGTGTTTTTTTAGATGTGTGGTTTTCAATCTGGCAATCCTTTTTTCGGAGTTGGTCTTTTTGACAGCTGTCACTTGATTTATGCTCAGTTTGGTTTGCCATTTCATAATAAATAGACTTAATCCTGAACAAACGTTTGCAAATCGTGCAAATTTATTACCAAATTAATGGTTCGGTTTCGCTGCGTCCAATATACGGTCGACATAATCCCCAAGCAAAGTCGGTAATTCGGGCAACCATTGATCGGTTTCGCACCACGTTTAACCTAGTGGATCCTCAGAAACGCCGCGCCGTACAGTGCGCACCGATGACGCTATTGCTGCTTCGGAACAGCCTGGGGCCTCTTGGCTGGAATTTATTCGAGCCAGCCGCGGCGGCCAATTGCCCGAAATTATTTTTAAAACATAATGGCAAACAATCTTTATAATAAAGCTAAATTCTTGGCCATAACATTAAATTATATGAGTTTTATTTCTTCTTGAAAACCACACGTCTAAAAAAAACAACCTTAATAATATTAAAAACAATGATAAAATTTATGTCAAATAGATATTTAAAATAGTAATAGAAAAAAAGATATTATTATAAGGATCACATTTAAAAAAATACCGATAACACGTTTTCATTCCACTCCATTGAAAAAAAGTTTTTCAAAGATAGTTTAACTCATTTAAGAAAAAAATCTTAATGAAGTTGATTCATTTCAAAAGATGTATATATTAAGTACAGAGTTTCAGAGAAACATCCTTTATAAAAAATTCAATTATACTCGTGCCCTATACAGTGCACATTTCTTTATTGCTTCTTTTTGGTGCAGACTGCAGAGACATGAAGCAATGGCATTTTCATCTAGATAAGTAAAATCTTTTTAGGGTTAGAGGTAAAATGTTCTCTTGAAAAGATTCTTTTATTAAATTTTGTATGCAGTTAAATTGAATTAAATTTCTCACCACTTGAAAATTACTTGGTTTAAAATTTTTATTTGATGCAAGGACTATATGCTTGTTGAATTTTTTTTCTCTTATACATGGCAGATATTTAGATAAACTTTAACAACGAAATGTCAAGGTTTTGAGTAAAAAAAAATAAAAGATTTCTGAAATGTGTTCTCAACCATTGAGTACCTACAATTTATGGAATACGCGTCTCTTGTAGGTACATTTAGAGGTAATTAATTTATTTTCTTCTTATTTATTTAGTTTTAAATTAAGTAAAGTATGGTTTATTTAATTTCTCTTTTCAAATCTTATTATAATGCAAGTCAATTCCTATTACATTTTAACTTCTTTTCGATCCGTTTTCTTTAATGCTGAAATGTTTAGTCTGAAATTTGTATATTAAAATATGTACAAGAAAGGATGAAGTGCATTAAACACACAGCCACTACCGCTTTAGACTTTTGTATAATTAAAATGGTTGTGTTGCGATGTATCCAACTTTTACCGCCATGTGTGGTATTTAAAACAAAAAAAATCTATGGTTTTTATAGCGTAGCCATTTTTTAGCGGGAAGTTATCACCGCCATTTTCGATTTTCAAAAAAAACAAGAACCGAAAAAACAAAACAAAAAAAAATTCGCATATTTGCGATTTTTGAGCAAAAAATAAATTTTGCGAAGCATGAAGTTAGCACCACCATTTTCGATATAAAAAAAAAAACGTTGTGCTGTGTCTCAACTTGTGCTGCCTTGTGCCATTAATATTTTTTTTTTTTAATTCGCAAATTTGTAAATTTTACGGATTATATTTTTTTTCAAAATTACGATTCTGAAAAAACTCAAAGTTGTGCTGGATTACACTCAAAAAATGATACTAAGAACCGAAGAGGATAACATGTTTAAAGCTTTTAGAGCCAAAAATAAATTTTGAGAAGAATTAGCACCGCCATTTTCGATTTTCAAAAAAAATATGTGCACGACTGGGTCGCACGAACTTGCTCTTATGTGCGATCACACATGTGTTTTTAAAGTTTTAAAATTTAAAAAACTACATTTATTTTATAAAAGAAATAAATTAGTTATTGGAGCCTATATTATAGGTAGTATTATGCGAGTATATTTATTTATTTATGAACAATACTTATAGCACCGTGTTGCAAATATGCATGGAACTAACAGTTTATATTGAAAAATTGTAAAAAAAAAATATGTAATTAAACATAAATTGATTTGCAATGCGATGTACATCATCCAATTTCTTAAAGTCTCAATTTATGAGAAAAAGAATTTAAAATCGTTGGAGCGGTTTTGTAAAAAATAATTTTTTATGTATAAAATTTTGATAAAAAAATTAATAAAAAAGAAAATTTTTTAAGCAATTTTTTAGCCTTTATTAATGCTGAGTTAAAAATTAATTAAAAAAAATATCATCTTCCCATTTTCGAAATATGGAATTTTCAAAAAATAAATTTGAAAATTTTTTTAAAAACCAAAAATATATTTATTTTTTTTTTATTTTTTATGCAATATTATTAGAACTAATTTGAAACTTCTGTTAAGAAAAATTCATTTAAATCAGTTCAACTGATAATGAAATAGTCGAAAATAAAAAAAAATGGTTCTATCATGAGAAACCATTTTTAAACGATAGAAACATTTTTTTCCCATTTAAATGGTAGAACGTACAAATATTAGTTCATACAAAAATTTTAATCAAAATCGTAGAAGCTGTTTTTGAGAAAAATGAGATTTTCAATATCGGTTTTTAAACATGTGTATGGGAGGTACCGTTATTTTTGGTTATAAGAATAATTTTCATTTAAAATTTGCTAGATAATGTTAAAAAACTGCTGGGTGCCAAGTTTAATAAAAATAGACCGGGTCGTTTTCGAATTATTAAGTTCTCAACAAAAATTTTGAAACTTTTTTGAAAAATCTAAAAAAATTTGATATGCAAAACTTTTTCAAACATTACGTATAAAAAAATTAATCAATATCCGTTGAACTGTTTTTGAAAAAAACGAAAATCAAAAAAATAGTTCTATGGGAGGTACCATTTTAAACCACTTTTTTGAAAAACATTTTTTATAAAATGCTTGCTTTTTGTAAAAAAAATTACTGAATTTTTTTTTTAAGTTGTGGGCACGTTTTTGAGAAATATAAGATTTTCATTTTTTGCTAAAAAAAATTTGTACGGCAGGACCGTTATTTTTGGTCTTAAAAAAATGAAAAAAACGGGTGGGGAAAATGCCCAAAAAACGCTAGGTAGGTACCAACTTTGAAAAAAATCGACCGATCCGTTTAGGCTGCATAGACGAAAGGACAGAAAGACGGAAAGAATTGCGAGACTTCAACTTTAATCAAAATCTCGATTTCGATTTTTTTGCGAATCCATAACTTACCATATAGTACCTAAATATCGCAAGTAAATAGTTCTGCTGTATTGTGCTCAACCTATATTTAACAATAAACTCACATTACTCTTCAAGCAAATTGCCCGCCTCGAGTACCTGTCCGCTAGGCAATCTACCTATATATCCAAAAATTTTCTGATAGCTTTGAGTGGTTGTTGGATCAGTAGTCGTCAGCTTTTTTTAACAAGGGATTCGTTGGGTTCAAGAGGTCAACATATCCATAAAAATGTACGGCTCATGGCAGCGCAAGTTGAGCACAATATGGTACATTTTGTTATTTCATCATCGAAAATGTCGCGATGCTCACTTTTCGTTAAAAATTGTTGTGGCCGGAGAAGTTGCAATTAGGAGAAATTTTTTTAATTTTTTTCTTTTCATATGGCAGCACAAACTGAGCTCAAAACAGCGCAAGTATAAATTCTTAAAAATCGTTATTTTTCAAAAAAAACAAAATTGTAAATTTGCGAATTTTAAAAAAATATTTACGGCACAACCGTATTTTACAAAAATAAAATATGGCGATGCTAAGTCCACGCACATTTGAACTTATTTCAGTAATAACACCGTGGTTTGATCTTTTTTGAACGTTTATTTTAATCTCGGGAGCTAAATTAACTAAAGTAAATATTTTAAATTTCGAAGGAAATATTTTGAAACTATGACAATTTCTGGATTTGAATTTAATTAATTTTTATTTGGAAATGTGCGAATGAACGAAAGCCAAAGTCGTGCAATTGGATACTGCAAAGAAACGTATAATATAGTTTATATTCTTTTCTTCTCACTTATGGAACATTTCTCGAATCCATAATAGAACTGCTCACATTTTTTCCTAATACCGAAATTAAAATTTCAAAATGGAAAATTTTTCAAACTACGACTTTTTCCAGTTTTAGCGTCGTTATATTTTATGACTATAATATAATTACGTCTCAGTTTTGGTATTTTTCTAACTTTAAAATTTGTTTTTTTAAATTCACAGCCCAAATAAAAATACCAACCACATTTGACAAAATTAACCCCAAATCTGAAAGGATTCGTTGTTTATTTTGAAAAAAAAAACTTTGATAGTCTGACTGCAGGTATAATTACTTCTAAATTCCTCCCATCCATGTTAAAGTTTTTTTTTCTTAAATTTTGTTGTCTTATCCAAAGGACGTTAACGAACCTCTTACATCTGTTGGCATGTGTGTGTGTGTGTCTGTACATTTGACCATCAGGTAAAAGAACGATAAAAACCAAACAGAAAGCCCCGCACGTTCATGTGTCAAATCTAAACTTAGGTCAGTATTTCCAGAGTTTTTGTTCTGGGAACTATGTGAACTGTGGCAAATCGATTCTTTTGTTTGCCTTACTTCTTTTATGTTCATATATGTTGACTATATATGCCAACCAGAACCCAGCAACCACCCTCATCTTGTTAGATGGTTATTTTTTTCTTTTTAAATCATAGATACAATAGGTACAATGAAGCTTCGAATGAAAGTCCGAAAAATTCAACTTGACAGTACCAAACTGTGAGATTTTATCTCAGTCACTAAGTTTTCTGAACTGTGGGAATTTATACGTGTTTGTTTTTTTTTTTATTTGTTTAATTCTGCTTTGAAACACCAAAAGAGCTAGAAAAGCAAAAGCATGAAAAAAGATTTAGATTTTTTGGTTTGAAATAGAAAAAGAAATATACAAGAGTGTTCATGCCTGCAGAAACCAAAAATGTCTGTGGCAAAAGGTTTTTCACCACAACTGACATGAATGTGTTAGATAAAATGGGTTGGATTGGTTTTGTAAATGTCTTCTATACGTATGTATATGTTACGTATATACAACATGACTACAATATCTAGGTTTAGATAATATATTTATATTGATTTTAGACAAGGTAGAAAAGGTATGACAAAGTTTCTTACCTTAGTTTCTATGATGTGAAACATGTAGGTATGTACGTACAAAGGTACATCTTTGAAGGGAAATATTACAAAAACAAAGCATTTTTAATAAGTTAAATTTAAATTGTTCGTTGAAATATTAAAAGACCTTTTAATGAGGGGGTCGTTTGGCCAAAATGATAATTTTTGTTGATATTAGAAAAATTATTCAATCCTTAATCTTTACCTGGACACCAAATACCTATCTTTTACCTTAAAGTTCTTAGTTTTTAAGTAAGATAACGAATTTGCTTGTATTAAGCCGAATAAATGGGGATTTTGCCCACACCCAAATTTAAATTAAATTAAAAAACTAAAAAGTGAGGGTTCACTTGGCAATTTTTCTTTTTACTACGCACAATTCTAAACGTTTTGAAAACTTGACAATGTGAACCACCAAATTTTCGTCAGTAATCATTAAGTAATAAATCTCTCTTCTAACTTGGTGTTGTTTTAATATTACTCTTCTTAAAATATTTCATATTAAACCTTCATAAAGTTAGAACTTGGCATAACTTTTAGATCTCACTATTTTTCACGGCTGAATTGTTACATACAGATTTTTATATCGAAGAACTTGGTTATTTTTTAACATTTATGTTTTTGTTGTGATCTCACTCCTTTTTGGAAAGTAATTTATTTGTTATCAGGTAAAAGCCTCGTAAGATACCTATACTAATATCATTCTACAACAATCAGCAGTGCTTTATATAATTGATAAAAATTCTGTGAAAGTGGGCGAACACGCACTTTAAACCCTACCGTTCAACAAAATTTCATCGTTCTACAGCAATCTGAATTGATAACAATTTCGAGAAACTGGGCGGATACCACACCCTCTGAATGGAAAACCTTAAATATTAAACTTTTTTCTTTGTATGCATTTCAAGCCCTATCGTCTACCAAATTTCATCAGTTTAGGTACAGCAATCGGAAGTGCTCCATTTTATTTTATTTTTTTATGAGAAAGTAGGCTGATACCACGCCCCCTGAGGGGAAAACCTCAAATATAAATTTTTTTTCTTTTGTATGCACTTGAAGCCCTTCCGCTCTACCAAATTTCATCATTTCTACAGCAATCGGAAGTGTTCCATATAATTGATAACAATTCTGAAAAGTGGGCGGATATCACGCCCCCTGAATGGAAAACTTTTTCAATTTTTCAATTTTTTCCTTTTTTTGCACCACAATATTCTGTGGTGTCAGGAAGTGGTCAATAATTTTCATGATCTGTCAGTGAGTCAGTCAGTTACGGTTTTCGTTATTTTTGACGTCTTATATCTCGGGAATTATTAAGCTAAGGAGTTGAAATTTGGTGTGGTGCTTGTGCTTGGCTAGCCTACCAAATATTTTGACATTGATGTTCCTGACTTTATTGGTACTGAAGTTAGAGGGGGGTCGAAAATCGCCTTAGTTTGTTCCTGTAAAAAGGGTGTAGTGCTAGAACTTGGCTGGGCACTACCGTTCCCTTTGATATGCGAAAGCTATATATCTATGTATAACTTTTTAAAGTTTACTAAAATGTACTCTGTTCTCTCTTGAGTGAATCTCATTGAGAGAGATGCATTCTCATGGTAAGTCTTAGTTGAGGTGAGAGCCTCCCATAACTAGGCCATTTAACGCATTTTAGAGTATTATAACATTCATAGGAGTATTCTTTATGATTACTTTTAGCTCCCTTACTATAGTCTTGGAGCATCTTATGAGAGGAAAAATGTTAATTACTTGGGCCGAAATTGTTATGCAAAAATACTTTGGAGTTAAGTACTGAATACTTTTCTTAATTTTTTACGGAATTAAGGTCAACTCGTGCAAAGTCGGGAAGGGGCAGCTAGTGTAAAGATCAGAGTTTGTTATATATTGCTCGCAAATCATAAAATACGGATCTTTATCATTCCTATATCGAATTTATCAGGAACCATAAAAAAATATAGTTCACGCACGATAAAGTTTTCGATCTATAAATACATATTTATATTTTTCTCACGAAAAAACTACATTAATTTTTTTTCTGTATCTCTCGATCGGAAAAAAAAATTCAGGTAGAATAATATGATTCTCTGGCGATAAAGATCTAAAAAGATCCTTGAAACAAATCATTATTTATCAATTATCCAATTCAGTGCGGTTGTTGAAAAAAGTCAAAAATTAAAAAAGTGAACATTTTTGAAAAAAGGTAAATATTTAAAAAAAATTCAAAAAATTTGAAAAATGTCAAAAATTTTGAAAAAAAAAGATAAAAATATTGAAAAAAGTCAAAAATCTTCAAAAAAGTAAAAAAAAACTTGAAAAAAGTCAAAAATCTTGAAAAAAGTCAAAAAATTAAAAAAAAATTAGAAAAAAATCAAAAAATTTTGAAAAAAGAACAAACGTTTAGAAAAATATAAAAGACATTTCAAATAGTGTACAATTTTGAAAAACGTCAAAAATTTTTAATAAAGTCAAAGATTTAAAAAAAAAGATAAAAGAACAGTTTATTTAATGTAATACGCATATGTATGTACATGATATTTATGTAAATTTTTTTGTTATTATTTGAACGGTTCGTAAATGGATCTTCAATAATTCCCGCATGTAATAAATTCAGGAACGAGCCATATTTTACAGATCCCAACAGATTTTATTCAATCGTGAAAATGAATTTTATTCTAAAGGAACCGCAACAAATAAAATTTGCGATCGAATCAGACATTAAATTTCCTTTTGAATTTTTCACCAGTGAACGAATCGTATTTTAACGCGCTCTTCGAATCTTCTAAAGATTTAAGAATTAAGATTTTCATACAAAAATATTAATATGTATTATAATAATTATAAAAAACTTAAACAAACAAAAAATAGCCTTTAACATTCTTATAAAATCAAGGAATATAATATATAAACAAACTTTTGCGTGAATCAATTAAATACCTTTTAAGATTACTCGTGAAAAATTATTTCATATTTATATTATACATATGAATAGTGTATACTCCTTTTACCACCAAGATGTATTTGAAGTTTTTGAGGTACACTTCAATAAATCTTTAGTTGAAATATTATAAACATTTGGGGTTTTTAGAATTATGTAGGTCAAACGTAGACCAAATATAGCTCGAAGGGAAGTAAATATTTAATAAATAAATAAACTAATGTAAAAATATTTGGCTTAAGTGCACTTATGGGGGTTGTCGGTCGGGACCCGAAAACCTCTCCCAGTGGATCCACACAGGTTTCAACTATAGTTAAGATGTGAAATAGTTTTAAACAGACGGCCGCGATAAAATAGCTAATGTAAGCCTTCCTAGATGCTTTTCTACTCAACTATTTCATCCATTAATTGAAGCAGATTTTTTATTTAAATTTTTCATAAAACTTATTATAGAACCTATTAAAAAAAATTTCAGAAGAGCATTTTTTATAGTGAAATCCTTCGCTGCCTGATGTAGTAACATTATTACCAATAAAATATAAAAAAAAAACAAAATCTTTTTCCATTTTCCGCTTAACCTCTTCAAAATATGAAAGTTAAATCAAACTTTTGAGCCCGTGTTCCTCATCTTATCTTAATGCACATTAACACTAAATTTCTCACTTTGGTTTACATGTGTTATGTTGTTGAGCAATTAAATACTCGTTACACACAACCATTATTCACACAAACGATGAAAGTCGATGTGAGTATTATAAAAGTCTATACAAAGCTCAGCACATGTGGTAGGTACTAAACGAAATCCTTGCAACTTCATCTATGTCTATATATAGGTACAATATGTATGTATATGTATGTATAACTAAGACTAAGTAGTGCAGCAGAGCGGTTTATGATTTTTGTGGCAACTTTTATGGCTGGCTCTCACGCGATTATAAGATTGCTATGCTATTATGCACAGAATTGTTCTTGTAATTTCTATTCACACATATATGTATATGTATATAAAGCCAACTGCGGCCTGTGCACCATATATTTATATACATACATACTTATATGAACATATAGTCGTATATAAACGACGCTTTTAATTAATTTTTAAGAAGTCGGTGGTCGGGTCGAGTGTTAAGAGGGCGTTTTGGTGGAAGCGTTTTTTTTTTTTTTTTTTTTTTTTTTTTTGCTTTAGAAAAAGTAATTTTTGCTTAATTAAAACATTTTTGTTTTAATTTGTTCAAGAACCACATATCCACATATACCTACATTATGGTATATGAAGGTTGTTTCCAAGCTTTTCCTGAATAAAGGGAAGCATGAAGAAGCCTTTTGCGTTTTCAGTTTTATATGATTTAGTTTTTTTTTTTTTATTTTCTTACACAATTTCATGCAACAGTCTATAATTTTGAAGAGAATTTCTCATGTATACATTATATACATACATATATGTATGATAACGAGTTATTAAGTTGTTCTTAGAATTCACTTGAGTGTTTTCTTTAGTTATCCTAATGACATCTTATTATATGTACATTACTCTTTGAAATAAGGAAGTTACATTACTTGTTTAATTGTTTTTTTTTTTTTTCAACTAAAAAAAATTATGTCTTGAAAAGCCTCCCAGTTTTTGAAATAAGTTAAGGAAGTGAAAAAGAGCCCTATTACCTTCCCTTTTTTTGCTTGTGGTAAATGAAATTCCGCTGTAAGCATATAGCCTTACCATTAATTGGTAACCTTATTATACTAAATAATATAACAAAAATAATTATTTGTACCTTAATAGGAACATCCGTATTATAATTACACAAACATATTTTAACCGAAAACTTTTTTAAACGTGCTATAAAAATGAAACAAATATACCCTCATATCAATCTATACCTACAATTTTTTTTTCATTTTTTTTATTTCTCAAAAATGAAGATACATTTTAGCATCCCGTTTTCTGTTTTTTTTATTGAAAATTAATATGAGCATTGAATTTTGAAAACAAAAATTATACTTAATTACATAAAATTTCGAAAAAAAATTAGTTTGAAATTTTTTTTTTTTTTTTTTTCAAAATTTTGAGTTTGAAAATTAATTTTTCAAAAACTATTCACTAACACAACTTACTTTAAAATGAATATTAAAGAAGAGATTTCTGGCTTTCCAAAAAAGTATAGCATGGCATCTTAAGTTTCACCGTTGTTTTTAAATAATTTTTTTTTCTGTTTTAAGTTAATTTTTTTAGAAAAATGGGGGGAAATAGACCCCCCTCCCTACGTTTTTTTTTCTTTTTTCTTATCTTAACTCTTGCTTTTTGGTGCACCTTATACCGATCACACTGAATAGCTTCGTTTAGATTAGGGTGTTTTATAATAATAGGAAATAAAAACCTTAATTAATCATGGGTAGAAAGATTGAAGGAATGCATATTGAAGAATATAGGTAAGTTAAAAATAATGTAAATAAATTGATTTTTGTTTTTAAATTTTACCTATGAGGCTATAAGGGCGAGTTTTTAATCCGTTGGTATAGATTACAGTATTGACAGATGACTTACCTGAAAAAAAAAGAAAAGAATTTTATAATAATCTATTTAATTTAAATGGGTTTGTAAGCGTTTTTTCTTTTTTTATTTGTTGCCAATATAATATTTTGTCATATAAATACAAAAAAAATAATTTAATTCTATAAATAAATGAATATTCTTTATAAACCTGTTTCAGTTTGAGATAAAAGATGAGAGTCCATACGAAATAATTAAGTTTAAATACCAATTACAATGTTTTGATCTTCAGCTATCACCATACTTTAAAAAGCGCGTTTCAGTATTTCTATCTATCATTTTTTAATCTATCCCCGAATTTGATTAAACTGCTTAACGTCACGTGCGTTGGCCGAATTGAAGGAGCCAATCCTGCATATAGAATGGGCATATTCAGGAAAATGAGATCTCGGAGATCTCAGCAGTCTCAGACCTCAGTTACCTGAAAAGAATTCCTCAGCAAAATTTCTCGTCAAAATTCAGATAAAAAATATCTTGGATTCGCTTGCTCACTTTTTGACGGAGCAAAATCTCTGAATCTCATTTTTCTGAACGCGCCAAATCCATACCTTGCGTTGCGGCGATGTAAACAATTGACAGCTTGATTTAATATATCACACGTTCTAATGAGAAGCGACCCATAGGCAACGTATATGCGCAGGACGCAACCCAAAAAGTAACTCC
The DNA here is from genome assembly GCA_929447395.1 of Epistrophe grossulariae. Classification (NCBI taxonomy): domain Eukaryota; kingdom Metazoa; phylum Arthropoda; class Insecta; order Diptera; family Syrphidae; genus Epistrophe; species Epistrophe grossulariae. The sequence continues at coordinate 45,475,056 of OV839568.1, forward strand.
GAGATGTCCGTTGACAACAGATGTCAATAATAGGCTTGTTCCATGACTGGAATGTATTGGGTGTCCTATATTGTGCTCTGCACTCGTTCTGATGTGTTTTACGTGCCTCTTTGTTCGCATTTGCGAACTTGGAATCAGAATAGATTTAATGCGTTCTATGCAAATTTTATAACAAATTTACTTTATTTTATAAACACACGGTGTGCATTAAAGATGTCAAAACAGCGCAACGGAATCATTGGGTCTCCCCTATTCGTTCCATCCGTCAATGTCAACGGATCCGTTCCCACAACGCAAATGACGGATTCTAAGGGTCTTGTTTTTCGAATTGGAAGAGTAGAGAATAAATTTCCTGCTGATTTAAGTTCTTAGCAACTGTAGAAGATTCAGGTTATTTTTCTAGGTATATGCATCTGTGTATATATAGCAGTAAAGTTAGACCTTTTTGGTCCTAAAAGAATCCTAACCACCGATATTGTTACTCTCATATCGCTGTTTTGAGCTATGGGCGGGAATCAGACTCCCACCGAATCTGTACTCTTTCTTTTTATAAGTACATGGGTTACCGATTTTTGATCGGTTCACTTCTTCTAAGTGAATTTCATGGATTTTATTTCTGTGGTTAATACTAAAATAGCTTTGTATACAGGGTGTCCCGAAATCACCGCCTCAGAAGAAAACCATGAGTTCCTGAGGTCATTTCAAGTCGAAAAACTTAAAAGGTAATTTTCTCGTTTTCGCTTCGTTTTCGACTTATAACGGTTTTTATGATTTTTATTCTTCTTTCTTTTGACTGGCTCCAACTTTGCCAAACTACAACCGATTTTTGAAATCAGAGTGGCGCACCAATTGTGGTACAATAAGAAATTCAAATAACTTTTTCTTTAATCGATGTATTTCATTTATTTTTTTTTTATTGGTTAGAAAATTAAATTTTATTTTAAATAGTTAGTTGTTTTTAAAGATTATAGACCGCAAATGACCTCCACGCTGTCCCACGCATATGCGGCACCTGGTCAAAAAATTATTCATTGCGGCCTGAAGAGTTGAAGTTGGGATCGCCTCAATTATTGTCGTTATGGACTGCTTTAATTCAGTTAAATTCCTGGGCTTCGTTTTATACACCTCTTGCTTGACATAACCCCATAAAAAGAAGTTTGGTGCAGTCAGGTCAGGTGACCTTGGGGGGCCAGCGAAGAGTGGAGTTCCTAGAAATTAATTTGTTTGCGAATTTTTTGTTAAGCTCCGCCATAACTGGTCTGGCTATATGTGCAGTTGCTCCATCTTGCTGAAACCAAACGCTGTTGAATGGTATACGTCTTCGGCGCAGTTCTGGGTAAAAAAACTCCTTCAACATCTTTAAATAACGTTATTAAGTATAATTTTTTTTTCATTATTATGAAAGCTCAATATGTGTTCTTAAAAATACTTAACAGTTTAATCTAAAAATAGATATAAATAATTAAAAAAGTAAAAACAAAAAAAAAACAAAAATCAAAAATAATATGAATATTTGAATAAAAACGAATTAAAAACTTCTAATGGTCTTACTCTTACTCTACTCTTTCTAACATTCAACACTTAACGCTCAGCGTAGTTTTTTATTCGTTTTAATTCGTTTTCATCAAATATCATACTTTTTTATTTTCCTTTATTTTGTGTTTTTTTATTTTTTTTCATAATTTTAAATGTATTTTCAGGCACAAAAAATTTAAGTATTTTTAAGATCACATAGGTATTGGGCTTTCATAATAATGAAAAAAAAATTATACTTAATAACGTGTTTTTGTGAAAAAAATCATATCGAAGTCAAAAAAACAACCTAAAAATGCTTTAAAAATGTGCTTGAAAATAACTTGCGGGAAAACCGTTATCCACACAGAAAAAAGTTGTACAGTAGATACAAATATCTAACTGTTCTTGTTTAAATACAAAAAAAAATTCAAAAATCGGTTGTAGTTTGGCAAAGTTGGAGCCAGTCAAAAGAAAGAAGAATAAAAATCATAAAAACCGTTATAAGTCGAAAACGAAGCGAAAACGAGAAAATTACCTCTTAAGTTTTTCGACTTGAAATGTCCTTAAGAACTCATGGTTTTCTTCTGAGGTGGTGATTTCGGGACACCCTGTATATTATATGAACAAATAACGTGTTATTTAGAATAAGTTTATTAATGGAATTTGAAAATTTGTAAAACCCAAATTTTATTGAAATTATAAAGATCTGTAAATTTCAAAATATATATCAAAAATTGAGGATATACATACAAAATTGTATAGATTTTTTTCATACAAAGTTATTTTATTTTTCTGAACTGACCAAAAGTATATTTAAACGAGTTTACTTATACATTTTAACAGTGAAAATTTCTCAAAGTTGTCTGAAATCATGAATGTGATAAAATCAAAACTTTAACTTTAATATTGGATGTGTTCCAAAAAATAACAATAAAAAAAGATGATATATTTAACATCTCACGGTAGGTATATATTTTCAATTAAGAAATGACATATTTCATATTGATTTAATTTTTGTCAGCTTTATTATTTCAAACGTCCAATTATATGACGAACAAAAACAGCAAATAGCATGTAAATGGTATTCAATTGAGTTTATTATTTTTCTTTTCTGAAAATTAAAAAAAATATAAAATGCAAATTGCATCCTGATACATTTTAAAATTATATGCACAAACATTTATAAATGTACCTACATATAATAGATATGTATGTATATCCCTATTTTTTAATAGATGACTTTATTTCTCTATATCCCTACCGATGTTCATTCCACCATATAATATTCGTTAATGTTTAATTTATACTTTTTATGTGAAATACATTAACCACACACATATACATATACCTTTTATATTATGTATATATGTGTATTGAATACCTTGTTTCATATAGAACAATTTTCATTTGAAAACAATTCAATTATCTTTTTAGCGGAAATATGACCAAACCCCATCCCTGCACTGCACCGCCACCAGCGCACCGCAACAACTTTAAAATATTTGTTTTGTTGTATTCAAGAATATCTACACTGCGAAAAAAAAATCTATATGAACTTAGAAATAAATTGATTAAAACACCTATGAAATTATTTTGACACCAACGCGATGTACACCACCTGAATTCTTAAATAAATCTCAATTTATGAGAAAAAAAAATTTCATAAATCGTCGAACTGTTTTAAAAAAAATTATTTTTAAATGTTTCAATTTCAAGAAGATTAAAACAAAATTGTTACGCAATTTTTTAGTGTTTATCAATGCGAAGTTAAAAAATAAAATTTGAAAAAAATCATGTACCCATTTTTTGAAATATCGAATTTTCAAAAATAATTTTTTAAATTCAAAATAAATTTTTTTTGAAAATTTTGATAAGCAATATTAATTATCGAAAACCAACAAAATGGTTATATATGAGAGATACTATTTTTAAGCGGTATATAATTATTTTTCCAATAATATGGGGCTTGATTCGAAAACGATAAAACGATATCGTTTTGGCAATAGCTGTCCCTATCTTTCTAGTAAGATGTGATAGAGATGGGCAGTGTCAAAACGATATCGTTCGATCGTAATTCTTTTACGGAATTAGGCCCCTGATATAAGTTAATATAAAAATTTTAATCAAATTCTTAGGAGTCGTTTTTGAAAAAAATGAGATTTTCCCAATCGGTTTTTAAACACTTTTATATGATGTACCTACCGTTATTTTTGGTCATAAGAATGTTTATTTTAAATCTGCTATAAAATATTAAAAAAACTGCTGGGTTCTAAGTTTAATAAAAATCGATGAAGTCGTTTTTAAAATTATTAAGATCTCAAAAAAAAAATTTTGTAAATTTTGTTATACCTACAATAATATTTTAAATATTCTCAACAAAAAAAAATTATCAAAATCAGTTGAGCCGTTTTTGAGAAAATCAAAAATCAAAAAAATGGTTCAATGGGAGGTACCATTTACAACCCTTTTTTTTAAATTTCTTGTAAAAAAACTTAGTCATTTTTTTTTAAGTTGTGGGCACTTTTTTGAGAAAAATAAGATTTTCATTTTTAGTAAAAAAAATAATTTTTTACGACAGCTAACGTTATTTTTGGTCCTAAAAAAAAATTAAGAAAACGTGTCGGGGGAATGCCCAAAAAAACTTTGTGCCAAGTTAAAAGAAAATCGACCCACTCGTTTAGGTTGCAGCCAAAAGAACAGACAGACAGAATTGCCAGACCCATTTTTTTTCGACTTCGCTATCATCGTGATGTCAAGTTTGATCGAAACCTCAAGTTCGATTTTTTTTACGAATCCATAACAATTGCCACATAGTCAGCCCTATCACAAATTCCATCGTAATCGAGAATTTGCTACGAATCACGAAAAATGTATTGCAGAATCCATTCGTAGTGGAAAATCTATTAAGAATTTCGAAATTCGGAAAATTTGCTATCACAAATTCCGAATGAAACAGAAATATGACTTCATTTTCTACGACAACTGATTCTTGTCTTAGCCAAGTGGTAAACGATTGTTTTTCATTAAAAAAATAGTTTTTTTTATAAATTCTAAAATTTGCAATGGTTGCAAACGCAAACTATTCAATTTTTATTTTGTTAAAAGTTCTTAAACTCTTAAATAATTGAATGCCACGCCAGTGAGAAACATTGCAAAGAAGTCGAAACAAAACAATTGCGCTAAAAAAAAAACAAAGGAAGTAAAAAACAAAGGAAGTTTAAAACAAGCCGGATTAAAATTTGTTCCTCAGTACATTTGAAACCGTACTTTATTTTTTTAACTTCAATTTATTTTAATACTGAATATATTATTTTCTTGGGAAAAAATGCTTAAACATTGAATAAATAAACAAATATCAACAACACAGTTTTTTCACGATCAATAACTTGACAGCTGTAATAGTGCTCTGAGATTATGGGATTTTTGTTGCGATATTTGTTAAAACAACGAGTCTAGCCATACTTAACACAAATGTTCAGCTTTTTTTGTGTAAAATAAAAAGGGAAAAAAGATGGGAGTTTTTAAAAAGTTTAAGGGATTCTTGTTTTTTAAAAACTCCAACTATTGCTGTGACATAGGACAGCTGGTTTTGAAATTCAGAATTAATTCTTTTAATGAGGCATTGCTTTTTTCGATTCCATTCGGATTTGGTGAATCCTTTTTTTCGGGGTTCGTAGTGGAATAATCCATTCGGAGATTTTCCACGATGGATTCTGTTTCGCAAGTAAAAAGATGCGAATCGAAATTGGGTTATAAACCACTTTTTTTATTTGAATTCCAAATTGTTCCAAAGTATGAAATATGTATTCATCGAAAGTCACATTTAACCAAAGATACAAAATTTTAACAAATTGGCACTACGGTGTTGCGTATAACGTGTAAGATTTTAACCAGGCAGTCTTCCGCAAACATGGCTAATTTATAGTGACCAGATTTATTTGAAGCAAAAGCGGGACATATTTTCAAAACATCGCAGGGAGTAGAAATTATGATTTTTTTTTTTTTGTAAAAATTAAAATAGTACGCAACATAAACAACAAATGACATACCCATTTATTTTTTTTTAATAAAAACTTAAAAAAATCTGCCTCAATATTGCTAGCGTTAGTGTAGACAATTAACTTTAATTACAAATTTAAAATTAATTTTTATACCTACCTATGTATGAATTTCTTTAAGAATTTTATTATTATTTTAATTTTTGTTAAAATTGAAACATGGAAGACTGATTCTGAAGAAACATCAACCATAGTTCTGAACTTGGGTCTTAAAAAATCGTCTGAAGAACAAAGGAACACTTATCAGTTGAGAGAAAATATGGTTTTGTTTTCGGATTAAAAATGATAGACCACAAGCAAAACTGAGAATTCATTTAATGTGACATATACATGAACTTATTTTCTTCCTTTAACAGCTCTTACGTTTGTTTTATATGTTCCAATTGGTATGCACTGGGATGTTAAATAGTATTTATAAAATTGCTTAATTTTGAGAGACCTCACACATATTTACAAACGTCGTAGGAAAAGAGGGACATTTAGCGGGTTTTTAAGAAAAGCGGGACATTTAGCGGGACAGTTATGATCGCGGGACAGAGACCTCAAAAACGGGACTGTCCCGCTAAAAACGGGACGTATGGTCACTATAGGCTAATTTCTTAAATGATAGAAATAAAGGGGTTTTAAACACCAACTTTCGCAAAAAAGCTTCTACATATGTATGATTTCTCACATTCAGGAATTTCTTCTAATATACGCATGAACTATGTACAATGTACATATATCCAAATTTCTGCGAAATAGTAAGGAATTCCGCAAGGCACCACTCTATGTCCTCTTCCGTTTTCCCCATCTCAAAATCAATTTTGCATGACATTCCCTTCATAGTTTCCTCCTCAATTACATTCAATTGATTAATAGCATATGGTAGCCATTGGTAAAAAAAAACACCTTTGACCTATCCTTCTTCCCACACATCCATATATGCTATATTTATTTCGTGAGGGAAAAATAAATTATGTGCCGATACGTCAAGACATTCAATTAAGGAATGATCCGTCAATATGCGCTCAAAACTTCAATTTAACAGAAATTCCCTTGTATGTATATGATTTATGTATGAATCAGATTTAAAAGTGACATGTTATTTCTTCGAGTGTACATTTTTTATTTATTAATTTTTCACTATCTGACTTGCCTAACAAATTACTTTTTATCCTTGCACTTACTTGCATATTATATTATTTTCAATCAATGGTTGATGGACAAAAAAAATAAAAATTTATAAAATCAAATTACCTCGACTTTATATGCACAGCAATCTACACTCATCAATCAATTTTAGTTTATCTCTCTCTTTCTCTACAAATAAATAAATACAAAAATAAAAAAAAATAAAAAAACAAAGAGTCACAAGGCAACGATTACGAGTAGGTATATATATCTGATAGATACGAAGCACAATTTCCTTTTATTATAGCCAACCCAAATGACCGCTGGGACATTTAATTAAAAGCCTGCAATTTAAAATTAAACAAATGTGTACGTACAACACCCGGTTTCACAGAGAGAGACAGAGAGAGAGGGAAATGTGTGTTGTCTCTGTCTGCGGGCTGTAATCAAGCTCTGAAACTGTTACATTGATGTTCGCTTTGGCGTTTGTACAATTGCGGTACATAAGGCTTCGCTTACATATGCGAAAACAATTGAAGGCACGTTTTCGGAAACAAAATGATGTTCGTGTGTATACCTCACTGGAGTATCAGGTGAAACGCAATTTCGAAAATCAGGATTATGGCAGCAAAAGAAGTGGATTCGGTTATGGTCAAAATGTTTTAGTAGGCTATGGGCTTAGGTATTGGGTTAAGGTTTGTTGGCTTTAGATATATGTAGAATTGGTGTCGCATATTCAGCGCCACATTGTACTTTGACAAGCGGATTGTGGTGTATTTTTGTAACCACAGTCATATAATTTAGTGCATATATTTATTTTCCATTGCTATATAGCTACATATCTGATAGATATAGTTTTTTGCTCGTTGGCAGCACGCTTGAAAAATATCAAATAAATATTCAACCCGGCCACGATCTGGCTCTGCGGTATAATTACGATTTTGGACTCAAATAACAATCGAAATTTTGTTTATTTGACCATTTTTGTTGATACAAATCACTAGAGTAATTGATAATAATTTGCTGTTTAATTGAGAGAATAGAAACCTAATTGTTTCGAATAGGAGTAGAGTGTAGGTATATTATATAAGGCCAGCGATAACGTATACTACTTTTTATATAGGCATCGAGTTCGATTATTTTTGTGTCATTATCCTAAACGGAAAAAGGGGATGTTAATGAGATTTGGATAGTGCGAAAATAATTGGCAATCAGTTTTCAATCAGACAACGTAGAGAGAGAGGTATTCAATGTGAATGCATGAAATAAATATCTGGCAATTTTAACTTCCGATTAAATCAGGTAATTTAAAGAAGGTAAATGAGTTTCGTGCAACAAAACAAAAAATAAAAGTTTTAATTAAACCTGACATTATACTAGATGGTATTGTGATTCGCAGGTTAAAAATGAAACAATCCGTTTGACTTATTTAACAATCACAATTTTATTCTTATTTTAGGTGTTGGTTCTTGGGATGTTATAAATTGAGTGGCATTTCAATAACAAGGAGAATTATAATATATACCTACTCAATACATATCTAGATATATAAGGAGAATTAAAGTTTGGGACATACTAGATTTTTTCTATCTATATTCTTAGCGACTCAAGTGCCACAAGTCTTTAATGGGGGTTTCCATTGGTAAAATAAATCAATTTATTTTTGATTTGGATCTGTCAAAAACACAATTTCCCCTCTTTTTGCTTTCCATTGGGCAAAATAAATTGATTTATTTTTGATTTTAAATCAAATTTGCAAATTTAAATTTTTCGGCAGATTTACCCCTCATTTTACTAAAACCAATACAAATTTAAGCAGCCACAGCTTGACAAATGTGGTCTTTGATTTGAAATTTATTCGTTTTGCGAAAAGTTTGCTGAAAGTGTTTAAATAAATAAAATCCTATTGAAAAATGGAAGCAGTTTAATATGAATTTTATTGCATACACTTTTCAAAAGACAATAAGTTTGAATGAAAATTTGACAGCTATGCCATACTAGTTTCACAGACAAGAAAGTACACCAATACAGTGGCAAAAAAAAAATCAATTTGAATTGTGTTCCATTCGCGAAGAAACAAATCAATTTTTGTACTGAAATCTGAATTTACCAATGTATAACCCCATAAGTTACGAAATTGTGGGTTGTGCACACTTGGTTTGGTCACTACAATGGGTACCTATTATGGAAAAGTAAAAAATGTCATTTTCGTCATAACCTTTGTAGAGTTAGAACCTTAACGGATTCGCTTCAAATTTGATGTCCTATAGATAAATGAGATGGTTTGCGTTAAACTAGGTTCTAGTAAATTTTTTTTAAATAATTTACGGCTTAAAAGGGCATATCGATGCATATTGGTTTTGAATTTCTGAATATTATAACAATGAGAGGGAAAACTAGATTGCAGTAAAGCATTCCACATTCGTGTAGTGCGGTTAAAGAGAGAATATCTGTACTTGACAGAACGTCCAAAATTGGGCTGAAAGGTGTTGTAATGTATTGTATTGTAATTAAGTCGCAACACTGAAGTGTTTCATTCTTTAGATTTAGTACCTAAAGCATTGAAATTTATGAAATTTTGTGATTCAGTTAATTGGGTACCTTGGTATTGAAAAATGGTTAGGTACCTATAATATAAATTGTTAAAGGAAAATTCCAAAAAAAAAAATAACAGCATTTTTATTTTAATACTGACCACTCCGTCAAAATAGGATTACCATTTCAAAATTTTATGATTCTAATACATAATTAGATTAATTGTGTAGAAAAAAAATTATAGCACTTGTTTGTTTTTAAATAATTAAGCTAACTTGACAGTCAAGTTAGTATTACATACTTCTCAAAATGAACTCAAAAAAGGTATAGGTATGTGATTAAATGTAGTTATTTTGTCGTAAATTTTTGGTGATAGAAAGCAATTGTGGCGCTTATTTTTTAATTATAACCACTTGTCAGTCAAGTAAATATTATCACACCAAACTCAAGGAGTATGTGATAAACTGTCGTAAATGTGCCGTAAAATTGTCGATTAGTTTCTTTTAAACATAATTCGTGGTAAAGCTAACGTCACAATCAATATATCACGACCAACCAATCGGTGAACTGAACTCAAAACATAAAAAGAACGAACTCTGGGATTATAGCACCTCATATATGGGATATTAAAAAAAAATAAGAATATGCCATCTAAAAGGTCAGTAATTGGTCATAAAATGTCGGCTATTTTCAGAATTTTGTCAGGCTTGGAAAATTTGTAATCCAAGCTTAAACTTTTTCCAGATCATTAAATATTTTTGGCCCCTCATTTGTGGTATATTCGAATTAAGTATATGTATATATTATCTGAAAGTTTACTTAATCCTTATAAAAGATCAGACAGCTTCATAAATTGTTCAGCTATAGATTTTTTTTTTTATAAATTAAAAAAAAAAATTCAAAAGTCACAGTATAAGGACTTAAAGCACCGCATTTGTATGCAATTTCATAAAAAAAACATACTTATTTATACTTATAAAAGGTCAACTAGTTTCAGTAATTGGTCTATAGCTGACCTTTTATGACCAATTATAATGACCTTTTAGATGGCATACTTTTTTTGAATATCCCATAGGTATATGAACATATGTATGAGGTGCTAAAATCCCAGAGCCGTTAAATTGTCATGAGACAAAAAAATTTGTTCAATTAATTTTAGTTGTATTCCAAAAAATCTTATCACTGCATTTTTTCGATGAATTCTGCATAACTAAAGCTTTGATAAGCTATATTTCTTCTCCTAAGTGATTTTGGGAATGTTTTGTTAAGAATGCCTTAACAAACAAAAATCCATTTAATATGACAAATTACCCTACAACACAATTTTCAATAATTCATTCAAATTTTGAATCAATCAAAAATCAAACATCAACACTGTTTTCATGTGCGTGGAAGTGTACAACGAGCTAGAACCTAAACGGGTGTTCGATTTAATTTTAATTTTGCAGATAGCATGCTAAGGGATTTCCTAGAAGATAAATTCGAATTTTTGTTTTAGCTCATCTGTTTAAGATATTCTCGAAAACGACTTCAATGATTTTAACTTCGTTACTTTATTTTTTGTCCAAAATGGTTGCAATTTACTACAGTTTTTGGTGAACAATTCATATGACGGAAATAGGGTTTTGATATTTGTTTGAAAGACAAATTTTTATTTCATTTTATTTTATTATTTTATTTATTTATTTTATTTTTATTTATTTTATTTTATTTTATTTGTTTTTATTTTATTTTATTTTATTTTATTTTATTTTATTTTATTTTATTTTATTTTATTGGACCAACTTTGTTCTTTGGTTTGCATATATTTGTCATGTTCTTTGAAAATAACATTCCAAAATATTGAAAACAATTTTTTTATATATGCAAGTATCTATTTTAAAAAATAAAATTAAAAAATAATTTAATTTTTTTTTAATTATTTTCTTAATTATTTTTTTTTAATTAGGTACTTTAGTTAACCTTTTTATAGTATTGAGCCATTAAAATAGGCAGGCTAAAGTTCGTCCAGCGCTGCCAAACATTTACAGCCAAATTAATAAAAAACGCTTATTCCACCTTTATGTTGATGGCTGATTGTCCAATGATTAGAGTTAATGGTTTAAAAACTCGATTAATCTAGCAGACATTATTAATTTTATTCAAAGTTAAATTAGCAATCTTCACTTAGGTATTTTTTTTTTTTTTTATTTCAGAATAAGTTTGACATATCTGGTTCTTATTCCTTCGCTAAACCACCTTCTCCGGTGGTTTAACTTAGTACACGTCAATTTTTAGATATTTTCTTTTATTCATAACATTTTGCACTTAGTCCACGGAATAAGACCTAACCCTTCACTGTTCCACGTTTATTAATTTGGCTCTTAAGGTTTTGGTGTATCGATATAACCTCAAATCCCTTGACTTTTGTCGCATCATATGATGCTAAAACTAAAATAAGCCAATAATGCTTATTTGTAGGTTTATGGCCTGAACAGCTAAAGAAAATCTTCTATTTATAATAAAAATAAAACATTATAATTCAAAATGTATTTAAAATATTGTATTCATTTAAAATTTAATTCGTTTTTTTTTCTCAGCCAAAATAAAATAATTTGTTTAACATATTTAATTTATTGGAACAGCAAACGAACAAAAATCCAACACACACAATCCATTGTATTGTTATGTATAGCTACCTTCATATAATCGTCGAAATACAAAAACCTATAAATAATCACAGACATTATTTGGAATTATCCTTCATATTATATTCTACGAGTATTAAATCCTGAAATTTATGCTGAATCGTTTATCGCATTATCGTAATCGTTATCAGTTAATATCTCTATGGTATTAAGTTGAATACAAAGTGTGAAGAGGAAATTGGTTTGATCTGAGTGGGTACATAATACATATACATATATATTATGTAGGTATATATTATGATTCGATATGAATATTTTAAATTAAGTTAAGTGTTTGAAATTACCTCAAAGAGGTTTTGTGATTATATTGTATTAAACACAATAAAATAAAAGAAATAATAAAATAATAAATAAATAATTTACAGTAAAAAAAATCAAAATGAAAAAAAAAAACAAATTGCAAGCAAAGCTTAGTTAGATAGACGAGTATAATTGTAATATCGTTTATCTGCATGTGTTAGCTTCATGCATATATATATGTGCTTTTTTGTCTCCAGGTTGTGTTATACAGATATGCAAAAATATTATTTAATAATAAAAATAAAAATACAAATTTTTTGTGTTTTTATTTTTATTAATTTTCCTTAAAACTTTATTTTTATAAATCGGATTTGCGACGCGTTTGGGAGTGTTTACTCCATCCTCGGGCGAAATACTTTTAGTTTGATGTTAATTGGGCTGTCAAATTCACCTATTATTTAACAAACTACAAAAATTCAATTTTCGAAGAAAATTCTAACAAAAAACTATTATACATATAACAAAAGTGGGTGTCGCGGTCGAAACACTTAAAAAAAATAAACACGTCCTGCTCTAAATTTAGGAGATTTCAATCAAAAATCTTATCTATATGTATAAGAATATAAAGTTATAGGAATAATCTCATTTCTTAGAAAAGTGGGCTTGGAAGTAGGATTTGCACAAAATAAAAATTACACATGTAGTGTTTTTGGTATTTTCTTTTTAAATTTTTAACCTTCTAAGGACGTTTTATAAGGATAACAATTTAATATAAAAAGTGGGCGGGAAAAATAACACATGTTGTTGCGTTTATTCAAAAATAAAGGGATGGGGTTTAACTTTAATTTAATATGGTTTATTTCTGAAAATACATACATTTAGGTAAATTAAACAAAGAAAGTAAATTCCTTACCGCAGTTTTATTCCCTTCTTCTTTCGCTTCTGGATAAATTGTAAATTAACGAGTTTTAATCATTTTAGGCGGGAGGCCTTCTTGGTTAGCCATGAATTTGCATTTAAAGAAAAATGAGATAAATGTTATAGAGAAGGAAGAAGTGGAATAAAGCTCGTCATTCTACAACACATGTCAAATGCTTTAGGTTGATGAGAGCCTAATTACAAAATTTTAACGTTATAAGGACGTTCAATAAGTAGACAAAAAAATATTACAAAAGTTTGCGAGGCAGTGGGATGGAGTTTACTCAACCATTTTCAAAACCGCATCTCTCTAGAAACTATTCTATCGCTTTTCAGCTTTGAAAGTATATTAATTTTTTTAACCAAGAATAATTATTTTGAAAAAAAAAATTGTTTTGATCGATTTTTATTTTTTTTACAAAAAAATTATTTTTTTTACAAAGATTCCAAAATTCTTCCACGATTCGCAGCGCCACTGTTTGCGGATTTGTCAAATTACAAAATTTCACTTCTTTTTTTTTTACTTAAATTCGATCGTACCCTAATGTAGTTCTCGGATAGTGATATTTTCACAATCGAGCATCGAGTAATTATTTCGAATTAAAAAACACCCTATTAACTTTTCAAGACTCATAACCAAAAGCTTCTAGCTAGTCTGGTGCCCAAAAAACTTTGGATGGAGATATTTTCACAATCTAGACTCGTAATTGTAGCTGCAAGTTTCAAAATTCTTTGTATAAGTGTTTTAAAACTGAAACCAAAAAATTTTATGAGGTCTATTTCTGGAAATATTTTCATCCAAAGTTGTATTACTTTATTTCTGCCAAATTCAATTAAAATTGTTGAAAAAAATTGTTTGGCTGTTGATATTTCTGCAATCGAGACTCGTAGATAAATGGTTGCGGTTTTCAGTTCAGAATTGGAAATTCAGAGACCTTTCCGCCAATGAAAAATTTTTTGCACATCTTGAAAAAATAAAATTTTATTGACTTTTTGCACCAAAAAATGATTTTTTTTTTTAAAAATTCGAAAACTCGTCGAAAGAAAGGTCTTTAAAAACTGTATCTGTAATTGTAAGCCAAATTATTCTACGTGGTCTGGTTCGCAAAATCAACGCGAAATAAGAAAAAAAAAGTCAAGTACCTACCGTGAACCTAAGCGGATAGCTCGATTTTCCTTAAACTCGATAACCAGACTTTTTGTGGACATTACCCCGACAGGTTTTTTTTACAATTTTTCATTTTCAACTCTGCCTGCCATTAGTTCGGGGCCAGTTATAGCTTTCATTGAAATTCATCATTGAAAAATTTAATTTCCTATTTTAAGACACTTTGAAAGCAAAATCAGAGAATATTTTGATGCCAATAAAAAGATGATGACTGACTCAATTATTAGTTTTAGTAAAAAAAAATTTTCATTTTGGCCGAACCTTACAAATCAAATGAATTTCTTTATTTCAATGATTGAAATAAATATCATTGATCATTGAAATCTTAGAAATTGTTTTATGTAAAAGATTGGTCCAAAATGAAATATTTTTTTTTGACTGGAAATAATAATTGAGTCAAGAGCTTTTTATTGGCATCGAGATAATTACTGATTTTGCTTTTTAAGTGTCTCAAAATAAGAAATTTTCAATGATGAGTTTCAATGAAAGCTATAACTGGCACCTTAGATAGAATAAAAAAAATGAATTATCATACAAAATAAAAATTTTGAATTTATTTTTAAATTCAAAACATATTTTTTCCAATATTTTGATATGCAATATTATTTAATTTAATAGAAGCTTCTGTATACATTTAATTAATATCGGTTTAGTAAATAATGAGATAGTCAAAATAAAAAAATCTATGAAAGATACCTTCTATTAAAAAAAAAAAATAGCTGCCATTTTTATTGTTAAAAAAAGAAGACATTGACAACGAATTTTCAGAAAGACTTTCATTATGATACATTCAAAAAATTAATCGGTTAAAAACAACGTTTAACTCGGTTAAGTTAAAAACACAAACATTATTAATATACAACCTGCAAACTCACCAGGTTAAATTATACGAGTCAACTCGATTAAACAAAATTATTTAAATCTACTGATTCGGCTAAAGTGTACTAAATTTTATTAAACTATACTTCTGGGTTATAGTTTGTTCAGTTTTATTAACCAACTAGTAGACCCGTGCTCGCCTTGCTTCGCAAAAATAAGAATTAATATTAACATACCTACATATATACCGATAGTACTAAATAGGGCTACCGCTACCCGTACCTAATTTCTATTTCATCTTATTAACAAAAAGTTTATACATTATACACTTATACGTTTTGATAAATGTGAGTTCTTAAAAAATGGTTTACCTATTTGTATGTTAAGTAGGTTCATGTTTGACACATAAACAGAATCTTTATCTCCCGTTGATTTTCTTATTGCATATACAAATATACATATAATACTTCGCACCCAAGTAAACATCTTCTTCTTGCCTGACTACCTGCAACCAGGGTTGGCCGAATTAACTACACTTCATTTTCTACATGATTAACTACGCATAGCTAATTAAATAAACTACACGCCTTATATACTACAAAATGTTACGTTTGCTACATACATAGTAAAGCTAGGTAAATAATAAAATTTCAATAAAAACAGTTCAACTCAAATACAATCTTCAAAGTTTACTATATATCTAAACTACGTAGCAAATGTAAAAAATGTAGTTTAT
The DNA here is from genome assembly GCA_929447395.1 of Epistrophe grossulariae. Taxonomy (NCBI): domain Eukaryota; kingdom Metazoa; phylum Arthropoda; class Insecta; order Diptera; family Syrphidae; genus Epistrophe; species Epistrophe grossulariae. Next base: position 45,490,845 of record OV839568.1, read on the forward strand.
TCCAAAAAGCGTTAGTTCGGCCATCCCTGCCTGCAGCGTTATACTCAAAATGTTCCATTGTGGAAAAAGAGTAAACAAAGAGAAACCTGCACAACATAAATAAAAAAACGTAAGGGAGGAAAAACTGTAAGAGGGTGGAAATGATATGAAATGAAACAAAGCAGCGACCTCATGAATGCTATTGATTTAAATTCCTGGATTTAAAAAAATAGAAAAAGTAAGTGACTTAGAGATTTGTTTATATTTATTTCTCAGGTTGTATGCATAATTAAGAAAAGATTTAGGGCTTAAAATTTGCATACAAAAATGTACTTTATGAAATAATTTTTGTTTTTTTCAATTATCAATTAGTTTCGTATTTATAAGTGAATATGTAAGTCAAAATCAAGAAAAAAGTTGACTATCAATTTAAAAAAATTAATTTTAGTATTAAACAAACGAATTAGATAAACAAAAACTATCTTATTACAATCTTCTAAAGATAAAGAATATTGTAGAAAAAATTTCAAGTTAATCAGGTAAATAGTTTCTGAGATTTCGCGTGACAAACTAAATAATCGTTTCGTCTTTATATAATGTTATAGATTATAGATATAGATAGATATAGATAGATTAAGTTAGATATTTGAACATATTAAAACGCTAATAGTAACCAATCAACTCCAGAAATGTGTGAAATTAACAATAAATATAATAAGTTGATCTAAGCAAGCTACTCTTTAACATAAACGATCTTCAAAATTGCGAATCCTTACATAGTTTCTCTATAAATATAACCTTTTTAGGTTATTATTTAAAAAAATTTATTTTAATCGAGTGGACTATGTTAGAATTAACATAGTCAAGTCTGTAATTTTTACCCTTGACTATACGTTATATGCGTAACACATTTTTTTAACTCACCGAAAAACGCTCTCTGTTAGTAGTTTTTTTTTCTGCGTGCAAAAAACCTTTAAACCTTTGATTTTCAAAATGTTCAATGGGTTTTTTTTATGTATATGAAAAGTCTTTAATTTAAAATCTTGAGTTCGCTACGAGCATGATATTATATTTGAAAATTGCTTTTTTTCATTTCCTTAACTTTAAATTACTGAATATTTCAAATCTATATGCAACATCAGCACACATTTCCCATGAGGTTATGTTGATGGTAAATAATTGCTTTGACAAGACAAGGATACTTCTGACGATACCTTTAACTACATACGAGAGGTTATAACGCAGTTATGTAACTGAAGCTAATTAGCTTCATAAAGTCTCATCAAATAAAGGTAATTCAAATAAAAATAGAGATTTATTCTTCATTTGGGGTCGGTTCTTGTTACAAATTATAAACATGCGGGGAATGATGTTGTTTCGTTAAAAGAGGACGAGATCTGACATGTTGTTCGACCTTTTGCAACCGATTGATATGATTTTTGTTTTTACATCAATTTATGTATATAGTTTAAGTTACCTTGGTTTCTATCGTTGTACATATAATGTCATTAAAATTACACAAAACTATGATGTAATTACAAAGAAAGGATCTTCGAAAGAACTATAAAAACCAAAAAACACAAGTCAACATCCCATTTTGTGCGGTTGTTTCGAAACTCCTGACCCCCTCGGGCGAATATGTGTGTATAGTGTGTATGTATATTGTTTAACCATGTTGGGTGTTGTGTTTGCACAAAGCAAAAGTTACATTGTTTTCCGAAATTTTATTTATTTTTTTTGTTGTGTGTCTTGTTTCAAAGAGTGTTCCTGACTTCAAAGTAGTTTTTCAAAAATAGTTGATGGCAGTGTGGTTGTTTTGTTGAGGAAACGAAACTTTTGCTAGCAATATTGCAGCGGCGGTGTGGAGGCGTCGGCGTCGGTCGGTGGAGGCGTAATAAAGAAGGTATAAGTAGGTAGGTATGGATAGTAAAGTTGAAAATAAAACCCAGATAGGAAGTGTTGAAGACCATTTACCGCACAGACTTTTCTTTTAGTTTGCATATAAGCAACAATTAAGGACTGGGGTTTTGTTCACACATATACCTTTATTCACTCTATATAGGTATAGATTCATTCCAGTATAAGCAACATTCAGAAAGTCAAGAGAAAAGTTGAATCTTTTAAGTGTTCTGTTTTATTTTCTTATTTTTTTTTTGTCTACTAGGCAAGAAGACTGCATAGTAAAAATTGCACCCATATGCTGCTACTGCATGAAATCTTATACTTCTATATGCCATCTCCATCATAAATATAATATTAAAGTTTTGGAAAAATAAAACAAAAGATTTTTTGAGAAAAAAAAAACAAAAAAACATAATGCTTACAGCGATACTGATGGAAATATTAACTTGTTTCACTTAAGATCCACTCAAAGTTGTTTGATTACTTTGAGGAAAATAACATTTTCGAAATAAAATTTTGTTGAGAATATAATAATTACATTTGAAAAAAAACCTTTTTAAGAATTTGAAGGATTTTTGAAGTATTATTATATGAGCACAAAAGGATTTTATTTCTAATGTTATATATACCTACATAGTTCGGGACCATAAGTTGGTTTAGGAAAATTATAGAATATTATTAAGATATCTATAAATATCTACATACATAAATATAAATTGAATGTATGTCAAATGTACATCAACTCTAGTTATAAAAAGATCAATATAAATTGTAAGCTTTTATATTATGTACGGAAGAGGGGGGCACCCTTAAACACTTTTTTGTTTAGAGTCCCCAAAAACTCAGTGTGATGAAATTATTGGCTTTTTTAGTTTAATTTAAACCCATTTTTGTTAGATTTAATAAGGTTGATATTTTATTTATTTATTTATTTATTTATACAAAATAGGTCTTATGTTCAAAGGTACTCCACATGAGGGGCAGGTTTGAATTTACCTGGGGCACTTTTGAACGCGAGTATTCATATAATGATTTTTAACAGTAAATAATGTGACTATAAGAGCATATTTATTGAAGGAAACAAACAATAAACTGTATGAATAAGTTAATTACGTAGAAGCTGAATATACACAAAACTTTAAATGGATATAAAATCATTTAAAAGGTCTAAAGTCTAAACCACTAGCTTAAAAGTCGACTTTAACAAAAAAAAAAGATTAAAACAATTTTTTTTAAACAAAAAGTCGCGTTGAAGCTTTGATTTTAATGCCTTGAACAGTTCACCTGTTTTACGAAGAAAAATTTTAAAAATATTGTTCAATAATTTGTTTTAAGCCTGCAGTTCAAAGGTACCCCGACCGCTTCGTTCAAAACAACCCCAACATGTTAAGTAACATAAAATTCGGCCATTGTTATTATACCCAACATATTTACCGAGAACTTTACCTTTATGTAAATCAATTTGCGAAGCTGTACATTTAATAATAATTTTTCAAAAACGAAAAACCTTAGCAAAAAAATTTAAACTCTTGTAAACAAATATTACAAAAATACAATTAACGCATCAAAACTGCATATCTGTCAGATTACTACAAGAGATAAGAAGGTACCCCGCGTTCAAACGTGGCCCCAACTCCCCTACCTACTACTTGCAAGCTACACGAGAATTTCAATGTGAATTTGACCGCACATGCTACAATAGAAATTGAAAAATACTTGCAATTTTAAATTTTCAACGACTAAAAATAGTAGTCGCAACAACAACAAAAAATGTATAAGAACTTGTATTTTTCAATCGCACGATTTTTTAGACGCAAAAATGAGTTGCATGGTTTAAAATGTAAATGCGTTCTATTATTCGACTAAAAAAATAGTCAACAAATAATTTTTTTTAAACGTTAATATTTATTTCTACATACATACAGCAGATCCGTTCAATCTCATTGAAAGATGTTGAAAGATATTATGTTGTTTCTCTTTGCGATTGCAAAACCAAGCGATTTAAAACCTCGAAGTGCGTTCCATTAGGTAGGAAAGCATTCGAGATTTTCATTCGTTAAAAATAAAGAACACGACTTTTTTACACCTATCTTACTTGCTTTTATGTACGATCAATGTGGTTTAAGGCCTGAGTATAGAAATTTATTTATCTGATTTTAAAAAGATTATAATGTGAGTAGATATATGTAAATGAAATATACAGCACCTGTTGCACATACAAAAAACGCCTAAATCTCACAGTTTAAAATTGATTAAAATATCCTACATATTTATAAATTCTTTGATTTTACCCATTCTAATACATACATTTTTTTAAACACTTTTGAGAACAAAATTTAAGTTGGTAATTTTCTAAATGACTTAAAATTTGGTCGTCAACTATTTTAACTGTCAAAATTTTCAAATTTCTATAAAATTTGGTCTAAAAATAATTTTAAATACAAAAATTTCAAATTATAATATCACAAAAATTAGTTTTCATTGTTCATTAGTTCTAAATATGTTAATATGTACATTGAAATTACTTTCATTTATAGGTAAATTTAAGTATACAAACTTTAAGCTATTTAAAATATTAATTTGACTAATCTTCTGACTATGACAATATTTTTTTAATGAATTCTGAATTTTTGAACCGCATCCGCATATTGTGACCTTAATTGTTAATCAACTATTTCGACTAAGTTAAAAATAAGAACCGTTGAATATAAATCGTCTCAAAATAATTTATTGTATTGTTCCATATTTTATTAATTTTCATCAAGAAAGTGGAAAATATACAAACCAATTGAAAAATAAAATTTGTGAGGAAAATTTGAAAATCGTTGAAGCCGCTTTTTATATATAAAATTTTGTAAAAATTTTTAAGAAAAAAATTTTTCAGAAATTTGTTAGCATCTATCAATGCGGAGTTAAAAAAATTAATTTTAATTATCTACCTCTACCCATTTTCGAAATATCGAATTTTCAAAAATAATTTTGATTAATATGGTAGATTGTACTGATGTAAGCTCACACAAAAATTTTAATCCAAATCGTAAGAGCCGTTTTTGAGAAAAATGAGATTTTCCTTACCGGTTTTTAAACACTTGTATGGGAGGTGCCTTTTTTTTTTTGTTACAAGAAATAATATTCATTTAAAATCTCGTAGATAATATTAAAAAAAACTGCTCGGTGGCAAGTTTAATAAAATTCGAGCAAGACGTTTTCGAATTATTGAGTTCTCAAAAAAAAAATTGAATTTTCTTTTAAAAATAAAAAAAAAAAAATTTATTTGGGTATAAACCCCCTTTTTACATAGTTTTTTACGTTTTTTACATTAGTTTTTTACTTGCTGTATTTTAATTATGCTTACGTAGAAAACGTAGAAAACGTAAAAAAGGTGAAAAAATGAAAAAAAAAAAACGCGAAAATTAATAAAAATTGGTTACCTTTGAAGATGACAGTTAGATAAAAACCTATTGGGTTTTTATTTTATTTTCGACAAAATGATTAGAAAAACAGATTCTCTAAACTATTTCAGTCCAAGTTTTTTCAACATATGTAAAATGCTTCAATTATTAATTTGTTCTTTCGGTATTTTTGAACGTTTGCCAAATTTTTTTTTATTTATATACTTAATTTTTTACAGATAACTCTCATTTTCTCTCTTTTTTCTCAGTTATTTACCTTTTTTTGCCTCTTCTTTCTTTTGTGCTAGTTTTTTATGGGATTTTTACGTTTTTAAAACTTATTCACTTTTACGTAGAGAAGGTAAAAAATAGTTTTTTACAGTGTTGTTCACTGCTTGAAACTTTCCTTCACAAAAAAATTGATTAAAATTAGTAGAAAGAATTTGAATTACTGAGTTTTCGTTAAAAAAAAAAGTTATGGGCACGTTTTTGTGAAAAATAAAATGTTAATTATTTTCTCAAAAAAAAAATGTACCGTTATTTTTGGTTCTAAAAAAATGAAAAGAAAAGGTATCGGGAGAATGCCAAAAAAGTACGCTATAATTACCAAGTTTAAAGAAAATCAAGCCCTCCGTTTAGGCTGCAGCTGAAAGGACAGGCAGACAGACGGACAGAATTGCAAAAACCCTATTTTTTATTTCGCTAGAATCGTAATGTCTTGATCCAAATCTCGAGTTCGATTTTTTTGTACGAATCTATATCTATATAACTTTCCATATGAGACCAACATATTGCAAGTAAAAACACAAACATAGGTAGTTTAAAATTTCAAACCTACCTATATGTACATATAGACAAATTTGAATTTTTGTTTAAGCTCTTCTAGAAAGGTATGTCCGTACATATACATACTTACAATGATTTAATAGCTTTTTATTATATACCTACGTCCTACATATGTATCTACAAAACAGTAAGGCATTTTTAATTTTAAAACAAGAAATTTATGAAATTAAACTTTTTCAGAAAACTGTACGAATTTAAAGAACTTTTGATGCAACATCAATATTATTATAGTAATTACCCTCACTCATTAACATGTGCAAAAACTGTTGTACTCAGATTGATCGGTCAATGTGGGCCGATACCTATAATAATAATAAAATCATAACAATAAATCATCAGTATATATAATATAGTAAGTCCAAGCAAATGAAACGAAGATAGATTCTCTATTATATTATTATATAGATAGGTATGTATGTACGTATCTATATAGAGTTTCCTGATATTAAATTTATGATTCCCCCTGTGAAAGGTCATGATTGTATTTTGTTCGTGACGCGCCGCCCGCCATGCCAGCCGTCATCTTATATTTCTTTTTCTATGCATACCAATATATGTTTAGTTATTTTCCGGAACCCAATGATGACTATGATTAACGAGCCCCAGAAAATAATAGGAAAGACAAAAAAAAAAAAAACAAACAAGTTAGGGTTTCACAAAGTGTATAGACAGACATAGATGAATTTACAGTAAAAACTCTAATTATATGGACAATTTGTTTGGAGGTACAAAGTCGTCATACGACGGAAAATCTTATTTTCCTCAAAAAATGTTCCACAGCTATTAATAGAAAATAAAAATATATATCTTTTAATAGTGCCCTATAAAATCATTTTTTCAATTTTCGATTACACGTATACAAAAAACAAACGAATTTTCTATAGAAAACTTGGAGCTAACGCATATGAAAAATAAATTAAAATTTTTGAATAAAAAAAATCAAAAATTTCTTTATTCGAAGTATTTTGGAGCGAACCCACTGGGCCAAAAACCTTCTATAAACCGTGGTGGAAAAACAGGTACCACTCAATTTTTATTTATTTAAATCTTATGAAAAAATAAAAGTTTTTTATTAAATTACTATATTTTTTCTAATTACGTTATCAGAGAAAAACACTTCCCTACAAAAAAATACACACAAATGATCGGTTAAAAACAACGTTAAACTCGGTTAAGTTAAATAACAAAACATTGGTAATATACAACCTGCAATCTCACCAGATTAAATTTAACGAGTCATCTTGATTAAATAAAATTATTAAAATCTACACACTGAAAGTGTTATAGTTTACTAAATTTTATTTAACTATTATTCTGGGTTAGTTTTTTAATTAAACATATTAAATCGTTCATATGTAACCAATCTACTCAAAGATGTGTGAAATTAACTAAATATAATTATTTGAAGGTTTGAATGAACAACAACACTTGAATGAGCTACCATCAAGTTTTTATAGGCTAGATTTATAGCAGTTTCACGACTGCCACGCCGATCATCAGACTCCTTATTGTGGTGCTTGGTCTATTTTGTTCAATTTTATTTAGAAAAACTTTTTTGCCACGACTAGGAGGCGAACCAGACCAAGCTCCCTTCATAGCCATACGCACTACGTACTGCGCTACCGAAGGTCACGTGATCGGTCCATCCCAATTTATGTTTTATTGTTTGCAAATTAATTTGAATCAACCAGCATTTTGACTAGCCACAAAAAAGTTGTTGTTGTACATTGGGTTTCTCTCTATTATTTGATTTAAGAAGGTATTCGTTTAACAAAAACGATATTCAAACCTGCGAACCCTATAACCAAGTTTTCCCATTAATATAACTTTTTTAAGTTTTTATTTTAAACAGTTTATTTTAATCAAGTCGACTATGTTGGAATTAATAAAGTGAACTATGTAATTTTTACACTTGACGACGTAATATTTAAGACATTTTTTTTGTAACCCACCGAAAAACAAACGCTCTCGGTTAGTAATTATTTTTCTGCATATTATTATGAAGATTTTCGAATATGAGGGCTTTTACTGTATATGAGAAAACTTAAATTATTTATTTTATATTTCTAAAGATTATAAGGTCACATTTCTTACCTCTGGCAATCTCCCAAAAAAAAATGTAGTGATTTAATAATCTGTCTTTCTTTATCTGCATAATCGATTTTATATATTTTCTTTCTTCCTTTCGTGGATGATGATGGGAGGCTTCATGCAATTGACATTTACTCTTGCTGTGATATTTGATATTTTTTTTTTTATTATTATTTTACTTTTCTATAGAAACTCTGACAGATTTTCTTTTTTCTTTTTTTGCTTATCGAATCTTTTTCAATTGTCAAAAAAAAAAAAAATGTATATAAATACCTATAAAATAAACGACAGAAAAGAGATCTTTCAAGTCGTGTTGACTTTTAATTCAATTTAAAATTGACATTCAATTTTGTGACAAGTGCTCGTAGAGAGAAGATTTGATTCTTTCCATTGTTTTTTTTTGTTTGATATTATTTTTGTTAGAGTCACCTTTCTGTATTTTACGCTCAAGTTTCTTTGTTATCAAATGCATTTTTGTTTTTGTTCAAGTTTTTAAAGGGTAACATTTGAACTTGACCTCGACCATTTACTCTTTATAATGCGCTCGCCTAGACTTTGGAATTTGAATGATTAGAGTTTCAAGAAGAAAAGAAAGAGTGTTTGTCTGGCTGGGTATATTTGAAATAATTATATACGTGAATATATACAAATGTATACGTGCTAATAAAATTTTCGTAAAACTTTAATACAATACAAACGATGAAGGTTAAAATGTTAATGATGTTTGCTTGTGGGGTTATTTTTTTTTATTGTTTTAAATTATAAATTATTTGGGCTTATATAAGGCTATGCTTTTTGTTTTAAATTTATACAAATGAGTTGAGTTGGCAATTTGTTCTTTAGGGGCAAAATTGTGTATTTTTTGAGGTAATTCCTTAAAACAATTATTTATGTAACACCGAACCTATTTTTTTTATAATTCAATTTTTGAAATTTAAATCAAATTTGAAAAAAATTTTACTTAAACATAGAAGAAGTGGAAATTTATGATGAAATTTACATTAGGCGTTTTTTTAGGAATCTATAAATAGTACAGAGAGAAAAACTAAAAAAACACATCAGCAGTAGCCAGGTTTTTATATTTTATATTTGGTACTTTTGAACAATTACAACTACTCCATGAACACAATTCAATTATCAATTCGAACATCTTAAACAAAACTATAACAAAATCCAATTCGAAACTCGAAAAACGTCAAAAATCTATCCAAGTAGGATTCTAATTTAGCTTTAATCAGTATATTAATACTACATGGCGATGTTGTATTTGTAATGCATGTAAAATCTTACTATACAAGAGATAGCTTTTCCAATAAAATACGTCTATTGTAGATTAAACATCTGTCTGCCAACTTTATATGTATGTATGTATATATTTAGTCTACTTTTCTTACTTTTAATTTTTTGTATCAAATTAAGCATTTTTGGCAAGTTTTATATTTTTACCATTTTCAAAAAAAAATTTAACTTTTATTTTTCAAAAATTCCTAAAAAAAAAAATACTGAATTTTGAAAAATAAATTTTCATAGGAAACCAGAGTTTCTATAAGGACATAAATAGAGAGTTCAAAAAAAAATTAATATAGTTTTTGAAAAATCTGTTAACGCAATGCCTTACAAACTATTTGCCTATGGTGGTTTGTAAACGGGATTTTCAAAAAATAAATTTCAAAAAACAAAAGCTATTTTTACTTGCGATTTATACATATGGCAAGTTAGGGATTCTTAAAAAAAAATCAAATTTGAGATTTTGTTCAAACTTTACATTATGACGATCGAAGTCGAAAAAAGTGGGTCTCGCAATTCTGTCCGTCTGCCTGTCGGTCTTTCATTTCGACTGCAGCCTAATCGGGTGGGTCAATTTTCTTTAAACCTGGTATATGGCCAGACAGCTTTTTTAAATTTTTTTTAGGACCAAAAATAATAGTTACTGCCGCAGAATTTTTTTTACCAAAAAAAATGAAGTGACACCCACTTTGACAGCTTCAAGAATATAGCCGCTATATAAACTGTAAAAGTTCAAAAGTCCCTATTAGAAGACCCTTTATAAAATATTTCCTGATATGCAGTGTAAAAAAGCTATGTATATAGAAAAAAACTTTCGATAAGGTTCGACCCTACCAAACGTTTCTACACGAAATTGAACAATTAATGCTTTTAATGTGATTTAAGTTGGTGATAAAACAATTCCCTTTTTTTTATTTTTTTTTTATGTTTTAATTTATTTCGTTAAACAGAATCCAAGTTTAGTTCTTAATTTAATACAGAAATTATTTACAAACCACTTAAAATATTACCTCCATATATTCAATCAATCTAATTCAAATTCCAAACATGTAATTACAATTATGATCCTAGCATAGGGATATAATTCATTATTGATTAGATACGTGTGTGCAATTTATTCAGCAACACACACGCACACACTTTGACTAATACCTATATCAAAAACTATACATATCCGTTATACGAGTATATAGGTATAGAAGCTCTGAAATATTGGATTTATGATTTGTTCGTCTATACACCATGTCCCTTCCAGTCCAATGACGACAACGGAGGATATTTTATGCCGTCAGAATTGATTTCAATTGAAGTAAATGTTTCTCACACTCTCTTGTTCTTTGGCAGAACGGACAGACAGCCCAACCGAACCGAATCCATTCCATATCCATAATATACGAATATAGCTTATAAATGGATTGTCAAACTCAGCTCGTCTATGATGTAAGTGCTCCCAGCGAGGGTAATCAATTTCACACACTCTTGTTTGTGTAGTGGCAAGCATATACTATAGTAATAGTAGTATGTTTTGAAATTTTTGGCGAAAGTAATATTCGCCTACAACGAAATCAATTATTATAAATCAAGTGTAATTAATTTATTATTCAATCTAATACGACACGCACTTGCTTGTGTGTAAGATACGATTATATGAAACTATTTGATTGATGATCCGAAGAGATATTTAGTAAATGAAAAATAATACCCACCCACTAAATTTTTGAATTAAAATTATTGCACACTTAGAATGCCTATGTATCGGTATGACTGTACAGTAGGTATACAGTTTACATTGTACGACTTTCGTTTAATTTGTTTTTTTTTTTTTAATTTTTTTCCTGGTGATGACGATGAGATGACACTCAAAAACCGAAAGTTTTGTCATTTTCTTACCGCTATTTGAAGGCACACTTCGGTGTTTTGTCGGTGTGGGATATAGGGTTGCCTTTAATGCCTGTCATTTTGAGGTGAATTCTAGGCAGCTTTATACGTCTGTGTCTGTTCGTATATATATGAATCGTAGGGAGGAAAGGTTGTTAATTTTAACCCTCAAGTGCCATTTTGAAATACCTTAACGACTTAAAATTGTCAAGGGTTTCATCCATTAGGAAGTGGTTTAGTGGATAAATTCAAGTGTTTAATGAGAAATTTAGTTTCGGTGTTTCGTTTGGCGTCTTCGTTGTCGTTGTCGTCGTCGTCGGTCGATGTTGCGATGGCACTGGGTTGGGTGCAGAAGAGCGACAGCATATAGCCAAATATTTTCTCAGGCAATAAGAATTTGCTTCTGTATATATTATATTGTATGTATGTAGGTAAAGGTATTTAACTGTTTTAATATTTAATTACTTCACTTGGGTTGAGCGCAATGTATTTTCTTATAAAGAAGAAGAATATTTGCATAAGGGTTTTATGAGCTTCTAAATACTATATAGCTATATGCAAAAGTCTACTCTTAAGATTATAACTTCTCCTTTTAGCTTATAGCTTAGCAATATTAGAATTTATTGAATGAAGGTAAGAAACCAGACTTTTGGGTTAACCGCGCATGGAAAGGAAAACTTTAAATAGTTATCCAAGTATACCTATGTATATAGAATTTTAAAAAGCGATTAATAAACTTTATTAATTGTTTTCTAATCAGAAGGTATTCATATTAAAATGTATTTAGTTACCTGTATAGCAATCATTTATAATTGGTTGCTTAAAGAACTTATGTACTTTTTGTTGACTTGAGAGGTAAGGTACTTTAACAAAGCAATTAGTTATTGATATTCGAGGGAGTAAAATGGCGAATGAGTTGGCCAAAATCGGGTCGTCTCTTGATCCAAGCCAAACAAAATCTTCTGTACTTATAAGTTATACCACTAGAGAATGAAAAGTATAGAATTCACCAGGATTTCCTCAAAGCCGAAAACAACGCAATTGACACTTGTCGGGTCTCGAGGAATCTATGACTGGATCTTTCCAGGAAAAAAAAACAGACTACTTACTAAAGCTAAGCAGGCCTCAATTGTCCCTCCTGGTTCGAATCCTAACGGGTCACAACTCAATGGGAACCCACATGAGCAGAATGGACATTAGCACATCTGACTTGTGCCATGAGGTTGTCACGATGAAGATGAGAAGGATGGCTCCTATCACTTTCTTTGTGAATGCCCCAGCTTAGCAAGAACCAGGAAGACAGTCCTCGGAGAATACTTTTTTGAAGAGCTGTGCGACATCTCTTTTTTGCCACTAAAGAACATTTTGTAATTCCGTCCAGATTTCAGGATGATTCAGGCAGGCACCCCATACCTAGGTATAAGTTTCCACTCACTCCTTTCACTTTCTTTTGGAGAGCACAATGGATCCATTGAGATTCGAGTGAGATAATTGCGGCTTGCCGCTTATCACCCCGTCTAACCTAACCTAATCTAACCTAGAAAGATGAAAAAAAAAGGGACCTCAATACACTCTAAAAAATTAAAGGGTACATACTTTTATTTTAGATTGGTAAAATAAATAGTATTCAATTTTTTTTATAAAGCTGACCTTACCGATGGTAATGTCGTAAAAAGTGCATTTCCGTTTGTCACTTTATTATCTGACGTAAATTTCTAACCGCTCGGAAGAGATATTCTTCACACATACTTTGTTAGCTACTAACAAAATTTATATCTATAGTTTCAAAAATAATGGTACCTATACGATCGTTAGAAGAAAGGTATTTATCGTCGCTTAAATGCATTAAACTCCCAGGTTTAATTTGACAAGTAGAGTAAAAAGCTATGTAAATTTGTAGGCTTCGTATAAAAATTGGTTTTTGTCTCAAAAATTAGTTATAAAGTTATTAAAGAGAAATTTGAGCAGATTATATATTTCTTAAGAAAATGACATAAATATTCAAATTTTAGACAAAAGTGGACTAAGCAGGTTTACACAATTAGTCAACGTTAATTCGAAAACGACTCTAATAATGGATACAAATTTCCTGGTTACTATAATATTCATTAAAAAAAGACCACAAACGGTTACAAACTTAAGATAGAATGGTTTTTTTTTATATTTTCGACTTTAAACATTAGAAATGTTTAAGTGGAGGCATACCTACTAACAATGTGAAAAAATCAACAGAATTTCAAAAAAGAGTAACGCTGAGTAGAGAAAGAGGGCGAAACGTCAGGGGAATAGACAAAATTATTGCGTTCATGCAACTTACTGGTCTGAGGAAAAAGAATACGAAGAAGATGATAAAACGGACACCAAAAAAAGGAGAATTGTTTGGAAGCAGGGATGGACACTACCAGTGGCGTGGCGTCCATATAACCCGATTCCTACCGGGTTATCTATTAAATTTTCTACTAAACAACGATGTTTACTAAATAACAAACAACCTTGCCACACAACGATGTTTATTAAATAAAGGGCAACATAGAAACCACGGGCAATACTTAATATATATCTATTCATTAAATCCTTCACAAGTTGCACACTCCAGCAACTCAATTGAACTATTTTCAAGCACACATGGAAACACACACGTCAATATTATTAGTATTAGTATTCGTATACTGTATACACTCCACAGTCCACACTCTCTGTGCATTAGCCAAAGCCAAGACAAGGCAACCCGAAATATGTCGGGTTATAAAATTTCTCGCTGATAGAACAAATTTGTTTCCTTTCTCTTTCTTTACTTATGATTTTCTGAGTTTGGGTCGACTCTGTTCAACGCCCGCTTTCTTATACAAAATATAATAACACACTTTTCTCCGACTTATTTGGTGAATTTTGTGTGTATCTTATCTTCAATCGCTGTGCTGTGGGGGATTGATTGAGATCAGTTATACAGCTCTCTGTTTCACTTAATGATTCTCTGCGTTTGTCTGTCTCTGCTCAAAGTTTGGTTTCGTATGCAAAAAATAACACGATCTTTTTCGAGTTATTTGGTGAATTCTGTGTGTATCTCGTAGCAGCGGCTGTTATAGAACAACAGTGGCTGTTAAAGAACAGCAGTGGCTGTTAAAGAACAGCAATCTTGCATTATTTGAGCTGCTTAGTTTTGTTGCTGTTTGCAAAATTCAGTTGGCAAGTCTTTAGTTTCACAGTTGGTTTTTTTGTTTTATTTTTTGGCATTTTTTGCTGTTTTTTATTGTTGATAGCATGAATGTTATACATTTTTTAACTTTGTTGTGTACACTAATTCATAGAAAATTTTATTTTTAATTTTGTATACATAGATATTCTTAGAAGCTCCCATTTTTTTCTTCATTGGTAGCATTAATTTAAATTTCCCTATTGTAGTGTTTCTTGAGGTCACTTTCATTATGCTTTAAGATTATTGTAAATTTAAAAATCAATAATTAGAAGTAAATACCTACCTATAAAATGCGGAATTGAATTGTTTCGATTTTTTGGTGTGGAAAGCAGAACTGCAATACATTGTCTAATTTTGGCTACATTCATACATATTAATATGTTTAAGAATTTACTTTTGCAGGTGTGTATAATTAATCTTTTAATTATTACAACGACTTACCATTTGAAATTGTTCACGCCATGCCACTGGACACTACATTTTTCACATTTGCTACGTAGTTTATGTAGTTAATGAAACGAATTGTAGAAAACTTAGTTTAAAATATCAAATGATCTGTCAGTTGTAACTTTGAAGCTTGAATTTTGAGTTAAAATGTTCAAGTTTGTATTGAAATGTTATTATTTCTCTAAATTTACTTTGTATGTATGTACTGTCAATCTCAGTCGTATTCGTACAGAAGATGAAATTTTTTTAAGGTGTTAAAAGAAAAATGATTGGTTTGAGTAAAATAATTTTTATATATATTTTTATGTTAAGCATATCATATTCTTTAGATTTACATAAAAAAAATGTATTTTTTGTTCATTACCAAAAAAAAATCATCCAAATAAAAGTACCTAACAAGTAAAATAAAACACCCTCACTCATATTCGTACACAATGCGTCCTTGTCTAAATAACTGCGAATATTTGCACTTGTGTTTCTCACCGGAAAAAAAGCTTAACACAGTAGTATTGTCAATCCGTTAAGTGAGTTTTGTGCAAGTTTTTATATGTAAATTTGAAAAATGGGAAGAAAATCTAAAGAAACTAGCTTTGAACTGCGAAATTTGATTATAACCAACCATAAAAAGGGAAAATCATACTCGGAAATAGGTGCAATTGTTGATAAAAGTCGTTCAACTATACAATATATAATAAAACGATACAAAGAAGAAAATAGAATTGAAAATAAGCCAAGAAACCACATTAGCCGGACAATAAGAAAAAAAATGGCTTCAATGGAAGAATTGCTAGTAAAAAGGCCTGGATCTCCGAAGTGAACCGAAAGAAGAGATTGGATTTCGCTAAAAAGTATAAAAATGAGACAGTGGAGTTCTGGAAACAGGTAATTTTTACTGATGAGAGCAAGTTTAACTTGTTTGGATCGGATGGCCGACTTAGTACCAACAGTGAAACATGGTGGAGGTTCCGTGTTTTTCGGCAGCAGGAGTGGGTAATTTAGAAATCATTAACGGCACTATGAACCAGGATGTCTACCTACATCAATATTCTTAAAAAAAATCTGAAGGAAAGTGCCATCCGACTTGGTATCGAAAACAACTTTTTGTTTTACCAAGACAATGACCCCAAACCCACGGCTTTAAAGGCGTGTACCTGCGGTGTCTATACAACTGCCCAAAAGTGATACAAACACCACCACAATCACCAGACATAAATCCCATAGAGAATCTGTGGGATCATTTGGACACAAGAATTAGAAAGTTTCAAATTACGGGCAAAAGAGAGCTGGAACAAAAACTTCTTCAAGATTGGCATGCAATCGAGCCGGATTACACGCTGAAGTTGGTGGAATCAATGTTTTTAATAATATTTGTTAAAAAATAACTTTAACATAATGCATTGTACGAATACGAATGTGTTACTAAAGTCTTATATAATTTGTTAAAAGAATTGTTTTGTTTGTTTATACAATGAATAAAATGCTTTTGTTTAGTTTATTACGAAGATCGATGTTTACTTAAACCCAATAAATTTAATTTTTCAATTCCACTTAGTTATTTCACTTTTTAGGGTACTATTTAATTTAAAAGGCGAGGTGTACGAATATGACTGAGACTGACTGTATATGAAAACGTAACAATTTGTAGAAAATAAGACGTGTAGTTTATTAAATTAACTACGCGTAGTTAATGATGGTGAAAATGTAGTGTAGTTAATTCGGCCAACCCTGTTCGTAGGCTTTCCAGATTTGTATGTGAAGAAGAGCAAATTTAAAAAAGAATTTATTCAAAGTTTTAAAATACATAAATGCTTTTTTTCATTTCTAATGTACCTCAACTATGCTGGAATGGCAAATCGGGTAAATTTTTTTTGATAATGGCTTCATCGACTTCGATCAAATTTTTCATACAGTAGCCTTTTTTTGATAAGGGGCTTTCATTGAAACTCATCATTGAAAATTTTAATTTTATCTTTTAAGGCACTTAAAAAGCAAAATCAGTGATTATTTTAATGCCACTATAAAGTTTTTGATTCAATTAAACCAATTTATGTAATTTTCGATTTTTTAAATGCAAAATTTAATGAAAAATTTCACAATCTTGAAAAATAATATTTCACAAAGTTATAGCTAGCATCAACCCTCCAACACTGTATTTTAGTCATTTTTCTTCATATACACTTCGGTACAAAAAACTTTAAAACATATAGGTATGCAAATGAAGGACATTATGAATTCTACAAAAAATATTTTTGAGATCCTTTTTGATTCAGATGAAAATGGGTGTAGATAAATTTAAAAAAAAAATTTTTGATTCCAAATTCTCGACTTTCGACGATAATTTGTTGTCAAAAATGTTTATCAGCAAAAACTAAGAGATGAAATAGGAGTCGATAAAAACGCATTCGTGTTATAACGCTCTTTTTGAAGGCAGAAAACATCCAAATTTGTTTCCTAGAGGCTAGAAGTGTTGAATATTTTGGATTGTTTGCATTCTTTTGCATTGATATAGAGGCAAACCTTAATATTCAATGTAAAGAATAAAAAGAATACTAAAGAATTCATGAATTCCCAAAAGATAGTATTCAATTGATTGTCGTTAACTGAATGGAAAAAAAAATTATTGCTATCTTTTTGATTCAAGTGAATGGTGATTGCATAATTTGAATTCTGAATTCTCAAAGTGAAGTCAATGAATACAATCTTTTAATTGAATTTTATAAAACGATTTTTTATAGACTACATTCACAAAAGATTGCATTCTTTTACAAACCAGCCGGTCAGTTTAGTTGAAAAAAAACAAAACAAGGAAGGTTACATTATTAATTTATCATATATTTCAGTTCCCGAAGCAATAATTTTTTGTATTAAACGCGTTAACAATGATTGATTTTATTTCATTGTAACTATGTACTTATATACATAATATTTCTATCAACTATACCGTGTTAATATAATTAACATTGTTATAGACATAACACGCACTTCATGAGTGGTATATTTATATTTCGATAACGGTGTCAGGTGTCGTGTTCTAATTAACAACATTTCTATCGCTTTAATGATTTTTTTATGTACGCAATCTTTATTAAAACGCTTCAATATAGGGTGTTTTTTTTTACTTTTATTGATTTTCCAATAGAAATATCTTTCAAATCGAATGTATTGTTTTTGTTTTTTGTTTATACGCCCATAATTCAGCTGAAAATCATTGGATTTGCTTGGGGATTTTTTTTATTGGATTCGTATTGAGCCAGGTAAATACAATACCGACCCAAAAATTGGATATTTTAAAGGACAAAATAAGAAAATCCGAAATTGCATACCTACCTACTTTCAGGGGTGGATGGTGACGATATATGAAAATTCAATTTTCAATGCATAGTGCAAAATATTTATTCTAAGTAAATACAAAGACTATATACGGAATTGATAATCGGCCAGATAACCCTTTCAGTCTGTAACATTTGTGTATACAAATTATTGAAAATGCGGTCAAAAAATTCGTTGTCAAGGGTTGTTTGAAACCCTTATACATTTTATTTTACCTTTTTAAAATGCTTATAAAATGCATAAAAAAAACAATTCCGCGCAAAGTCTGGTGGCCAGCTAGTTATATTTAATTATGAAATTAAATAAATTAAAATAAAAACTACAATTTTTTGTACATAATATCTACAATATGTAGATTAGTGTCCGACCGAAGCTTCGGCTTCGGCCTTCGGCTTCGGCCGAATTCGGCCAAAAAAACAACATTCGGCCAAACCTTCGGCTTCGGCCATTTTAGGCCGAAGTTTTGGCCTAAGCCGAAGAATCTGTTTATTATATCGAGCATCGTACTAGGCGCCGGAAAGAATTTCAATTTTTGAAATTTTTGAATACCGAAGAAAAGATTGCAATCTTTTCTTCGGTAGGTATTCAAAAATTTCAAAACACATGTGTGCCATAATAGTAGGCGCCGAACAATATTTCAATTTTTGAATTTTGCCTGACACCTTTTGCGCATCGTTTGTGTTTTGTTTTGTTAAATCGTGGTTTCGGTTTGGTTTTTGTTGTTTATTAATTTAATTTGTTCAATTTTAAAAGGAAAAAACACTTAATAATTTAAAAAAATTCAAGTAAGTACATATAATGTACATATTCGTATTGCAAGAATATGAAACAATGCATTTACTTATAATTATTTATCCGCTCTTAAATCTAGTAAAAGTAAAATATAGAACTTTTTTTGGGCGATTTGTGTATTTTTAATTTGTTAGGCTTCGGCTTCGGCTTCGGCCGAAGATTTTCTTTCAGCCTAATAATTCGGCATCGGCTTCGGCTTCGGCTGAAAATCGACCTTCGGTCGGACACTAATGTAGATATTTCCTTTTAATTTACTTTAGTAATGGCCGTCACTTAAGTGAGAATAAAATTAAAGGTTTGATATAGATTAAAGAAAAAACATAATTTTAAAATAACAAAAAAATAAATAATTGTTTTAATTTTATTTAATTTAAATGAAATAATTTATCTTATTTTAAACTTCTAAGGGAGGTTTGCTGATACTACACATAACGATTTAAGTTGAACTTAATTTCTTGAGTATCACTTTATGACATGGAAATAGTATACCCCTTAAGAATTTAAGTTCAACTTAAATCGTTATCCGTAGTACAGCAAACGGGCCTAAAACATCTACAAGTCCAGTCAATAAATCCATAAAAACAGCCCAATTAGGAAATAACCGCCGGCAAGCTGGATTTTGGTATATATAGCCTCCTCATGGTGTTCTTAAGAAACTGTCAAAAGTTCACATCGATATGAGCGCCACTAACAATTTTACGGGGGGTTGAAGGCCCCCCAAGTGGTTTTTCCGAAATAACTCCGAAATGGTAAGTTGTACAAAAAAAAATGTGAAATTATAATTTGTAGCTTGGAAAATTTCCTACAAAAAACATTTGCATACTTCTTTCAATAAAATAATCGTTTCCGAAATAAACCAATAGGAAGGATCAAGGGTCTTACTTTTCTATATAGTTGGGCGGCTTAGTTATAAAATTATGCCTTTGTGGTAAAGGCATCAATTTTTTTTGTTGTCGTTTTTTTTTTTTTTTTTTTTTTTTTTGAAAAACTAAGCACCTAAATAACGTAATTTAAAATTATAATTAAAGAATAAATTACTGGCTTTAAAAAAAAGTTATAACATGATATTGTAGGTATTGCCGTTGTGTTTTTATATTCGTTTTCTATTTTCAACATTTTTTTTTTAATTAGCCCCAACCGTCTAAAGGGGTGGGCAAATATATTGGGCCGATATCTTAAAATCATGTTCTTATAATGTACCCAAAGCATATCGATGGGGACTTTTGACAGTTTCTTAATAATGCCATATGAGGAGGCTATATACCAAAATCCCGCTTTCCGGCGATTTTTTCCGAGTCGAATGTCTTATTGACTGGACTTAAAGCCATATATTATCTGAAGTTGTATTCATTAACTATTTTCCATAATTTATTGACACAAATTTAATGCCATTCGTCGCTGGTAATAAAAAAAAGAAAAAAAAAACGCTTCATAATTGCGTAGGTCTTAAAAATAAAACACCCTTCACATAATACTCTAGCTATATATACAAAAATGTACCACTTATTCATTGATTTTGTGTTATTTTATTATTATTTATTTTTTTATAGCCAATTATTTTTTTTTATTTTTTTCTTACAAATGCAATTAGGTACCTACTTCCTCTTTTTATGATTTTTTTTTGTTGTTCATTGTTTTTGTTCAAAAATCCTTTTCGTTCTAAATTCGTAAATCAATATTTAGACAAGACCTTTATTTTAATTTAGTTATGAAAAAAAAATTAAAAAGAAAAAACATTTTGATGTTAAAAAAAAGGTAGGTATACCAACCTACTATAAATATATTTATGTATAAGTTTATATGTGTGTATGTTCGTATTGTGGTCTATAAATTTGTCTAGGTAAATCGTTTGCGCTTGCAATAAAAACCGCAATAGCATTAATTTTACTCTGCGAATTTTAATGATTCTGAATGTAAAGCACTACCCTCAGGTTTTCATAATAATAATTCATAAAGACCGAATGAGACAACAGAATGGGTGTAAAATAAATTAACCGCATAAATATCAACCCTCCGCAATGTAAATACATATATTTGTAGGTAAGGTATCTACCCTTGTGCCATGCAGCAGCAGGGTGAACAGACACAGAACAACCAAAAGCCGAAATGGACCATTAAAGAATGGTTTCTCATTTTCGTTTAATTTGTGTGTGAACATTGTAGATTTAATATAATATTTTTTATGTTTATAGCTACATTATGAACGGTGTATTTTGTTTTTTTTTACCGCACCTACATATTTTAACGTTTTCATTTTTATCTCTTGATATATACCTAGACCAACCTTCAGAAAAAGGACGACGCACGGTGGGAAGACGCGAAGTTCCAATTCACTTCCTTGTTTTTTTTTTTTTTTTGATATTATTTTTATTTTTTTTTTTTTTATGGTGGACAACCTGAACCTTAACTATACCATCGGCAAATTGTATGTAGGTATAAAGCATGTCCAATTAAAAGGATAATGTCAATTATGTCCTTTCTGTTGAGGAATTTTATTGTTGTTGTTGTTATCTTTTCTCTTTACTTTATGGATTTTTGTTTGTTTTTGCATTCATTCATCTTCCATCACATTGATTGAGGTTGAAAATTGATTTCAAAAGTGTTTTTCACCAAGTATAAAAAAAAAAATATTTGACCAATATTAAAAAAATAATTATTGTGCTGGCCAATCGTTTTATACCAAAACATTCTGTCTTCAGTCGGTTATCAATTAACTGTATGTGGGTTGAGAAGGCAATTTGTATGGTTTTTTAAAGAGATTTTTTTTTTACATCGAGAAAATGGATATTAATTTTTGATTGAAGTAAAATTTTGTAAAAAGAACAGTGGGCTGATAGCAGAAACAATGCAAATTTTTAACCATTTAAACGACGTATTATATATTCCAGAAAGACAATTTTAAGGAAGATTTAATTATTTTACTAAGAATTTTGAAAAATAAGTTTGAATATCTTTATTTTTGTTGTAGAAACTTTAAAGATTTTGAGGAAGAAGAAGGTACTTGGAGAAAAATGCACCCAGTTAGGTGTAGGGTGAATTTTAAAAACTGATTCTTAAATAAATTTTTGTTCATGGGAAGTTGACAAATTTCAAAAGAAATGCCGTAAATAGATTTTAAGAAATTAACCTTTTGATAAAATTTGGCCTGAAGCCTAAGTATGCCTCAAATCTTTTGAAATTTTCCTTGGTAATTATTATTCATAATCAACAACGCCATCAACTAAGCTCACACCATTTATGCTAAAAGATATCTACCTTAATTGAATTGAAAAAAATTCTTAAAAAAATAATAAAATGATGGAACTTCCAAATTTTGACAGTTGATAGCGACCATATTGTTGGAGTTGAATCTGTCAAATTATTGGTCATTTCTTCAGTTTGTTTTACCAAATCACCATAGATTAGATATAACGTTCAATAACACGTGTAAATGATAAAATTGTTTTATCAAAATGGGTGTTCTGTTAGAGCAACATTCTGCGAGCTTTGCCCATTTTACGGTCGCCATAATCGTCCTACCGAGAGGACTATTTTCAATATGGTAGCTCAGCAAACAATCACCCGTACTTTGATGCGCAGGATCTGCCGAAAAATCGCCGCTGTCCGTGAGAGTGTGCAGGAGAATACAAGGCATCTCAATTTCGCGTCGCTCACAGAACTCGGCCTTTCGCAAACCACAACTTGGTGAATTTTGCGACATGACTTTGGCCAGCACAAGTACAAAATTTAACTGACCTAGGAGCTGAAGGTAAACGACTATTGACAACAACGTATTCGCTGAATAGGCTCTGGAGAAGTTGATTACTGACCCTAATTTTCAGCAAAAAATGATGTTCAACGATGAGACCCATTTCCGGATGAATGCGCAGCAAACAAAATTTGTCGAATTTGGGACGATACCACTCTACAAGAGATCCAAGACCATCTAATGCATTCCAAAAAAAAGTCACTGTTTTCTGTGGATTTTGGTCTGGCGGCGTCATCGGTCTATATTTCTTTTAGCCATCACGGTCAACGGCAAGCGCTATGGGTCGATGATTACAAATTTCTTTTGGTCTAAATTGGATGATATATATATGTACACCAACAGGACGGCGCTACGTCCCACCCAGCTCTCGATACATTGGAAATTCTGCACGAACGATTCGAGTGCATGGTCATCTAACATGGAATGATGTGAACTGGCCACCGAAATCGTACGATATGACCCCGTAAGACTTTTTCCGTAAGGTTTTCTGAAGTCGCAGGTCTGTGCGAATAAGCCATTACAAACTACAGTGGCCCTCAAAGCCAAAATAACCCGTTTTATCGGTCAAATTCAGCCTGATTTATGCGCCAGAAAATTGGACGTTTTGGATGCGCGCCATCCAGAGGAGTTGCGGGGGACATTTGAATGTTGTTATATATTCCAGACATAATGCCATCGATAGGCCTTTCCAACGAATACAAACATTTCGACAAAAACACACACTTTGTTTATAACTTAAATTTAAAGATAAGAGCGCTTAATGAAAGACCCTGTATATTAATGAAATATGAAGGTATTAATTTTTAAAATTTTTGCATTTATTTTCAAAACCCTCAGTGAAGACATTTTTGCTGCGGTAACACTTATCTGTATGAACATAATATGTCTGTATTTATATCTCGATATAAGGCTTTAACCATACCGAAATGATTTTCTTGAAATTTTGAACTTGAGATTTTTTAACGATTCCCTAAAGATTTTAGAACCAAAAATAACGGTAGGGTACCTATTATTTATTTCAAAAATGGTTCTAACGATTTTTATTTAAATTAGTGTATTTACTATTAGATACCTAAACATATAGGATCATGGAACCAATTTTCTGATTTTTTGCTTTCTCGTTGAAGACTTAAAGGATTTCGATCAAAGTGTTTAGTCTTTTTGTGTCAAATTAATATTGTATATTCAAATTTTCTGGATTAAAAAATTTTTGTTTGATATTTAATTGATAAATCAATATCACTAAAAATAAATGAATAAATTTGAAACAATGTTTCCAAAAATATATTATGAAATACATATTTAAAATTGACATACGATACATTATTCTTTTTTTTTTAATTTTAATTAAAATAAAAAATTAGATTTTAATCTCTAAACGGTTTTTTAAATTGTTTTTCTTCCTCAAATTTAACGCTAAAGAATTATAATAGGATACCATTAACAAAACTATTTAATGTACATAAATTATAATTTTAACTTTAAGAGCAAGTCCATGCGATGCATTCGTGAAATTTATTTTTTTTATATAGTTTAACAAATACAGTAGGTACCTACGATGAGTTAAAATATCTCAATTGATAAAGCACAATAAAAAAACTTGCTTGTCAATTGTCATTGATTTGGAAGCGCAAAACAACTTACCTATAGGCAGCGACAACAACGACAGTGGCATTTTCGACTGGCAAGGGTGTTAAATCAAATTTCTGCTTATGTCTATAGAATTTCAGAATTGTTGAATGAAATTGACTATTGTTATGTTAGAGTATAGAAATCTGGTACTCGTATTGAATATACAATAAACATATTATATATCTAAAAATAGAACTAAATAAACTTTAAGTATGAGTGTAAATTGACAGGAGCTATGGTTCCAAGGGAAATTGTTTTTATTTAAAACTAAGGTGACCACAGTTTTAAAGCGAGACCAACAAATCAACGGCTATTTATAATACTTAGAGGTTGCATTTTCAAAAAGGAATATTTCGAAAACATTAACGTGGTGGAACAATCCAAATTCAGGACGCTAAAGACCTTCAGAAAAGTAAAGGCTGAGTCTAAAAAAAAAAAAAAAAAAAACAGATTTCATTTTGCTGATCGGTATTATCAGGCACAAAATATTTATTCTGTTCCCACAGTATGTGATGGTGCACTGTAAAACGACCAATTTGTTAACATTTTTTTAATTTTGGGTGAATTGTTGGCTTTTTTTGAAAAAAAAATTATAACAACAAAATCGACTTAACTAATAACTACGTGGAAATAAGAGCTTTTGGAGTAATTCAAAGAACGGAATAAAGTCAAATTAAATGAAATTGATTGAATTGAAAAAACAACAAGAATACATTTAATTGCATATGCGTTTGTAATCTTATTCTAAAATTGATAAGGGCATTGAATATTTCAAACAAAAATACTACTTTAAAACGTAAAAAATTGAACAAAAAAGGTTGAACAAGATTTTAAATTTTTTTTGAGTTTGAAAATTAACTTTTTACTAAAATAAAAACAAAATTAAATGGATTTATGGCTTAAAAAAAAGTATGATATGACAATTTAAGTGTAACTATTGATTTTTAATTATTTTTTTGCTATATCAAGTAGTTTTTTTTTCAAATATAACTGCCTAAACCTATATGTACCTACAAGTAAAAAATATATTTTTAAAATATTAGGTTTTTTTTTTACATTCAAAAATAAAAATAAACTCAAAACAAAACTGTAGTAAACTAAACCATTGATCCAAAATGTATAGATTTTTTAATATCTAAAATATCTCAAAACATAATGAACCAAAAGTGAAAGCAAAAATCTCGAAAACGAAAATCTAGAATTGAAAAAATTTCGAAAAAAATCTCGAAAAACAAATCTAGAAAGCAAAATCTATAGAAATACAAAAATCTAGAAAAAAAAATCTCGAACGCAAAAATCTAGAATTAATAATAATTAATAACCATCCACCCAAGTGGGACCCACCAAGCCTCAAATATTTTTTGTTAACAATTTTTATAGAGGCACAGAAGATAATAATAATTTGTTGATGTTTTATTTGAAAAAAAAAAAATGAGTATAGTGCTAGCACCCAGAATTACGGCGTATAAACAGTGAGGTGTGTATTGGGGGGCATGCTGCCCCCTGCATGGACACATAATAGTATTGGGGTAGGTGCGAGATTGGGTGTATGCAAAGTTTCTTTTTATCATTTGGTGCCGGCCAACATATAAAAACCGTGTTTAGTCATCGTCAACTAACACAACTATATAATCACAAGTGGGTCCAGAAAAATAAATAAATTAATAAACGAATATAATAATGAGTTTAATTTGAGTTTGAATTCCTTAAATATAGGTAAATAAAAATCTAGAATAACTTATTTTTTTCAAGATATAATCTTTCGATATTTTTGTTCATTTTAGATTTTTGTGCATTCGAGATTTTTTATTCTAGATAAAGAAAATTTGCATTCGAGATTTCTGTCATTCGAGATTATGTCATGATCCCTAAAGGAACGTAGATGCAATAAACAATTTTATTGGGACATTCATTGTATCAGTTTTTTGTATCAGTTTTCGTCTAATAAAACGGTTTATTGGGACAATAAAATGTGGTTTGTTGGCCAAATAAACGTTTATTTTTACAAGCAAAAGCGGTTTATTGGTCCAATAAAATATTTATTGTTTCAATGAAGTGTTTATAAGGGTACACCAAATGCTGTTTTTCAAATTATAGTTGACTTTTATAGAATTCACAGCATAGAAAATCACAGCATGAACATCCTGGAATTTTATAATAGTCGACTATAATGTGAAAAAATAAAGCATTTAGCTTACCCTTAAACACTTTATTTTGACATATAAATAGTTTATTTATTTATTTATTTAGTTTACTTATTTTATTTGGCAAAGCACTGCAGTTTATAACGATAATTAACATTTACGAAAAATGTTTATTGACATTTAATTACTTGTGTATTGCGCCAATAAACGAATTTTTCAAAGCAAAACAAAGTAGTTTTATAAAATTTTTTTTTGCGCAATGTGTATGAGTTGATTGTGTCAAAAAAGTCGTTATTCTAGCAACCGGATATTAATTTTTAAATTTTAATTTTCAATAAAAGGAGTTTAACTGAGCCAACAAATTTTGTAAAACATGTACAAAACAATTTTGTAAAACATGTGCAAAACATTTGTTGAGATAATGAAAAAGCAGTTAATAAATGTCGTTTATTTTTATTACGATTTGTTGTAGTGCATACGCGGTATAATTCAATAATTTAAAAAAGTCTTACAATAAAGACCACCTCGAAAATAAAATTTAGCAACTTACTTTTAAACTAATGACCCACTGTGTAAAATTTGTATTTTAATTATAATGGCTGCCGATATCTCAAACTATGCACTGAAATGTAGGTATGTACTTAAAAATGTATAGCCTATTTTTTATTTGTTAAATCTTATGTTTCTTTGTCATACATAATTTTCACATTTTACATCATAATTTTTAGTATGAAACAAACTAACTTACCGATCATTTCGGAACTTATAAAAATAACCTATACAGATGGTCACTCTATCTATGGACCAGTTTTTTTAAGCAACAATACAATTCAAATTTTATATCTGAACAATTGTGTGAATGTTTAATTCCAAATCCGCGCCAGCTTTTATAATCGATTTTTAGAGATTGAAGAACCGTAGTATACGCAGAGTTAGTTTTTGCATATGTACCTATAATAATAGAATAGAAAAGTTTAACCATAGAATACGGAGTGTTTCACAGGAGAACAAATACAAAAGAACTCGGTCAATAGTTAAATGGAATCAATCAGTGGGTTAAGGGATGAGTTAGTATTTTTTTTTTTAATATTTCTTTTAACTTTAATTAATCCTGAGTTATAAGTTTGTAGTTATTGGAATGGACATTCTCTGAGTAAATGATCTGAGATAAAAGGTCTATACGCTAATATTGCCTATATTTGTGGTACACACATGCATACACAACTTTATTATCATAAAATTAGACGCCAGTAAATCAAACAGTATACTTCATAATGTTAATTAATTTTAAAACGTAATTAATAGCATTTTTGATGAAAATAAGTGTAAAACGAAAACAATTATAGACAAATTGTAGCTTTAATTATTTTTTCAAACTTTGCAAACAAAGTAATTTTAACATTGTGAATTTTGATATTCAAAAACTAAAGTTACAAACTTCCTTGAATTTTTTCTTTCTACAAATAGTTAACAACAACAAAGTTAAAATCTATACCGCTTTTAAATTTTCAAAAATCTTCGTTTTCTAGAATTTTAAAATTTTTTTTTTCGAAATGGAGAGTGCTTTTGGGATTCACGTGGCGGAGAAATCTTGTTCAGGTTTTTCCTCCAGCTCAGCGAAAATGCTGAAAAAAATATGTCAGGTCTCACAAAAAAATGCAAAAAATCAAAAAAAAAAATCTATGCCTGACCAATTTCCGAATATAGCTGACCTTTTGTAAGTATAAAATAATCTTTCAGATGGTATGCATTTTTTTGCGAAATTCCACAAATGAGGTACTAAAAATCGCTATGACCTTGAAAAAGTTCAAGCTTGGATTACAAGTTTTCTAAGCCTGACCAATTTCTGAAAATACCTGACCTTTGATGACCAATTAGTGACCTTTTAGATGGCATACTTTTTTTGCGAATATCCCATATATGAGGTGCTAAGATCCTGGAGCCTGATTTTTAGAGTCATTTGACACCTGACCAATCCGAAGCTTGAAAATTTCAGAAATCTGAATTTTCAGATGTAAATTTGTATGCGTTGAACCCGATCTTTTAGTTAGGAACAATATTTTAATGCAACCTTAGACAAAAAAAAAAAACATCGAGATGATCGAAAAATTAGTTCTGTTCGTTTACTTTCCAAAAATGCCAATTTCTAATATATGTAAATATCGATTCTCTTTGATTTAAGATTTTTTGAAATTAATCTTTTACAATTATTATAAATTAATTATTATATTCTAATGGAATTTAATTAAAATGTATTAGTTTTTTATTGGAATGGTTAACTAAAAATCCATATTTGATACACCAAATATAATATATATCGCTCATTTGCTGCAATATCGTCATAACTCATAAAATGCTGTTTCGAGATAAATGAAATTAAAAATTTCTGTTTCGTGAAAAAGCTATGGAAAAACAGCAGTAGTGCTTAAAAAAATACGCTCTTGATTGAAATCGTGTAAAGATATCTATATTTTTTTTTTTTTTTTTTTGCAGAAATATAGAGAAATAGATTTTACGCACGATGCTGTAATAAACTCAAAAATGTCATATTTTGAGTTATGACGATATTGCAGTAAATGAGCGAATGGTATATAAAATAAAAACTAATGATTAGTATAGCGACTGAGTTAATTTAGTTTTTTTCCGAAAGTAAATGCTTTTTAATATGTTTAATCGCATGCCAAACTATATGTAGATCTGTCATCAGATTTTAAATTTCAAATAAAATAATAATTTAACTGAAAACATGTTTAGCATTCCTAAATTGATATAAACAAAATAATGGCTATTTATTCAGTTTAGCTCAGGACGTTAACCCTAAAAAACCATTGAATAATTCTGTGTTTATAGCTTTTTAAATAATTCGTCTACAGGGGGATGCTTCATTGTAAATCAATTTGAGTGCGAGAAATGTGTACCTAGTGAATTTTTTAATTATAACCCATCACACGATTTTTTATATTATGACAAAATAACATGTGGTTAGGGGATTTTTTTTTATTTAGATTTAAAGAGTTTTTATTTCAACACTTAAGATATTCAGGCCCAGAGTTAGGGGATTTTAATAGTCGATTCTTGTGAAAAAAGATGTGTTTTCTGATAAAGCACTCAGGTATTTTTTTCAAATTACATTAAATGCTGACACTGATCATCTATAGGTTAAATAGGTAGGTTATAGGTAGTATTAAGGTATTCGTATCTTTATTTACTTAAATTGAATTCAAGATTTTGGTTAAAATTTTTCTTTTTACTAATATTAATAACATTTTAGTATTTAATAGGAAGAAATTTTACATTAAACCATTATTAACAGTACCTATGTATAAATCAATATTTTGTTTGACTTTTAACTATCTCATTATCTGTCTAACCGATTTAAATAAAAAAATTTATACAAAATCTTTTAATAAGTTTAAGTATTTATAATATCGCATATTAAAATTTTTCAAAAAATAAAACGAAATTTGGATTAAAAAAAAAAAAAACTAAAATTATTTAAAGAAAAAAAATCGATATTTCAAAAATGGGAACAATTTATTAATTCCACATTAATAAATTATAAAAAAAAATGGCATACTTATTTTTGTATCTTTAAAATGTTTACAAAATTTTCTTAATATAAAAAAGCATTTTTTTTTTAACCGCTCCAATGATTTAAATTTTTTTTTTTTTTTCATAATATGAGATTTTTCAAGGAAATAAGAATGAGTGCAAATGGCGTTGTGTCAAAACAATTTCAGATGCTGTTTAATCAATTTATTTCTATTATCTGTTAGTTTTATGTGACGTATAGCCTTTTCCAACGTCGAGTCTTACTAGAGTAAGGGTAACTCAACTAAAATTTTACCCTTTCTCAGTGTAAAATATGTCGACTTCGCGCAATCAAATCTTACATTTCGATTCAGCAAATATCAATGTAAAATCGAATCACATTTTTTTATATTTAATTCAGACGAGCCTTAATACATGCTGTAAATAATTTTTCCTAAATATGTCTTAATTTTATTTTATCTAAAAAATAAAATAAAAAACAAAAAAAGAGGTTCACTTGGGCGTACACGTACTTTTTTATTTTATATAATTTTCTAATAAATTTTTATTTCATCATCTAACCAAAAGTAAATCTTAACTAAACAAATTTTTTTTTAGATAATTTATATATTTCAACAGAAGTGATCAATAGACTAACAATAAATCGCGTTCTATTTTTGTAAAAAATTAATATTTTTGAAAATAAAAGACATGACTTTTGGTTGGGCAAAAGAAACTTAAAAAAACCCAAATTCTTTATTCACTTTTACGACCAGGTCGAACTTGCAATTGAGACTGAAATTTATAATTCATTTAACAATACATAAAAAATCGATATTTCAGAAAATGGGAACATTTTATTTTTCCAAATTTATAAAAAGGGTATTTTTTTAGATGTGTGGTTTTCAATACTTTTTTCGGAGTCAGTCTTTTTGACAGTTGTCACTTGATTTATGCTCAGTTCGATTTGCCATTTCATAATGAATAGACTTACTTCTGAACAACATTTGCAAATCGTGCAAACTTATTACCAAAATAATGGTTCGATTCGGGCGACGCATCGCACGCTGCGTCCAATATTCGGTCGACATAATCGCCCAGCAAACCATGGATCAGTTTTGCACCACATTTATACTCTAGTGGATAATGCGCATCCTCAGAGATGCCGTACACTGCGTACCGATAGACGCTATTGCTGCTGTGGAGCAGAGTATCGAAGAAGACCCGAATGAGTCAATCCACCATCGCCTGCAACAATTGGAGCGGGGCTTCTTAGCCTCTCGGCTGGAATTTATTCGAGCCAGCCGTGGCGGCCACTTGCCTGAAATCATTTTTAAAACATAATGGCAAACCCTTATCTTTATCATAAAGCTAAATTCTGGGCCATAACATTAAACTATATGCGTTTTATTTCTACACGCTTAAAAAAAACGCACTTTATTTATTTTTCTTAAAAATATTTACAAAATTTTTCTAATATCTATAAAAAAATATTTTTTTTAAAAAAACCTCCACCAACAATTAAAAAAAAAATTTTTTCATAAATTTAGGTTTTTCAAAGAAATCATAGTCAGAATCAGTGCAAATTTCTTTGGTGTCAAAATAATTTCAGAAGCTGTTTAATCAATTTATTTCTTAATAAGTTTTCAGTTTGAACCATAGTTCCTAAAATAACGCCAGCGAATCATAAAATACAGATCTTTATCATTTTTTATCGATTTTCTCACGAATCATAAAAAATATATTTTTTGTCTAAAGGTCCAATAATAAAGAAAATGTTGAAAAGTACCCAACGAAACGTCTGGAATATATTTAAAAAAATGGATTAGTTTTAACCGCAAAAAAAATTAACAGACCAACAATCCCAATTATTTACACCAGAGAAATTTAAATAAATTGATCAATATTTTACAAATAAAAAATATAGTTTGCGAACGAAAAATTATTTTTAAAAATTTATAGTTCTTTCACGAACAAACTAAATAAATGTTTGCCTGTATCTCTCGTTCATGATAAATTGGATAAATAAAATTCAGGTAGACTTTCGCTATAAGGATCTAAAAAGATCTTTAAAACAAATCATTCTTCATCAAAGTACCCATTCAGTGCGGTTGTGAAGTGAACATTTTTTAAAAAAGTCAAACATTTTAAAAAAATGTGAAAAAAATTTTAAGAAAGTGAAAAATTTTGAAATTTTCGAGAATTATGAAAAAGTAAAACATTATGAAAAAAGTGAAAAATTTTGAAAAAAGAAAAAAAAATGGTACAAAGTTGATAAATATGAAAAATTAGAAAAAGGAAAATATTTCGAAAAAAGAAGACAATTTTTAAAATATTGAAATTTTTTTTTAAAAATTCAAAAATTTTCAAAAAATTTAATTTTTTTGAAACAGTGAACAGTTTTGAAAAAAGTGAAAAAGGCAAAAAATTTAAAAAAATAAATTAATTTTTAAATTGTGAAAATTGGGAAAATAAAGACGAATAAAATTTTTGAAGATTTAATTCATACAAGTATAAAATTAGGTAGTTAATATGACATAATTTTATTTTCTGGAACACTTGGACGTATAAGTACTTTTTTAATTTATTTCATAAATTTTTTTTAAATTCTTCCAATTTTCATTTGATCACTAAGCCAAAAGTAAATCGTAAATCAAAAATTTTGTAAAAACATAATTAATAGGTGTGTTTTATTCATTGCTGCATAGCCAGCGCCGCAAAATTTCCCTTGGCAAACAAAACAATTTGATTGCTGGCGAAAAAGAAGTCAGTAAAAAAAAAGATGGCTGTGCTGGCGATAGAGCTTTCAATTATTGAAATTAACGTATAGAGTGAGTGATCGTTTTATTCAGACTTGTGCTGCGCTGGCTATGCAGCAATGAATAAAACACACCTAATATCTTTAATTTTTTTTAATAAGATTTCTAACAATAACATGGGAAAAATTTCATAGAAAATCAAATTGAATTTAAAGTAAATATATTCTCAAATATTTGTTTTGATTTTTTTTTAATTTAAACGTTCATATCTCAAGTTATAGATTCTTAACAATTTTTTAAATGTATTTAACTTGTTTTCATTCACGCAAAAATGTTTGCATATGCCTAAGATTATAAAAAAAAATAAAATGCAAAGACCGCATTGTATTACAAATTAACGTAGGTAATACATACAACCTTTTTTTTTCCTAGAGTGGTTGAACCTACTAATTTTATTTAAAATTTAAATGTTTTCCATGGGGTAGCTTTAAAAAAATGGTGAATTTCACACTTGAAGAAAAAATCTTTATAATTAATTTTGCATATTTTTTTTCAAACTATTTAAAAACAAACATTAAGGGAGGTGGGCAAAATTTCTTGACCAATGAAAAGTCTTGTTCAATTTCAAAGACTTTTTCCATGCAATATCTTTCGGTATGGAAACGAACTCACAAATAAAAGAAACCGGTTCATTACCAATAAGAACACTTACATATATGAATAGTACCTACATATACGAACGAAATGACTGAAATGATGACAAACAAACAAAGGGTTACAAGTTCAAAATTTTATCGGAATTATGTCATGACAGGTCCTATATGCCTCTTCGAAACTTTTGACTGATCCATGATATAGTGAGAATGAAGAAGACGCTCCAAAAGCAAATCTGTTGTTTTTCAGCATCCGCAGCAAAAAATCATCCATTTGGTGGAAAATACTAAACTTTTATACGATACGAATAGCGACAGAATATAGTTCCTTTACACCCTATACTCGCTCAAAGCATATAAGAGCTAACTACTCAAAACTAGAACAAATGAGAATACATACCTTTGTTGCATACAAAATGAGAATCCGAAATGCAAATTTTATTCCAAGAGCACGACGAAGAGCAATCCAAAAATGTTTTTGTATTATTCTGCTGTTTTATTGTTTTTTTTTTTTTTTTATTGTTGGTGTTATTTTGTATAAAAGTCTCGTTGTTTTATATCTGGAAAGATAGAAAATAAAAATTCACAAGATTAATTAGTTAAATGAAGCAACAGAGTCTAAGAGAGAAAGGGAGAGGTTATATATATAGAGAGAATATGATGATCAGGACAAGACAGACGCACAAAACGAACAAATGGTAGAGATGGGGTGAAGGAATGATAGAGAAACAGAAGAAGGATGTTGGTAAGTAAATAATCAGGATATCACTTGAGAATGTAAATTTTCTCAAGACACGAAGATATGATGTTTGCAAATTGCATTCCTAAGGAGATTGTCAAGTAGAATATTCGTTGCTGCTCGGTCTGTTTGCTATTTTATTATTTCGTTATATTTGCCAAGGGTATAGGTACATAGGTATACAACGAGTGTATTAGGTATGTATGTATGTATTTAATGTAGGTAGACAGACTTTGGAGATGATGATGACGTTGATAAAATGGAAAAGACTTGTGTATGCAATCAAAGCTAGTTTACTTATCTGAATTAAAGATGGAGCAGTAATTTTGTTATTCTTGTGGGTAAATGAAATCTATATATATATAGAGAAAGACTTTGCAAAGAAGCTGACTAAATAATTAGCTGTTCAAATATACATAAGTGGAATATTTTTATATTTTTGTCTTTCTTTCAAGTCGAATTGTGGTTTGAAAAAATTTTTTTATTTTTTTTTTTTATTTCAGAGAAAGTTATGGTACAAAGTATAATTCTCTTACGAAAAGATTTAAAATGAAAAGGCTTTGGTTAAATAATAAGAGTTTTATAACTTATTTTTGTTTTTTGGATCTCTTAAAACAAACATTAAAGCATGTATGTTGGTATTTATTTAAGTATAATCTGACTTAAAAATATGAGATTATCTTTTCCTCTTCAAAAAGGTTTAAACTTTAAAACAAATAGTTCAATGGAATGAGATAATTTTGTAATGTAAACTTATATTAGGATGGATGTTTTATCTATCGTTTTTTGTTTTTTTTTTTTGTATTTCTTTGCATGGATATTCTTAAGTTGGTTTTTTCATTCCCCATTTTTGGTGGTTGTTATTTTAATTTTATTTGTTATTTTATGTTGTTCAGGTACCTACAGGCGAAAAAAGCCAGACCTCGTAGTTTGTTGAGACCAATTAAGTTAAAAATCTAAAGTGGGCCGATATTTCGAATAAATAAATTGTTTTTATAATTTTCTTCAAAACTAAAATATTTTATAAATAATTTTAAATATTCGACTTAGGGCCAGTGGGTTAAATCTGAACGATGACTTTCACAGCTTCTCATTAAATGGCGCTAAACAACCAAAATCAGCTTATTAGCGATTTCCATGATTAACAACTTAAATTATGGATTCCTTGAAAAAAAAAATGATTACCATACTCATTCGATGATTTACCAATTGCAATAATCTTTGATTAAAGATGATCAGTTGTGAACGAAGTGGCCCTAGGGGTCTGTTTCACAATGTCTGAGTAAGTTCTGATTAGTTACTTGACACATTAAATATTGACACAGGGTCATAATTTAACAAGATAAAAACTAACAAATTGTCTTTTGACGACTTAGGTTATCGATGCAAAAGTAATTTTATTTGGTTTGTGGACTTAAGACCTTGTTCCGACAATACAACAAGTACTTGTTTAACAAGCAAAATTCAACAGGTGTTCAAAATTTGTGTAACACGTAACAACAAGTCTTCCCAATTTATAACAATTGTTTTTAGGTCTTTCAACAAGTGGGAAATTTTATATATTAAACGGTTCTGTAACTGGAAACAACAAGTGTTTAACTAAATCTTCTTTCAATTGTTGAATAGTTTAAAAATTCTAACTGACGATTTCAAACTTGTTTAGAGTGAACAAGTTGGGAAAAGATTGATTTCATATAGTGTTTACCTATTTAAATCATTATATAATATATTGTTTATAAATATATGTATGCACATGATACGGAAGATTATACAAAATGTTTAATCACAATTTTATTTTGGATGAAAAATTTGTTTGATACAACTAAATTCCAACTTTAAAATACAAAATAAAAACCGAAACTAGTTTGTAAATTAGAAAAAAATAAATGTTGTTTGTTTTTACTTCAAAATTTTTTTGGGTTAATTTGGAATAGTCCAAATAATAATGTGTTCAAATTTGTTGCTACATATTTCGTTTCCAGAATATTTTTCAAGTTGCGAACTGTTTCTTTTAATTTTTTTTAGTTTTATATCGGATGCTTTTGCATAAGAATTTGATGATGATGCATTTTTAAAGTTTTAAATTTTTCGAACGGAGATAATTGAGTTCAAAGAGAAGCTTATTTTTATCATTTTTTTCAATTTTCATTAAAAGTTGAATTAAAATTGTTTATTATTCTTGTTTTGAAATAATTTATTGTCCAAAGAGTCATAAGTAGATACTGTTGGCTTAACTTACGCAAAGTTTTTTTTTTCAACTTCGTCAAAGCAGCTGACGACATTTTATCTTCGAAACTTTTTGGTGTTCTTTTTATAGAGTACAAACATTTTTCCGAAATAATAACAAATAATATAATATAAATTATATTAAAGAATGTTAATAATATTGTAAGAAAATTTCTAACCTTGGTATAAAAGTAAGGTCATATTTTTTTCGAGAACATTTCAACGCTACATCAAATTAAGATTAAAATTAAAACTATTATAACGTCAAGAAATTGAGTTTGATTACATTTTTGGAATCGTTTTTAAACCTAAGCTTATAGTACTACACAAAAAACGCCTCATACGTCCCTTAATTTTTGTCATAGTTTTCGCTCATATATATATAAATGTGTTCTGAACATAATATAGCACTGCAGAAATTATATACATAAGTATATCTAACTGAAGAAAAATGATAATCGAGTATTTACGAATATACCTACGTATATACAAAATTGGCGTTAATTTTCATTTTGATTTTTCTATTCCTCCCAATATTTAAAGAAATTATTAAACAACAATTTGTACATGCGCATAGTCTTTACCAAAATTCAACTTCGCTTACTATACGAATGAACACGTAAGATTTACTTGTTCCACAAGTCGAGGGAAATTATATTTTTTAACAATTGTTACAATTTTTGTTGTGTTACAGAATTGAATTTAACTTGTTGAACACATATATTCAAACAAGTAGTTGTTGACTAGTTGACTTGTTGTTCTGTGTTATAGGCCCCTGAGGTTATTTAAAAAAAAAACAAGAGCGACAAATTTTTTTTTTTCCAAAACAAATTCATAATTATTATTATTTTTGTTTTTTTTTTTCATAAACTATTAAACAAAATGTATTTAAAAACAAAATATAAGAATGGATTTGATTATAAAAAAAAGCTAAAGCATATTTTTGAAATTTGACTTTCTTATTTATTTTTGTTTCCATTTAACGAATATTTTATAAGTAATTTTCCACACCGCATAAAACTGGGGTAAATTTACCTATTTTTTCATGCCTGACATTTCATCCCATCTTATTTGAATAACCCTGAAAAAAACATTTTATATTTAACCGCTAACAGGGACAAGGAATAAAATAAAATAAAATAAAATAAAATAAAATAAAATAAAATAAAATAAAATAAAATAAAAAAAAATAAAATAAAATAAAATAAAATAAAATAAAATAAAATAAAATAAAATAAAATAAAATAAAATAAAATAAAATAAAATAAAATAAAATAAAATAAAATAAAATAAAACAAAACAAAATAATATAAAATAAAATAAAATTAAATTAAATTAAACTAAATATAATAAAATAAAATAAAAATAAAAAATAAAAAATAAAATAAAACAAAACAAAATAATATAAAATAAAATAAAATAAAATAAAATAAAATAAAATAAAATAAAATAAAATAAAATAAAATAGAATAGAATAAAATAAAATAGCATAAAGTAAAATAAAAAATAATAAAATAAAACAAAACCAAGAGCCATGGGTTTAATTTAATTATTGTATTTAGCCAGAAAATTTAGACAAACAAAAAATAGGGATTCTCTCTTATTATTAATAAAAGATATACATTTTTTACAAGACTTTTAACTACTAAAATATATAACATATCAATAACTATCACATAGAAAAAAACTCCATTTGATAAAAATCAAGAGTTTTCTTACGAACTCCAAACTTGTCTTATAAGCTTAAATCTTAAAATATGCAGTACATTTATTACAGGATTTTTAAAAACTCAAACAAAAAAAAAGACTGACTTATTTGATTCTACTTCAACAAAATAAAATAAAATAAAATAAAATAAAATAAAATAAAATAAAATAAAATAAAATAAAATAAAATAAAATAAAACAAAACAAAATAATATAAAATAAAATAAAATTAAATTAAATTAAACTAAATATAATAAAATAAAATAAAAATAAAAAATAAAATAAAACAAAACAAAATAATATAAAATAAAATAAAATAAAATAAAATAGAATAGAATAAAATAAAATAACATAAAGTAAAATAAAAAAAAATAAAATAAAACAAAACCAAGAGCCATGGGTTTAATTTAATTATTGTATTTAGCCAGAAAATTTAGACAAACAAAAAATTGGGATTCTCTCTTATTATTAATAAAAGATATACATTTTTTACAAGACTTTTAACTACTAAAATACATAACATATCAATAACTATCACATAGAAAAAAACTCCATTTGATAAAAATCAAGAGTTTTCTTACGAACTCCAAACTTGTCTTATAAGCTTAAATCTTAAAATATGCAGTACATTTATTACAGGATTTTTAAAAACTCAAACAAAAAAAAAGACTGACTTATTTGATTCTACTTCAACATTCATTCACCCATTGCAAGTCTTAAACAGGATATAATCGATTTTTAAAGTGGATAACCTAAGAGATTTCACTTGAAACAAACATTAAATTTTAATAAATATACATATTTGCCTTTCAAACAAAACAAAATACATACATATGAACCTTTATAATGTATATGGTACACAAATTTATTAAATTGTCTGCTTAATTCAGGAAAGCTCTTACCTAGTTGACTTTTGAAAAAAATAAAACAAGAATTGCCTTTTTATATTCGACATATACTACCATATACTTAAATAATCTCTAAAGCATGTTGAATGTTCATGTGGGTCTAAGAGTGTTTTTTTTATAGATGAAATGAACTTTAAGAACGTTTTCCATGAAAAAGACTGACATACAATGTGTGAACAGAACACACATTTTCTACTGACATAATCCCAAATGAAATTATTCCCTTGACATAAGGAAGAAGAAGCATAAATATAAAAACCATATCACATCACATGGATATCAAACGAAAATAAAAAAAATAAAATTGTTTGGGCAGCTTGGGTATTATATGTATATATACCTAACTGGTCTTACCTACAACATACCTGAAATGTTCTTAAATTTTGACATAATGTTTTTACCCAAAAAAAAATAAGACTCTTCTCTTCATTCTATATATATATATATAAAGACACTGACATCTAAAAACCTTTCTCGATGGAATTCAAATGATTACAATTTCAGGGATTCATTTTGCTTCAATTCCCCAAGTGCCGCTGCAGGATGTCAACTTTTAGAGATCGTTTAAGAAAATATTTAAAGACAAAAACAGAAACTGAAAAAACCCGAATAACGCACACCATTCCAAATAGGACACAAGTACTCAGATCGGATTAAGGATTTAGGATATAAATATCTCATAAGGGATTAGTTCAGTACTATACATACATACATACATATATAGAGATAAAAGGTAGGACCACAAAAGAGGAAATATACCATCAACAGAGGATCGGCTTATAATACTAGTGCTCAGTGTTCATTGCTATGGAGTGCACTTGTTTAAATATCTGGAACAGAATAGGAATTATCTATGTATATACATACGTAATAATATGTAGGTAACAATCTGCTTTGGCTTTTATCTAAATGGTTGGCCTAATGGACGTCTGTCATAACTCTATGGTGTAGCTACTGAGTGCTCTATACATTTATTGTGATGCTATTAATTGATGACGATACAACTATAACCCCTCTGTCATATATTTAAGGAGTTTATAACATACACTACGGTTCACTTGAATAAAGACAACAATTTTATTGAACTAAAACGAGAATTCTATGTCCCAACATTTTGTTGAATGACTTAAATAAATAAGTGGAAAAATAGTTTCAGAATCCCTCAAGAGAATACACGAACAAAAATCACTTTACTGTACAAAGTAACGGAACTTTAACAAAGCTTGTAAACAGAGTCGGAAATTCAAACAATAAAATCGGTTCACTTGAATAAAGGCAGTTGCGAAATTAACTGCATTTGTGAATATTTGGTAAGGAAATCGCTGTTATGTGATAGTTGAGTAAAGTAAATTAATTTTGTGTAGTTTTACCAAAAATGCGAAAAGGATAATGCTTTAAATACATCAAAGAAAGCTTAAATAGAGGTTTACCACTCGGAAAGTTATACCAATATCCGCAATATCACAAGAAACTTTGGACGAAGCGCATTTTTTGTTGAAAATTATTTAAAAGAACCTGGTTCTTATGAAAACAAAATATGAAAATCATTCAGTGTGCTTCGAATTACAGTCGGTCGATATCAAAAATCAAGTTCGAAGCCGATAAACGCCTGCAAATCAACTGTTTGGCATGCAATGTTTTGTCATAAGCACCTAAAAGACTTAAAGCTGGTCAACAAGTCTTCTCTTATTGACGAATTTGCTAAAGAAAAACATGGTTTTTAATGGGACAGAATCAGGATGAAAACAACTGGCGAATGGTTGTCTTTAAGAATAAAAATATGATTAATTTGGAGGTTTCAGATGGCTTCAACTTATTTTCTCATGATTAACGGATAAAAACAAGGGTTTCTAATACGTCATCACAGCCGAGACGTTGGGGCGTGATCAGCTATTATAGAGCACTTGCAAGCTAATTTTTAAAAGTACATACTAATAAATGACGGGAATCACCTACAAAGGAATATTGGAGTAAGCATTTCTTATGTTAAACGAGCTATTTGGACCTTTGTCTTGGATTCTTCAACAAAATACTGCACCAATCCATATACTGCCCACACAGTAAAATCGTTTTTTTTTTCAAGACAAAAAGTGGAAATATTGAATTGGCTGCAATATTCACCTCACTTTAAATGTTGTAGAAAATGTTTGAGGATAGCCAAACAGCAAATTATAGAAAGGAGGAAAGCAGTACAAAAATAATAAATAATTTATCGGGGGAAATAAGTCAGCTTAGACCGAAATGTTCCTTAATTATACTTAAAATCATTGTACGACTCGCTTCTATACCACCTCTTTGGGGGTAGTTTTGAAAAATGGTGGTCATACGCATTACTAACTGCACAAAATTAATTTATTTAACTTCGAATTTTACCCAACTTTCACATAACATAGAATTCCTTACCAAATATTCACGTATGCAGTTAATTTCACAATATACCTTTATTCAAGTGAACCGATTTTATTGCTTGAATTTACGACTCTGTTTACAAGCTTCGTTACTTTATACAGTGTATACAGTAAGTGATATTTGTTGATGTATTCTTTTGAGAGATTCTATAACTATCTTCCACTCACTTATTTAAGTCATGCAACGACATATTGGGACATAGAATTCTCGTTTTATTTAAAAAAAAAATGTTGGCTTTATTCAAGTGAACCGTAGTGTATGTATATTATATAGGTATAATGTATAGTTTATGGATTATATAGATGGTTCGAGGGACTTCTGACACAATTATTTGGACCTCAACGAATGTTTCACACAACTTCCAAACAAATTAATTGTCTGAGCATTAAGATATCTTATTACTTTAAACGAGTTATTCTTGTATATTTATTTATATATTTATATATTTATATATTTATATATTTATATATTTATATATATTTGGTTTCTCGGAAATGGCTCCAACGATTTTGATAAAATTTTCAGAGTTTATTACGATGAACGAGAAAAAAAATAAAAAATTTAATTTAGTAAAATCCGCCCACCCCGCGCCCACTTTTCTTACTTTTAAGTATGACGGAATCGGTCTGAAATATCTTTATTACTCGGAAACGGCTCAAGCGATTTGAATAAAATTTTCAGAGTTTACTTTCATGGGTAAGAAAAAAATTAAAAAAATAAAATCAGTAAAATCCGCCTACTACCACGCCCACTGTTATTAGTTATTGGCTATTCGAAAACGGCTCCAACGATTCGGATGAAATTTTCAGTGTTTATTGTTATGATCGAGAAAAAAAATAAAAAAATATATTTAGTAAAATTCTATGACTGCCACGCCCACTTTTATCATTTCATAGTTTCTCTTAAGCAATTCAAACGATTTCAATGAGGTTATAAGAGTTTATTCTTATAACAAAAATTGGAAAATTCTTTTACTAAAATCCACCCACTGCCACGCCCACTTTTATTATTGCTTGGTTTCTCGGAAACGGAACTAGCCATTTTAATAAATTTTTCAGAGTTTTTTCTCCTCAATAAGACGAAAAAAGTTAAGAAAAGTTTAGTGAAATCCGCCCACTGCTCTGTCCACTTTTGTCGTTTTTAGTTTATCGGAAACGGCTCCGACAATTTGCATAAAATTTTCAGTGAGCGTTCTCTTTTATAAGTAGGAACAAAATTTTAAAAGAAATATGTAGAATTCGCCTACTGCCACACCCACTTTTATTAGTTTTTGGTTTCTCGAACACAATTCGAAATTTTCAGTTTATTTTTAGATATGAACAAGAAATAAATTGAAAATTGATTTTAATAAAATCCGCCAATGTCACGACTACTTTTATTATTTCTATTTCTCGGAAGCTACTCAAACTATTTGAGTAAAAGTTTTAGAGTTCATTCTTATGAGTGAGAAAAATTGAAAAACAAAAAATATCCGAAACGGATCCAACGATTTGCATGAAATTTTTTACTTCTTAGGTTTTTCGGGAACGGTCAGATTTGAATGAAATTTGCAGTTTGCATAGCTTAACGAGAATTTTTTTTGGAATTTAGCGTTATTTAAATCCGCCACTGCCACGCCCACTTTTGTTATATATTGGAATCTTGTAAATGGCTTCAGCGATTTGGATGAAATTATCAGGAAGTGTACTGATAAGCAAGAACAAAATAAAAAAAAAAATTGGAAAAACCGCCCACGCCCTTCCATGCCCACTTTTGTTATATCACCCAGGCCCTTAACTAACTATCTGGAGGAAATTTTGTATTTAAATAATGATTTAACTTTCAAAGCTAATAAAAATAAGTATCATCCAGACCTTATAAGGAGGTGCCAAAGGATGCTGAATTCTATTTTAAGTCTAACGATGCAATTTTATTTTTAAAAGAGGAGCTAAGCTTTAGTTTTTTCAATTTTGATGATTTTGTTTTCGACTTAAAATGACCTCAGAAACAATTGGTTTTCTTCTGAGGCGGTGATTTCGGGACACCCTGTATATGGGAAAGGAAGAATTATTGTATAATTTTCGAAGAAAATGTATTTTACTATGGGTCACTTAGACGTATGTGGAACATTTTTTTGTTCGACAAAATTATAAAATTTGTACATAATGTCAAACTGTCTACATATTTATCTCCACGTACATAATATGGAAGCATCTCCATTGACCGCATTTATAAAGTGAACAAATTTAATGGATGACATATGTTGTTTTCTATTAACTGCCATGTCTATATTTCTCATACATATTTCACTTTTTTCAATTAGAAAAAGCCGAGCGAAGCTCGGTCTCCCAGGTACTAATATGTATATACGCGTTACAGTGGATGCGTTATCTGACGAACAAAACATTCTGATGTATTCTTCGGAACAACGAACTTTTAAATATTCGCTTTAATAAAACTGTCTATGGCCAACATGAACCTCTATACTATATTTTCTGCATGTATTGATTTTAACGAATATTGTAATTGCATAATTTTTGATGTGAATTTAAATATCTAATCTTAAAACATTGTAAAAACATATTTTAATAGAGTAACTTTTTTTACAATAATTGTAAATAGATTTTGTAGCTATAATAAATAAATTAAATAAATTGAATAAATTAAATAAATTAAATAAATTGTACATCTGAAGCGGATGGTTAAAGTGAATTCATTAGAAATTCAGTAAACAGAATTGTTTTAAATTCATTTGTCATCGCCCACCGTCAGTTCTGAAGAATTGTTTATTAGAATTCATCACCCATTGTAAAAATAATTTTAAGCGGATAATATTATGCATGAAATCATATTAACACATAATCTGTATTTTGACGAATTAAGGAAGCAGTCTAAAAATTCTAAGTGACACATCTTTAGAGAAAAAAAAAAAAAGAATGTGTGACTTGAATTTCATTATATCTAAAGAATTATTTTGGAAGCTTTGAGTTTCTATTTTAGGGAACCGTTAAAGTAAGATCAAATAAGATCTAGGACATAATGATTCACCACCATTTTAAAACCATGCGATTTTTAATTTTTCTATAGGGCAAATCGTCGCTACAATGCAGAACTAGTCTAAGTCATATTTACAAAATTTTTCAAGAAGAACCTAAGTCCGTAAAATACTGATATC
Source organism: Epistrophe grossulariae (assembly GCA_929447395.1). Lineage (NCBI taxonomy): Eukaryota > Metazoa > Arthropoda > Insecta > Diptera > Syrphidae > Epistrophe > Epistrophe grossulariae. The sequence continues at coordinate 45,535,595 of OV839568.1, forward strand.
CGACATTCGCCCATCGAGATTCGACATCTTTTATTAAAATTCTGAAGGAACTTCTTCACGAGTTAAGGATTCCAATTATATATTTTTAGTAAAAATGCAATATACATGTATGTAAATGGGATCGGTGTAAGGGGCTAGTTATAGCTTTCATTGAAACTCATCATTTCAGGCCGTAAAAATGCCAATAAAAAGCTGATGACTCGGTTATTATTTCTAGTCAAAAAAATATTTCATTTTGGCCCTACCTTTCACATAAAACGATTTCTAAGATTTCAATGATCAATGATGAGGTAGTTCAATCATTGAAATAAAGAAATTCATTTCCTGCGATATAGGCTGGGCCAAAATAAAATATTTTTTTGACTAGAAATAATAATTGAGTTAGTAGCTTTGTATTTGCATTAAAATAATCACTGATTTCACTTTTCAAGTGCCTCAAAATTATTAATTAAAATTTTCAATGATGAGTTTCAATGAAAGCTATAACTGGCGCCTTACAAATTTATTTTATTTTCAATTTATTTTGAAATAAGAATTAATAACTATCTTTGATGAAAGTCAAAATGAATATGAATATGTTTCTAATTTTAATTTACAAATTAATAAAAACAAAGTTCATATGCTTCTCAATTTAATAATAACAAAAATGATTTTAAGCAAAGTGTATAAAGTTGAGAGGTGTTTCTGTAACTGACGCATGAATAAGCGGAATATATGTATATAAAATGCGCGGAACACAACAAATTTCCTTATGAAGTAAAAAAAAAAACATATTTTAAAATTTCGGACTTAGGCTAGTTCTGCATTGTAGCGACGAAATATGAATTGGTTTCATTCAACACAAAAAATCGAGGTTATAATCAAAATTAACACTATACAATGATAGAGAAGACTGAAAAAGTGCAGTGTTTCATCAAGACGTGTCGGTCTGTCTGTGCTTCGGTACGTCCAGTCGTCCACTGTAATTTGAGCTAAAGCCTAAAAAAGTGAACTATGATTTGTCATAAATTTAGTTCAGAGAATTTTTATGTGATTCTCCGAGGAGAAATTCATCTGAAACGCGTACTAAAATCATTTTAGTTTTTTAAATATTCTTGAAAATAGCTCTTACGATTTTGATTAAATTTGTTTACAAAAAAGAAACAGGATTTTTACGTCTTTTGAGAAAATTGACATATTTTTTGAGTTATTCAAGAAGATATTATGTACACACATAACATTTTTGGACATGACCAATTTTGTTATAATTTTGCAATTGAGAGGTTTTGAATAAATAATTACTTATAATATTGATTTCATAATTTTGAAAATACAAATAACAAATTCAAAATACTTTAATGCCCCTCATTTACATGCATGGATAAATGTAATTATTTCTTTCATTTTAAAGCAATTTATTTTTTGTTCATAACTATGTTTTATGACATAGGTACCTACCTAATGCAATTTTGCTTGCGAAAAACCTGGAATGCATTTTTCTTACAATCACTTTGAACACTACAAGTACGAAGCTTCATATGATGAACAAATCTAGGCAATCGTCAATTATCCATAGTATTTGTCATTTCTAAAAATTAACATTTTCTCTTCCAAAACAAAATGGAATTTTCAATTAAAAACCCGAAATTATGAAATTTCAGTTTTTTTTTTAAATTTTCGACTTTTACGAAAAAAATTTCCAATTTTTTGCACCGTAGTGAACTCTGGTTCAATACGAATCAAAAAAAAATCCCCATATCCAAATCGGATGTTTAGCTGAGTTATGACGTCTTTGAAGTTGGCATAACAATTTTCACCTATACACTATAACGTAGTGTTAGTTGTTAGTAATCTATATAAAAACCCTAACACACTACTAAGGAGTAAGGACAACAAATAAAACACAAACAGAAAATATATTTGTACATACCTACATTAATACTCAGCTACAAAAATAGCTTCAAGTCGAATTATTACATATCTAATAAATTAAATAATTAAATAAATTAAATAAAGAAATAAACAGTGGTAACAATGTGACAACAATGTGACAAAAATTTGGAAATACCTACTATAGTATAGGCCTAGGTACTTGTTCTTAAGTGTAAGATTTCAGTCACTCTTAAAATAAAGATTTACCTATATAATATTAGATATTTAAAAAAAATAGACGTATTAAAATAAAAAAAAGTTTTTATTAAAATTTTGGTCCGTTTACTTTTTTCCTACACTGTTTCACACAAAATTGGTCACTTTAAAAGCTTTTAAGATATGTCGATTAGCCACAATGACAAAATACATATACATACTAGGGTTTAAATACTTGCTAAAAATATCAAAAATTGGTTCGTTAATTTTATGCACCCACTGTTGTAAAAAAAACATAATTTTAGAACACCCGGTCGTTTATTTAAATAGCCGCAGACTATTTGTTTTTATATAAAATTCGTAACCGTTTTTAAAGTTTTTTCTTTGATTTTTGTCTCTGAATTAATTCCTTTTCCAAAACAAATCTTATAGTCCAGTCAATGAAGCCAAAAAACAGCCAAATTCGTAAATAATCGCCGGGAATCTGGATTTTGGTATATAGCTTCCTCATGGTGTTCTTAAGAAACTGTCAAAAGTCCCCATCGATATGAGCGCCGCTAACAATTTTACGGGGGGTTGAAGGCCCCCAAAAATGGTTTTCAGCAATAACTCCTAAATGGTAAGTTGTACAAAAAAAGTGTAAAACTTATTTGTAGGTTGAGATATTTCCGACAAAAAAGATTAACATCGTTTTTTCATACAAATAACGGTTTTTGGAATAAACTAATCAGAAGAGTTAAGGGTTTTATTTTCTATGTAATTGGGCGATTTAATTCTAAAATTGTGCATAATAATAATTTTGGTAATTTTCAGTTTTTTCAAAAACTAAAAGACTTACAGCCATCTGGTTTTAAGCATTCGACTGAAAAATAATAAAAGTATCGAAAATTATATGTAACTCAAATTAGTACTTAATTACGAAAACATTTATTTTTTAAATTTTTAGTTTAAAAATCATTTATTCAAAAACTAAGCACTAAAATAACTGCATTCAAAAACATACATAAAGAATGAGTTTCTGGCTTTAAGATAAGCTACAACATAGTATTGTAAGTGTTGCCGTTGTGTTTTATGTTCATTTTTTTTTAGAATTTTTTTTTTAATTTGCCCCTCCCACCTAAAGGGGTGGACTATATAATGTTCCAACAATCCAAGAAAAATTTATGCTTTTATCACAAAATGCACAATTTTGGAATTAAGTCGCCTAACTACATAGAAAATAAAACCCTTAACTCTTCTGATTGGTTTATTTCAAAAAACCGTTATTTGTACGAAAAAAAGGATGTTAATATTTTTTGTAGGAAATATTTCAAGATAAAAATTAGTCTTTGAGACTTTTCTTGTACAACTTACCATTTAGGAGTTATTCCTGAAAAACCATTTTTGGGGGCCTTCAACCCCCCGTAAAATTGTTAACGGGGCTCATACCGATGGGGACTTTTGACAGTTTCTTAAAAACACCATAAGGAAGCTTTATACCAATGCTTTATTGACTGGACTATTACTTCAGTCTAAGATTTACAAACAAACTGTGAAGCAATTTTCTTAAAAGACACTATTTTTATAACCTTGGAAATTTCCTTAAAGAAAAATTGTAGCAATATCTTCATGCGTTCAAAAGTTATGATTTTTGCATTAAAAAGTCATTTTGAACCACAGTATGCAGCGGCGGCGCGCGGCGGCTATTGACTTTTAGTTTATTTCAAATAAGAGTAATTTAATTAAATTGCCTAATGAAGATAAGGTTTCATAATTCAGTAACAAATTCTTCCTCAATTGATTTCTATTTATTACTATCTCAACCAATTATCTCTATACAACCAAAATACCCAAACGATATATATGTACATATACATCCTACAGCTATACACATTACAGACACACATACATTACCTACACAAAAACCATAAATGTGGTTAGCCACATTATGACTTATTAAATTCTATAGAGCAAAAAACATTCATTGTTTCAGAAAGTTGAAATAACTTAATTTTCTTCTATAAATGTCGCAAATAAGAAAAATATATTGGTCGATAAATAAAATCAAATAAAAAAAAAAAAATATTGATTCAATGCCATAAAAGACAAGCTATAGCTATAAACGAGCTTTGCACAATTTCCATCATATTTCCTAAACAAATATACCTATGATGGGGTGGTGGCTTTTATATATGTGTTAACCAATTTGACCACGCATCTCTCTTCTATTTTTTTATATGTGTATTTGTTTGTGTGTAAAAGAGTGCCTATAAATCGGGACATTAGTTCCATCCTGATGGACAATCTTTGCAATATAACGACATTGCCATGCCTATATCCCTTGGTTTTTTTTTTTGTTTCTCTCCTTTTTTGTTGTTGTTTCTCTTTTTGTGTGAAATTAATGCGCGAATCTCGTTGGCAATATAATAATGATGGTGTATATAAGCCCCAACTAGTTTCTAAGTCCTTTATGGTCAATGCGGTTAGCAATCGATTGCGAGTAAATTTCACAAACATGTACATATGTAGGTATGTATGTATTTTCGAATCCTAAACTATATCCGACCCGTTCCTTTAATATGTTCATAAAGATATGATGGCAAAGTACTGAACGTCATGAAACTTGACTCCAACATAACCGCACTCAACCCCAAATGCGGTCAAATGGATGAGTTTTACCTTTTAGAAGTCGGCTCGAATTACAGCAGCAGCGTATTTAAAACCTGTGGGTTTATAAATGCTTGCACACCCCTACCGAGGCGTTGGATCGATTCATCTTGGTTATTGATGCGAGTTTTCAGTGGGTTTACGGACTCGGAAACGCGCTTTGAAATAGAAACAAAAAAAAAATAAAAAATAGAAAAACCCTGGTGGTATATGTTGAAGGCTTCGCCCATAATCGAATAAGAGATCGATTGTGTTACAGGTTATGAACGCAAACGTCGCTTTAATGCATCACTTGTTAGACGAAAGAGGAGAGTATATATACATTGGATGATAGCCTATCGTTTATATAAAGCTATAAATGTGTGTTCTGTCAAATGACATCAGGTGCTCTTTCTGGTGGTGTGAATGATTTTTGTATACACCACGCCACAACCGCGTTGCTGCAGTGTCCTTATCTTTCTGTTGATTTTTTTTTAATTCTTCTGGATTGACAGAGTTTGTGGCAATAAAAAAAAAAACCTTTATACTCTGTTGTCGACTTCTACATATTTCAACTTATGACACGTTCATAATGACGAAGACGATGACGAAGATGCCGCTGATGGTGATAGACAAGATTATGAATGAAGCACATGCATTGAAAATGCACTGAGTATAGCGGCGGCGGTGGTGGTGGTGATGGGTGGTTAATCGTTTTCATTCACACGGGGGACCTATTTATGAGAGATTTAAAAGCAATTGCTTTCCGGTGTCACACTTGAACAGCACTATACGATGCACCGTCATCAGCATGATGGTTGCTTTATTAACGGTGCCACTATCATTTTAGGATTTATCAGCTAAGGACCTTATGTGGCTGTTACACAAAGAAAATATACAATCTTATATATACTTATGTATATAAAGGCAGGAAGGTAGGTTATATTGTATATGTATACCCAAGGGCTTTAAAAGAAACTAGAGACATGAGCTCAGAACATATACTGACACAACATATATACAAGTGTTGATATCTATGCCCTAGAGGATTAAGTTTATCGTTTATATGTGTATAGAATTATACACAAACACATATACGTGCATACCTATACAAATTTTAATATCTTGCTCTGTGATGTGGCACTTAAACGATTAAAGCAACAAGTACCTATATATCTATATAACTGTACACCAGACAATTTGCTTTGCTTTGAACGCTATAGAGCTGCGCTAATTATATGAGCTTTTCTTGTGTATTCTTCTTTTTCTTTTATGAATAAAGAAATCATATCTGACATTGAAGATTTATTGTTAAGAAGATATAATTGAAATAAAATAATTTGTTCAATTATTCGAACATTTTTTGCAAATATTGCGCAAATAAAATAAATTACACGATTGTTCATAGTATAATAAATATGTATAAGCAAAGTTTTTTGTATCAAACTATAAGAGAAGACCTGATGACCCCTAAGATAAATCAGGGACAAAACGGTAGAATACCCGCCTAAGGCCTAAGGTAAAATTAATTTGGACAAAATCTGATTCAAAGAGAGCGAGGAGGGGAGAATAAAGGTAGGAATCAGATTCCATGCCCGCATAACAATAATTACAAAGTGAGTGCATTTTTCGCTGGGTTATAAAAAAGGTTGTTAAATATTACGCAGTCAAGGGTAAAAATTACATAGTCCACTATGTTAATTCTAACGTAGTCGACTCGATTAAAATATTTTGTTTAAAATAAAAACCTAAAAAAGATTATATTAATGGGGAACTTAGTTATAGGATTCATAATTTTGAAGATCGTTTATATTAAGTTAATTTCACACATAGTAGATTAAATAAATAAAAGATATTATTTTAAATAACTTTAAAACACTTATTTTATTTATTTATTTACTTAAATGCATTTCAGAAGTTATGCTTCCATCGTCAGTAAGTTTTATACTTATAAATAATAATACAAACAAAAATTTTGTTGATATATTAAATACAAACTAGTACGTCCAGCCCCCGACACTCTAGTGCTAATAACATTATCGTCTAATTGAAAAACAACTTCTAGAAAATATATTGTAATTCACATGCAATTCTAGAAAACTTTATTTTCGATGCATACGATTTTTGGATGTGGATACTCCAACATTAAGTAAAAAATCGCAAGAATAATTCCATCGTTTAAAAACAGTCTTTAGCGTAGAGAAAAACTGAGGTAGTTATTTTATATGAGCTACTTATTATTATTTCCTGCAGCACTGAACGCTGTCGGGTTGGTTTAAGCCGATCAGAGAACCACTGGTCCCAAGACCATCCCCGAAGTAGTCATAAGACGTGTTTTTTTGCAAGCTCGGGGGGAATTGGATGAAAAAAACGACGTCGGTGCTAAACAACTAACATGTTAAATGCAACAACAACTAATCCCAGAGAATTCTCGGGGCTTAACTTAAGCACACAGAAAAACTGTGTTACCGACATGAATTACCTACAAGTTATCGATAGTTTGTATGAAAACTCCATGTTTTTACTGTCATGGCGTCGTTAATCCCCGCTGTCATTTTTTTCAACCAATTCCCCCCGGGCTTGCAAAAAAACACGCCTATAAAAACCAATTAAATTTATATCCAAAATAAAACTCGTCGAATACATAGATTCGTGTATTTAATATATTCGTTAAGATGGTTAGTGAATTGGAGCGAGGAATATAAATAAAAAGTTATTGTTCCACGCCTCAGCTTAAACATACCTCACACTACATCTACAAATTGAAAGCATGCTTCCTTTTTTTGCTCACATTTTATTTCACTTTAAAAAACAACACCCAATGAGCGAGAGACACAATAGATTGCAGAATATTTCCATACAAAACCAATATACCTACAACTATACATAATTTATGCTTCCTCGCATTAAATCGACCAATGACCGAAAATCCAACACAACAGAAAAAAATCCTCAGAAATAAAATTCTTCCCACAAAAAACCCTTACTCGAATTCACTAACCATCTTAACGAATATATTAAATGCACGAACCATTGCATTTTACGAAAATATAATGAGTGTTGTGAACAAATATTCGGTCTCGCTCTGGCTCTTGCTTTGGTTCTCGCTCTCCTCGCACTTATAATGCAATTTAACTTTATTGTTTTTAGTCTTTGTGGTAAAATTATTTAATAAATTTTTGCTTTGTGCACTTCTGTGCAAAAAAACCTTTCCATCGATATATAATTGCGTAAATGGTACCCCAAAATTCGTGTTTGTCGTTTTATTGTATTGATGATGATGATGATGATGATGATGATGATGATGATGATGATGATGATGATGATGATGATGATGATGATGATGATGATGATGATGATGATGATGATGATGATGATGATGATGATGATGATGATGATAACTCATTACAAACAAAAACAAACTACACAAACAAATTTATAGTGAATTTAAGATCTATTATAAAATTTTTTTAAATTGGATCTTTTATTGGTCCATCGTCACTATTCATTAAATTATTTCTATTTTTGAAAATGTAAAGAGATTCAAAAGCATCTAATTCATAATGATTATTTACATTGCGAATTAATTTCAAATTTTGTAAGCTAAAATTATGGTTATTCACCAGCATGTATTGTGCTACACTCGATTTTTCAGGTTCATTGTATTTTACATGTGCAAAATGTTCTTTGAATCTTTTCATGATTGGTCTTCTTGTCTGTCCTAGATATTCCTTCCTACAATCGCTGCATCCAATAGTGTAACTGCCTGATTGTTGATTTTTTTCAATTTTATCTTTTGAGCCACTAATCACATTGTTGAGTTTTATCTCACTACACTGACTCATTTTGATTAGATTCTAGATTGTTTACTTACTATGAGCGATTTAATATCTTTCATTAACTAACTTAATTGGTTATTGAAACCGAAGAAACTATATATTTTGAAGAATTTCGAATAAAAAAAAAATGCTGAAACAAACTAGGGGGAAATGTATTTTGAACGCTAAACTTCGGGAAATTATCAATTTCTTAAGACCACGAAGTCAGACCAGTGATATATTTTGTAAAAAGAGACTTAGCCCTTTTTTCATAGCAGTGGTAGGTAATTCAGGTGTCGTTTTTTCAAGCAAAAGCTTTAAAACACGTTTTCCATCACCATTGGATACAAAATAATCGACAATGGAAGGCGTGTGGGCGTAACATGAATACAACCAAAATTTTCAAAATTTTGCTTCAAATTAGATTTTTTTTTATCAAAGAATGGAATACAATTTTCGGTTGAAATTTCTTACTTTTTAAATCCATTTTTTGTGATTTCATTATCCCGCGAAATCTTCAAATTTGGTTGATATGGATGATTCTCATGTCTACTGTGATTTTTTAAATACAAATTTTGCTAAAATTAAAAATCATTAAAAAATTATTTTCTTTATATTTTGTTTGTCTTTAAATAGACATTTCACATGGTATTAAACATGTTAGAGGATTTTACTAAAACTTTTAAGAAACAAAAAAATATCTTGAAAAGTACTAAATCTCGAAGAAATGGTGCTGGTACTAATTTTTTGATTTTCAATTTCAATATACGTTCTAAATCTTTTTGACAATTTTTTTGGCGAGTTTCTAAATTCCCTCTTATACGTTTTGACGTTTTAACCCATTTCCGGCGGCTACCACTTCCAGTTGACTTAGAAACTTGAAATTTTACATACTGCCTAATTTTGGTGCAATTAGAGGAAATCTGTAAAAAAAAATTTGAAAAAGATTTTGGTTTTCCAGAAAATTCACGTTGCGTTTTCGCAACGGTCGCCGAAAGGGGTATCAAAATTATTGAAAAATTTGCTTTTTTTTTTTTTTTTTTTTTTAATTTATTTATTATTCAAAAATATTTTTACAATTTCATATTTTCCTGCGAAGCCTTATAGGCTTTTCTGCAGAAGATTGTTTTTCTATCATTTTAAATAATAATAATAATATTATATGAATCAACTTTATTTGAATACTTGTATGAAAAATGAATTCAATATATTATGTAGATACACTGGGTTATGAAAATATTTTTGAAAATTAAAAATGTAGAAATTCATAATAATTCATAAGAATTGGTTTTTGTGTGGGTATTCATCGAAGCATTTTGGATGAACAGGATATTACATTTTGCATGAAAAAACGCTTGCGACATCGAAGACGTTTTCCGGTTTCGATGACTGTATGCTTGGTGTCATTGAGGTTTCTTTCCTTTTTTTGTAAGTAGCAGTAATTCGTAGCGTAATGGTTAGTGCTTAGGACTGTTACGCCTAAGGTCTTGGGTTCGTTTCCCAGCCTATACCATCTAAAAACAGATATGTTTTTGCACGGGCTTCTCATCTTCGCCGTTCGGATTCGACAGTAAATTGTAGGTTCCCTCAATTCCTGTCAATAGGGAGTTGGATTGAGAGTTGGAGGTCACTAGGCCCTGGTTCTACATGAGCTGTCGCACCACCCAATTTATTTATTTTTTTTTCCTTCCATTTGAATCACAGGTTGAATATTTATTTCCAATTGCAAAGTGGAATCTACAAACAATGTTCTATAAATTCTAGCTGTGGATTTGGTGTTTCTTTAGCAAATTTTTTGCAAACGCAAGGTATCTTCCCTGCATTTACTAATGCTGCGTCCAGTGAATTTGATAAAAGTGGGCAGGACCACTTCTTTCCCCGAATTCGAATGCAATAGTTGCTTGTAGCGTAACTAACAAATCAGCTCCGCCCATCGTAATGTTATTCTCACGAATTGCATTTGGCATTGGAATGTTGACGTGTTTTCTTTTATTTTTCAATAGCTTCTGAATTATATAAATATTATAAGCTTATTTTGTCATAAATTGCTCGTATATTTTCACTTGACACTTCTATTGGTTTTTTTTTTTTTTTTGAAAATTCAACTCGATGACTTTTTGACCACTTCGGCAACTCATAATGCAGGCATGTTGATTCTTTGTTAAAATGTTGAAGTGACGTTTTCGGATGTTGTTTAAATTTTCTGAAAAACATCGACTTCCGGTTCGTCGTATTTTTCACGAGGCTTTTGAGAATTTAAATCATCAAATCTACATACATTCTAGCTCAATTTCGCCAGCTATTGCATTTGGGAAAATGTTTCCCTCTTTCAAAAACGCTCAAAAGAAAAATTAGCCACAGCTTCCTATATGCAGAAGGTATTGGCTAATTATTTCATAGAATAAAGTCAAAGGGATAGTAAAGGGTTTTTCCAATATAGCATGACTGCATTTTTCTTCTCAGAACTAAAATATGCATCCTTTTGTTGGACAGGATGTAATCAAAAATTATGTTTTTTACAAAAATTGGTACATTATAAACATAAACACACAATATTCTGAAAAAAAAACCGATGATTATGATTTGAAAATGCAACGAAAGCAAAAATTTTTTTTAGGTTCAAATGCTTCCACATAAGGCGAGCGGTGCGAAAACGCAACATAGTGGTTTCATCGAACCTGTCAGACAGGCAACTCATACGAATTGCGTCAATATTATTTTAGAATATAATTTGAACCTTTATTTACATGTAGCTGTAATTATTTTAAAAAATTATTATTTTTATGACATTTTTCAATAGTTCGAAAATGCGACCTCAAAATTTTCAAAATTTCGTATTTTGAAGGTCCCAAAAAAACACAAAAAAAATTTTTTGATAAAAAATCTAAAAACAGGTCGATTAGATAGTTCAAATAACTCTCAAATTCACTATTTAGTTTATTTAAATTTATCATCAGTTAAGTTCCAGACCTCCTCAGATATGACGTTGCGTTTTCGCAAAGCTAGCCGGAAATGGGTTAAACTTTGAACGGCAATGTTTTCTTCAAAATGGTATGTTTTTTTAGTTTTTCAAATCTGTTTTTCGGGGTTTCAGTCTTAATTTTTATGTTAAACTATAACTCAGCATTTATTGCAAGGATTTGTTTTTATTTGTTTTGTTCGAAGTATTGGACCATTTTTAATAAAAAAAATAACAAGGTTTTTTGCACTATTGAAATCATTTAATTTAAATTTATTGTAAATTAATATACCACGGTACTGACACCCACAGTACTGACAATTAGGCTTTAATATAACCACATTTCTCAAATTTTCTGAGAAAAATAAAATCCGTTATAATTTTTACTTATATAACATTAAAAGAAATATGTTATTCTAAAAACCACTCGAAAAAATCTCATAACACGCTTGGATAACACTACCACGGTGTACTGACAGGTAATTTTGTGACACACGTTTTTAGAATAAAAAACATTTCACTCCTACAACACAATTACGTTAATAAAATAGATTGATTTTGTTAACAATAAATAAATATTGTCTCTTTCAAATGGCACTACACAAAATAGAAATAAGTATAGATTTAATCGAAAAAACAAGGATGCGGGATATGCCTACGTTACTGACATTTTGAGTATACTTTTTCAAGTCGAGGGGAAAGGGTAACAAATTTTTAAATAATCTATAATGTAAATTGGAGTACAAACTTAATTCCCCAATTCAAACCCGAAACTAATGAGAAAAATTTACATTAAGTTGAAAATAAAGCCTCGGACACAAAGAATCACAGTTGGCAGAGAATCACCCATATATCCTTTTTTTTCATAAAAAAAAGATATCAGCATTGTAGCTATTTAAAAACTCTAAACACATCTTTGAATATATACCAACTCTTGTCTCCTCCATCAGCATGCCGTCATATTAATTTAAAGCTGGTATTTAAATTGGTTTGATATGCGTCAATAGGTTCTGGTTATACCTTATAATTATACTTCTCTGTGGATCTATTACTGTACGTACCGAAAAAAAAAATTATTTTCTCAAAATTTCACCACAAAAAAGCGAGGGAATACAACAACAAAAAAATTGAATCCTTGAAAAGTTTAATTCATTTATAGCAACAACAACACAAAAAAAGGGTATAGATATACGCAAATTAGAAAGCGAGTACCCACGAAAAAAAAAAAATTCTCAAAAGAATATTTAATTTAATTACTCAGGCATTTACACTTTTAACTTTGTAATAGCTTCAGGAATTTTTTCTTTGCAAATTTTCCCGGAAATTTCTCAGCTAATTTAAATGTCTGCGGATACCCTCTCTTGTACACATACATACATTTACCTACCTATGTTACGGATTGCGTAGTTTTCTATGCTTTTCCCAGACACTTGTCATAAAATATTTAAAGAAAATTATGCTAATAAGGGATTTTGTGGGTTTGGCCAGAAAACAAGGAGCACACCGAATAATATATAGAATATCACGGAATGCTTAGAAGTGTATATGGATGAGGTTTAGTGTTGTGCGAAAATGGTTAGGTACACACTATATATACGTATTTGAAACCTGCTCCATTATTATAATATACATACATACATAGATACCTAGGTGTGAGTATAGTTGGTATCAGAAGTACTACAACTTGA